>OX402061.1:11582650-11935150 GCA_947859365.1 Archips crataeganus | reverse complement strand
TTTATTGTAGAGCCAGTCAGCGTGAATAGGAAGTAAGAACTTGTGATCGTTTTGATCTAGTCACGTCTATTAATAGTTCATAATGTAATCCTACTAATATTATAAATGCGAAAGGGTATGCGTGTGTGTGAGTGTGTGTGCTTGTTACTCTTTCGTACTAAAACGGCTGGTCGGATTTGGATGATTTTAACATGTATAGTTTTAACGACCGCCTTAGCCTAGTTGGTACTGACCCTGCCTACGAAGCAAGAGGTCCTGGGATCGAATCCCGGTAAGGGCATTTATTTGTGTGATGAGCAAGAATATTTGTTCCTGAGTTATGGATGTTTTCTATGTATTTAAGTATTTAGGACAAGCTTTGCTTAGTTTGGGACTAGGTCGATTTGTGTAAGATTGTCCCCTAATATTTATTATTTTTTTATTATTATTTTTAGATATCATAGCTGATTCTCTGCATTGACACGAACGCCTATTTTTTTCAATATTCCTAGGGTATTCATGTATAATCCCAAAATCTTAATAGAGAAATGAAATTTTGCATGGTTCTTCTTTACACAAAGTTAGCGAAAACCACGATATAAGCCTTGGGATTTCACATGGGGATTTTACAAAATCCCGCAAATTCAATTCGACTGCCGGCTCCTAATGGTTTACGCGAACGAAGCCGCGGAAAAAAGCTAGTATACATAAAACTCTAAGTAGGATATAAAGACTCAATAAAGCATGCCCTTGTTTACGTATATGCGAGTAGGTTGTGCGAACTTTTTGCGTCTCCAAATCCGGGCTGTGATTTGCATCATCAAATGTAAAAGGACCGCAAGCCCACCCACGAGTTCATCTTTGACCAAAGCTAGTAAAGGTTTAATGAGCATTTGTTTCGCTTTGTAGTTTTGGCCTCGAATGTACGCCCACCAAACACCTAGAGTAGTAGACCTCTCACTTTCCTTCGACGTCCCCCTCTGAGCTTACTATTTCTGTGTCTGTGACAAAGGGGAAGTAGACCAAGTTACGTTGGTTTCCGAATTACGTACGCATTCGTTGGTCTGGGAGTGGTTTGATGCGTGTTTGGAAGTCGTGTATCTTGTAAGGTAATGCGGTGTTGGAATTAGTGAATGTCGAAGAATGACAGCGAATTAATGGCGACGATGGAAATGGAAATTCATTGGTATAATGGCGACTTTTTACAGTTTTATGATTGTCTATTACGAGTATACTAGCTCCTGGAGAATCTAGGTTAATAGATAGCTATGGTTTTTGAGGATATATTCCAAGTTAGGTTGATTATCTTTGCACAATGAGATGATTCGTCTTTCAATGATTTTGTGTGGCTTCAGCTAACAATATGGAGTTAATTGCGCTTGCCTAATGTAAACATTGTAAATACTTATCTGACCTAGAATGCTTTGCAAGTTCGGATACATAAATATAACTATTCTCTGTACTTTCTTCTGTACATATGTATTGTGTCAGATGGACTATATTTTTTGATTAAAATTTTGTTGTGAAACTTTGGTTCATTAGATACTGTCTGCAAAGTATTCGTTTATCGCTATCCCGCAGGAACAATACAATTTTCCGAGATAAAAACTATCCTATGTCCTTCCCGGAGTCTCAAACTATCTCTATAAAATCTAAATCGGTTCTGAGGTCAAAGCGTTAAGAGGACACAGACAGACAGACAGATTTTCCCATTTATAATAATATGTTATGTTAAGTATGGATTATAAGTAATAGTCTATTGAGGTATAGGTAGCTAGCCAAGTGTAACATTTCAACAGGTGTCTGCAAATTTATCGTGAAAGTCGTCATAAATTAAAATAATATATATTCTTATTTTCTTTGGCTACTCGTGTAATAAATGGAAAATCAATGCGTTACTTGTTACTTATAGAAACTGTAGCGTATAAATAGCTATCGCCATGTATCTATTAATTCCCCCGTCGAACACTGCCGCTGAACGGGTGAACTCATTACGTCGACACTTCTACTGAAACTACATGTTCTGCCTTTACAGCCGTCAATTAGAAACGTAGGACCGGCTAGGAAAAGCGTACGCGTATACGCGCGTAAGCCTGTTGCTCACAGTTGCGGGAGATGTTGACGCGAGAAGACGCGGGCGACGCGCGGCGCGCGTTCGCTCCTTTATCAACCTATCACCTTATCAGCCCTTATCAATTAGTCATCGCGAACCAGCGAACGCACCCAATCGATCCACACACGCGAATATCTCCCACCTTCATGTGATGTGATTGAAATTCCGATCATGAATATAAATATTTTGTTTAATTTGTGTTGTTTTATGTTATTGGGATTTGCAAATGGACAAGGTAAGTCATGTTTTTTAATTGTTCCGAAATGGATTTCTGATAAGTAATTATGATAACAGATTATGGGTTAGGCGTTTGTTTGTCCACTTTACGCTAGTGACATAGATTTTTACTCATTATTAGTTACATTGTAAGATATTATGTGTAGCTAAAGTTTCGTAAGTCTGAAAACAATTAGCAAAAGTAACTATTACTTAAATACGTATGTTGATGCATGTTAACTTTGAAAAGAAAACACGTGTTCAAATAAGCAGTTGTTTAATCGGTTTTCCAGACTCAAATAAAACGGGTCCCTTATCTGCATGGCTTCAAAAGAAGTGATTTATTTTATGTTAACGAAAATAGCCGAAGCAGACATGGGGCGCCAGCACCACCTGTTACGGACATTAGTTTTCTAAAATAGAAAAATATCTAAATCGAGTTGACAACCTTATATTTCTAACTGCACACAGGACTGATTTTCACGAATTGATTTGCATACAATTTGGACGAATAAAATGAACTCTATAATTAAGTAGGTAATTCCAAATGTTACTTAAGGAAAGTAGCTAAGTATCATTATTTAGGTATCCTTTCATCAATGATATCTATTCGCAGATCTTCAGATTGTCTTTGCTAAATTTCATCCAAACTCGTAAACACCAAAGTGTCATATTTAGATAATAACTAGCACCTATTTCTACACTTAAAATACGTATTATGGTAGAGTCATTTTACGACAGTCCCTTTGTAAACCACTATTGACTTTTTAAAACCTATCATGTCAACTATTGCAAGTGTTACTAGGATCATCGTAAAATGACTATTTATTTATTTATCACAACTTAACGTATAACTTTACCTACAGCAAAAGCCAAGACGTTATAGCTAGTACAGTTAAACATAAAAATTACATTACAATATTGCCAAATGACTCATACACTCACCTCTAACACCCTCTACCAATCAGTTAACAATCTCGCTATACCGGTCGCGAATAAATCGCACTGGACTATACTATACCTAACCAAGGGATGATATTGTGTCCGAGAATGTCAGATAGTAGGTACCGAAAGAGCGACCTTTCATCGGTAGCGGGAAGTGTTGTTTCTAATCTTTCAGAGGATGCAAATTATTTATATTTGCATGTTAACGAGCAGCGTATCCTCAATAAAACTAAGTAGGTCTGAAAAATTCGATCATTAAACTATGATATAAAGTCGGAAAGGCACTTTGTGTTAAAGTTCATCAGCTTTTTTATCGTACTTCCGCGTGGTACATTCGCCATCATAAACATCGGAGCATTGAAGGAGCTCAAAAATATTTGAACACGACCGTATTGTTATATTTTTGAGCACCTTCTGCTCCAACGTTTATGGTGGTGACTGTACCAGACTTTGCTCAGTGCCTCTAACGCGTAGGTACCTATAGGCGTTCATACTGATTCACAAGGCATAGGCGAAGTTTTCAAAATGCGTAAACTATTATATGAGTTTGAGTTTAAGGCGCTGAATACAATAATTTTAATTATCATAGTCATGTAGATATATCAGTCAGATGATATCTAATATTTTGTTTACGATGGTTTATATACGAGTACACATCACAGGGATCATCGTAAAACGACTCTACCATGGCCAGGGAATAGGACATATTTAGTCGGAAAATCGCTAAAACAAGTGTGACGTTTAGATAAAAAGTAAAACCAGCAGTAAAACTAGGTGAACGGACAAAAAGGCTTCAAAGCGTCATGAGTAGATAAATATGTGTATCTAACTAAGATAGAATTAGTTTATATCTAAATAGTTTTGAGCTGTTCTTTCTTCCGTAACCTCCTTCAACTGCATACTGTGCATTTGCTACGAGATTATAAATGCAGATTAGTAATGGTCTGAGGGTGAAGATATACAAAAAGTTATAAAGAGCATAGTTCAAAAAACATGTAGAAAAATTACTATATCCATTAATCATGTTACGAACGTTTGAGCCTGTTCACAAATTTTTGAGCGATTTTATTGATCTAATATCTCTGCTGACTCTATACATTCAAGGTATATGACCATAACATTTATTGGTGTAACATAATGTATACCTATTAAAATAAGTCGTGGTAGCCTTATGGTTTGCTCTATGGCCTCTGTACGCGTAGGATCGTGGGTTCGAGCCCGGGCTTGCGCCTCTGGGTTTCTCAGAATTTCTAAGCGGAAATTCAATTTTAAATTTACCATAAGTTTTAACGTGAAGGAAAACGTAGTGAAAAAACCTGCATACACATAAAGAAATTCAATGGTGTGTGAAGTTCCTAATTTGCACTGGGCCTGCGTGGGAACTACAGCCCCAGCCCTGTCATTCTGAGAGGAGGCCTGTGCCCAGCATTGGGATCTATATAGGTCGAGATGATGATGTATGTGTAATAATCTATACGTATTAATATATGAGTATAGCGTGCGTAAATCTGTTGCGCGAAAGGTCAACATGAAATTAAGTTAGTAAAATGGTTTTCGAGGTTCTATGTGTAGACATGGTAGGTATACTAAGCATAGACGAATAAATAGCCTCTTGGGATCTCTCACTGGGTTCGAACCCGAACTGGCACATCTGAGTTTTTCGAAGTTTACGTGCATTATATTTGAAATTTACCATGAGGTTTTTGGTTAGGTTTCGGGATAGCGATTAAATAATGCTTCGCAGACAAAGTCGCGGGCGACAGCCAGTTGTTTCATAAATGTAAATATTTTCAAGTAAAATATTTTTCTCAAACATCCAAGGAAATGTGGTCCTTATAGTCGTGACAATAGAACACGAAGTATGTCATTGTATAGCAGTTGAGGAAGATTCGTTCCAATTTCAAATTAGACGACAATAATGGAATTTCATACAAACATTGCTGGCCAAGGCCAGCAAAGAGATTGTCTTTTGTTTTAGTGGGTCGTATTTTCTTTTATTGACTATCAATGACATACTGCCAATTAAGAAAAATTTAGTTTGTGAATTTACTTTTTAATATCTTACTTGGCTAGATTTAATCAGGTATTCAATAAAATAAATAAGGATTGGCGTTTATTGTTAACAATTTATTATTAATAAGGTCGTAATTTTTGAACAAATATTTCTCAAGATTTTGCGTCAAAAACATTAACTGGAACAGCTTACAAATAAATTGCTGGAAAAAAAATATTTTGGCAGGAATAAAAAAAAAACAATTTGAATTAAATATGAATATATAAGTTGAACATTCGTATCATTTCCCTGGATTTATTTGAGAAAAGCACTATACAAGCCTTGGCCACGAACAGGGATTGCCGGCCTCGTATCTCTAGATGGCCTCGTTAACACTCGGCCATCTATTACTACTCGGCCGGCAATCCCCTATTTCGCGGCCGCTGCAGTAATGTACTATTTCTCAAACATCCAAGGAAATGTGGTCCTTATAGTCGTGACAATAGAACACGAAGTATGCCATTGTATAGCAGTTGAGGAAGATTCGTTCTAATTTCAAATTAGACGACAATAATGGAATTTCATACAAACATTGCTGGTCAAGGCCAGCAAAGAGATTGTCTTTTGTTTTAGTGGTTCGTATTTTCTTTTATTGACTATCAATGACATACTGCCAATTAAGAAAAATTTAGTTTGTGAATTTACTTTTTAATATCTTACTTGGCTAGATTTAATAAAATAAATAAGGATTGGCGTTTATTGTTAACAATTTATTAAAATAACCAATTAATAAGGTCGTAATTTTTTAATAAATTTTGCGTTAAAAACATTAACTGGAACAGCTTACAAATAAATTGCTGGAAAAAAAATATTTTGGCGGGAATCAAAAAAAAAAACAATTTGAATTAAATATGAATATATAAGTTGAACATTCGTATCATTTCCTTGGATTTATTTGAGAAAAGCACTATACAAGCCTTGGCCACGAACAGGGATTGCCGGCCTCGTATCTCTAGATGGCCTCGTTAACACTCGGCCATCTATTACTACTCGGCCGGCAATCCCCTATTTCGCGGCCGCTGCAGTAATGTACTATAGGTACGCTCTGTGTAAGTACTCGTATTTTGTATGACTGGGAAAACGTGCCAATTACCCATAAAACAATTTCTTAGTATACATATTTTCAAACATTACTCACTATTTGAAAAGGTACAAAGTTATGAGGAATAGCATAGTATTAGTAATACGAGATAAGGCAGTACACGCAGCATCTGGCTAGTCAGTAAAAAGATTACCGAAAACAACAAAACTGTAATTGACACAATTCATTAATCAATGGGCGGTTTTATCGGTCTTCGATCACAACACTCTCTATTAGCTGCGCCGGCGTTGGCACGTGCGCTGTGCTGTTGCTACGGCCCGGGCACGACTACACGCGATCGGCGGCGTCGCGAGTGTTTTTTAGGGTATCGTACCCGAAGAGTGGCAAATGGAACCCCTATTAATGTCGCTATACTATCCATTCAGAGAGACCGCTGAAATTTATACATAACTCGTATTTATATTGCCACAAAAATAGTAAAAATAAGATTATATATATTAAATATTAAGGGGGGGACCCTTTACATACAATGACCAGGGTCGTCTTTAACCTATTGGGGGCTTTGGGCACTTTAGGATAAGGGGCCATAGGGACTACAACCATTAAATGGAGTAGATAAAGCCCAAATCTACATTTATTAAACTGTACCTACCTAATTTTTATAGCCACGTAGTATCGGCGGTATCGTCCGCGGGGCCCTGGGCACGTACCCATAGTGCCCAGTGAGTAAGAGGGGCATGAAAATGGCAACGCGTACATTTTGTTGAGAAGTAGGGCTCTGCTAACACTGCATTTTCATAGATACACATATATTGACATACTTACCAACTTTGTGCCGAGCCTTAGGTGCGTGAGCCCGACTCGCGCTTGGCCGTTTTTTTCTGTTTATTGCACGGCTGAGACTTTAGTCGCATAGTGGTTCCTGGGAGCGCGCAATGAGGAGATCCGTAGAAGAACCAAGCAAGCGACATAGCCTCGAGAATTGGCAAACTTAAGTGGCAGTGGGCGGGGCACATTGCTCGAAGAACTGATGGCCTTTGGGTCAAGGTGTTCTTAAGTAGGCCCTCCAGAATTGATGATCCGGTGAGGGTCGCAGGAGTCCGTTAAATGCTGGTGGCGAAGGATGGCGTTGCAGCGTTCTATATGGGAAGCCTATTGTTAGCAATAGAGGCTTTAGGCTGGTGATGATGACACGCATGAACAGAGAAAACGCTCGCTTCGCAGTTAGTCGCGCGTAGTCGTGGAAAGGCCGGGCTGTTATAGCTGTGAGTCTTCGGTAATTATGATACTGGTGTACATTCATACATAGCATGAAAGAGGCGATGGGTGTTCAAAAAATACCTAAAATCGGAAAAGCCGCTGGATTGCAAACAGTATGTGATTTCTGTAATATTGTCGTAATAAATTAAGTATCTGAATACACTTGTAGAGTTTTAAAGTTGAGTTCACATTCTTTTGACTAGCATCCCTCAAAATTAAATCTTATAGGTATTTTGCAAACCTCGATAATTGCTAAAGTCGAAACGTCTCAATATAAGTATAATAATCTACAGGAAATATGTTAACACTAACAGGTTGGAAAATTAGAAGCAGTAGGTACACTACAGAACTAATAACTCTGATAATATGAGGAAGTTCTTAGGCGGCTTGCACGGACCAGAGTTAATTGTATAACCTCGAGATAAGTGTTAACTCAGAGTTAAATAATAATTTATTTTTTAACCTCAGACCGTGAAAACAGTATTTATCAAAACAAAAATATCACGGATTCACGGATCGCTTAAGTATGATGTCAAATGAATTTTGAGCGATAAAACTTACTGCATGGTGTCACTCAGAAATTTCTACTTAGGTACTCAAAAAACTACGAGAATTCAAGTGAGTTTTATCCCTAGATTGATATAGCTATATCCCTTGATTTGTGAATATAGGTAGAGTTAGTATTCACCCCACGACCCACAACCGTTTACACCCACATAAATTATGTCAGCAGCCGTAAACAACGATCACACTCTATTTGGTGGGTGATTCTTAGCGCTCGACGTCTAGAAACGTTAGGTGAAAATAGACGTCCATTTATAAAAGTTTAAATTTGTGTCGCGTAGACATTCCTTTACCATTTACTGCATCTTATGTCTTTGCTTGTGTTGTTAGTTGGCTTTATTACTACTGTAGATACGTTTACGACTTGTCTTGAAAGGCTACCTTCGTTTACTCTATGTTAACGAGTGACAGATGCGATTTACGTTTGCAAACATCTGATCGACATATGCATTTAGATCTTAGATTCATGCATTTCTATGAGGAGACAGCCTAGATTTACATTACATACCTAGTTACACTGTAAATACTAGAATGCCAAGCTCGCATGCTATTTCCTAGTTCGTCGGTCTAGAGGCCAACTTTTTAAATGAAATGTGTCGCTTAAAAACTACCAAATTTCAGTTTTCGTCTAGTTGTGAAATGTATGATTAGGGCGGTAATTTTCATCTAATGTACGCGCATTTTTAAATTCAACACAGTTTTTCTCAATTTTCGAATTACATTTTCATAACTTTACTTTCAAAAATCGGTCCTCTTTGCGTTTCTTTCGTGCGTCTTCGTGAACGGCACTAACTAACAAGAAATAAATTAGTACTTATATACATTTTTAAAATCTTCTTCGACTTTTAACTGACTTCAAAAAAAGGAGGAGGTTCTCAATTCGTCGACATCTTTATTTTTTTATGAAAAGGATTGCAAAACTAATAAACTTAAAATAATCTCATATATACATTAAAAATACGAGTCTTCTATGAAAACGTTAATCACGTGCTTGTTCCAGTGGCGCAACAAATGCTGAACAAGTTGGTATGCATCGAGCATGAGGCGTGCGGCGCGTGTCTGTCGGCCGCCGCGCACTGCCGCTGGTGCGCCGACCCTTACTTCAGCAGCAAAGTGCCGCGGTGTAATGATGACGAAAGGTAAATCTGAGCTGGATGACGATTCCGTAGACATAGACGTCGCTGCACGCTGCGGGCTTTCATTCATTCATTTCCTGTCCCTGGGTGCTGACCCTTATTTTAGCAATAGGTAATGCATGCAATGATGATGCGAGTTAAGCCAGCCGTGGACGAAGGAGACAAACATCGGTGCATGCTACGGCTCGTGTCTATCGCCGTGAGCATTGCGAATCGTTGGTGAGCGACTCTTACTTCAGCAGTAAGGTACTGCGATGCAATGATGGTGTGAGATAAGCCAGCAGTGGATGAAGGAGATATAAACATCACTGCATGCTGCGGCTCGTGTCAATCGCCGCGGGCGTTGGTTGTCGCTGGTATGCCGATTCTTAGCAGTAAGGTGGTGCGGTGCAATGATGACGAAAGGTACTTACCTCTAAAGTACTTACTTAAGTCTAAGCTGGACGAAGATTCCATAGACAGAGACATCGCTGCATGCTGCGGCCCGTGTCTATGGCTGCCGGCACTGCTGCTGGTGCGCCGACTCATATTACAGCAGTAAGGTACTGTTGGACCATTCAGAAGATCTTATACTGGAAAAAAATATGCAATTGTAGCAGTGGAATATCTGACGAAGTACGTAATTTCAAGAGCGGTTGAGAAAGTCACGGCTCAAGAAATCACAGAGTTCCTCGTAACAGAAGTCTTTTGCAAATTTGGAGGAGTCCAGAATATTTTGAGTGATAGAGGTTCGGTGTTCACGTCAAGACTGGTGAATAAAACGGAGGCATATGATAAACAAGTATCTTTTATTTATTAATAAATAGTGTTAGGAAAGCTGCACTCCCAAGCTCGTGGTACGATCACCACAGTACCTACCACGGTGCAATGATAACGAAAGGTAAGCCTGATATGGACGAAGATTACACAGACATATACATAATTATGTGTCTGCCACTGCGAGCATTGGTTATCGGTGGTGCGCTGATCCTTACTCCAGTAATGGTACTGCGGTCCAATGACGACGAGAGACGTGGGCCAGGACCAGGAGAAGGTATCACAGATGTCGCTACATTTAGAAGGCAGGCACATACGAAAAATACGGTTGCGGAAACAGCTCGAACTTAAAAATGAAATCAAAGTTTTTGTAGCTCTAGAAAGCTACTACGCCGATTTTTTAATTAATTTATGCAGGCGCAGGCGTTAGGTACTTTCCGGTGGTCCATGTCAATGAATGACGATATTTAACTTTGCTTTTTCACTACACGAAATTACTTAGTATTTATTATTTGCTTTAGTAGCGATGAAGCTAGGTAAAAATATCGTAGTTCCAACATAGTTAGCTGCACCTACATTTATATCGAAATTATCATCTAATTACTTAGCTAATTGACTTCATTTGTACAACGATATCTACGAGTAATTCAGACTATCATGCAGAGTATCGACTTCTTTAATTAACATCGCATCTAACCCCGTCGAGGCTCAAACAGCAGGTGTCAAGTCAGCCCAGCGGGGAAGTAATTACGAGAGCCTCTAATGGTCAATTTGTTATAGTGTTAAGCTTTTAACACGTTACTTCTATTACTTTTTGCCGCGTTATCTGAGATGAAATAGCTTATAGATAAGCGCTACAAAAGGCGGGAGTTTTATTGATTAGATAGTCATTTGGTACAGCACGTTGCATTAGCGCATTCTTTGGTTCCGGCTTGTGGGTTCCCACGTTCGTCGGCATAGGTTCGCCGTCAACGGATCGCCGGCATCAGTTCACCGACATTTCGGCTTTGGGCTCGATTGGCCGAAAAGGTTGACTTGTGCTCCGCGATCGAGGTGGGTGATTGATAGTTGATTGTGCTTCACGGCTGGCGCGGTTGAATAGTTTTCAATGAGTTTGTTTTAAAGCCTGCTGTGTTGGTCGTTACGTAATAAAACTAGAATTTATTTATTTGTTCGAATGACTTGAAACGTGAGATTAACGCTTGACCTACAGCTATGTCCGAAAGTCGTTACTGTCACTTGCTTAGCTGAGGCTTAAATGTGTTGTTTTATTTAAATAATACATACTTAGTTAACTAAGTCAGAGGACTCTGTATGTGTGGTTGTGGTATTTTTAGGGTTCCGTACACAAAGGGTAAAATCGGGACCCTATTACTGAGGCTCCGCTGTCCGTCCGTCTGTCCGTCCGTCGTCCATCCGTGCGTCTCTCACCAGGCTGTATCTCTTGAACCGTGATAGCTAGACAGTTGAAATTTTCACAGATTATGTATTTTAATTGCTGCTATAAAATAAATATTTAAGGGGGCTCCCATGCATACAACAAACGTGTTTTTTTTGCTAGTTTTTGTTCGATATTGATAACAGCAACAGGTAGACGCTTGAAATATTCACAGAATATTTATTTACTTTAAAAATAACTAATTAAATTAAAATAAAACAAATATTTAAGGGGGCTCCCATATAAGTACAAAAAACGTGATTTTTTTGCTGTTTTCATAGATAATGGTACGGAAACCATCGTGCGCGAGTCCGGCTCGCACTTACCCGGTTTTTATAAAATAAAATCATAAATCATTTATTTCTTTGCGAGAATGTAGTTGTAGTTGTGAGTGAGAAGCATGCACTTGACACAGTAACTTTGACCCGTTAGGAAAATCTAGAATAATACTTACAAGCAATAAACAGGATGAGTGTTCCGTATTTATTGTGGTTTTGTTATAAAATAAATATAAGTTATTAGCTCTCAAACTTGATAAATAATAAATTATATGTTCTGATTCATAAATTATTATCATAAACATTAAATCATGTTATTTGTTGTGTTTAGAGAAATAGTCATGATATAACCTGTAGGTAATTTACTTATAATTAAAATTATTTATTATGAACTGTTGTTGCTACAATTACCTACATAGCATGTACCTAGGTACCTAACGGAAATTTAATTAAACGTTAATTGGGCTAACTTGCGAAACTGACGGTTATTTAATCTAATACCTTTAACAAAAACAGCAATTCTTGTATACCTACTTACTTACTTATTTATTTCGGGAATCTTGAAAACGGATCTAACGATTTCGATGAATTTGCTACGTGGGGGTTTTCGTGGGCGAACAATCCAATTATATTGGTTTTTAAGTTTTATTGTAACTAACATAATTATGAGTCACGAGCTTGAAATAAACGTATATTATTATGTTGGTACGGATTTCCGATCACGGGCCCATGGGGACCCGGTCATTTGAAAGGCATTCATGGGGCCAAAGCCAACATGAAGAGGCCTTTGGTACCATATAATATAAATGAGATGGGCGCAACTATGGAGGTCTATCCCCTAATACACCATGAGGATGTGCTAGCGGACAGTCCTCCACAGTTGCGAATCTATTGCCAGGTAGGAATCGACATGGAATTGGCTATGGGGTTGGGATGTTGTGGACAGGATTACCGGGCTATGGAGTGAGATAACGGACACCTACCATTTCAATATCTCATAAACTGAACTTTTGGTAGGCGGTGACTCGCCATTCACTAAATGGGCCCCTCAAACTATTGCCCACTCGGGGCAACGAGGCGGCAACATTGGTGTGAACGGCTAAGGATGGAGAGGTGTTCCTGGACTTTAAACTTCAAAATGCCAACTCGCCACTTACGGAAACACATCCATCCTTCGGGCATTTAGCTCTTGCGCTCCACTCTAGGCGGCCAACAAAGGCAAACTAGAGGCGGGGTGGGTGTGTAACTGTGTGGGAGTGTGTGTATAAGCGCATGTGTGTATGTGTACCCCTGGAGGTCTCGGGTCCGTGGTGTCGCTACGCACCAACAGCTCGCCACAAGCCGCCCTGCGATGACTGACATTATTATTATGTTGGTACGGATTTCCGATCACGGGCCCATGGGGACCCGGTCATTTGAAAGGCATACATGGGGCCGAAGCCAACATGAAGAGGCCTTTGGTACCATATAATATAAATGAGATGGGCGCAACTATGGAGGTCTATCCCCTAATACACCATGAGGATGTGCTAGCGGACAGTCCCCCACAGTTGCCGAACTATTGCCAGGTAGGAAGTGACATGGAATTGGCTATGGGGTTGGGATGTTGTGGACAGGATTACCGGGCTATGGAGTGAGATAACGGACACCTACCATTTCAATATCTCATAAACTGAACTTTTGGTAGGCGGTGACTCGCTGTTCACTAAATGGGCCCCTCAAACTATTGCCCGCTCGGGGCAACGAGGCGGCAACATTGGTGTGAACGGCTAAGGATGGAGAGGTGTCCCTGGACTTTAAACTTCAAAATGCCAACTCGCCACTTACGGCCAAACACATCCATCCTTCGAGCATTTAGCTCTTGCGCTCCACTCTAGGCAACCAACAAAGGCAAACTAGAGGCGGGGTGGGTGTGTAACTGTGTGTGAGTGTGTGTATAAGCGCATGTGTGTATGTGTACCCCTGGAGGTCTCGGGTTCGTGGTGTCGCTACGCACCAACAGCTCGCCACAAGCCGCCCTGCGATGACTGACTGCACTGGTGACACGACAACACCAGCGGGCGATGAGGTCGTCATATCCCTACGCCTTTTGACTGACTGCGCTGGTGACAGACACCACAACACCAGCGGGCGATGGGGTCGTCACATCCCTACGCCTAATTATTATTATTATTATTATTATCTCTGGGAAAATATATGATTTAGAGGAAAGTACAGCGAAAAAAATCGAGCTAAGTTTTATCGCCGCTACTAACTTAAATCATTCAATACAGTCGTGAATAGGGATGTTTCCTAGGTAAAAAAATAATAATTCTTATTAGTCCGTATTTTACATTATCAAAAAATATTAGACACGTAATTTTTCTTTTGACAATTAAACAAAAAATGACGAAGATATGGCGCGTTGAACTTCCGCGTGACGAGGCGTGACGTCACTTGTTCCTAAAACGCTCATACAAAGTGTAGGAACAAGTGACGTCACGCGAAACTTCAACGCGCCATATCTTCGTAATTTTTTGTTTAATTGACAAAATAAAAAATACGTGTCCAATATTTTTTGATAATCTAAAAGACTGACTAGTTAGGAAAGTAGCCTATTCAAATTTATCTACAAGCAATTGTACCTCGCAGTTTTCCGGTGTAAATAGTACCTTATCTAAGTCGGTTATCTCTTCATGGATTGGCCGGTTAGTCTAGTTACTTAATTTACTTACAGATACACAGATATGATGATGATGATGATATCCTAAAGTCCCTCAGTAGCCGTAGAGCTTGCAGTAGGGACTTCCAAGACTTCATCATACGCTGTTTATTTAAGGTTCATACGCTGTTTATTTAAGGTCCAGCCAGCAAAGTTGGAACCTATTGAGGAGATCCGGTTCTCCGTAGTTAAAGATTGCCCTGGCTTCCGATACCAGTAGCTTGTCATTTCGGGATCCCTTGGTTTCCCATAATTTAATAAGTCATAATCTATAAATTCTTTATAGCTACTCTTAATCAACGTTAGTCCAGTCATTTATTTCTGAGACAGTATCTTTTACAGGATTTTTTTATAGTATGCAGTAGGTTAGGTTAGGTTTTTTTTATAATAATTCCGAAAACAAAACCGATTCAGAAATAAATCAAAATCACTTTATGGCTAACGTTTATTATGAAGAATGATACATTATGACTTGTTAAATTATGTGAAACCATAGATACCCTGTTATTTCAACTCTTGTTCTGAGGAGTCGGAATCAAATTCCCGCAGCACAGGCATACCCGATAAGTATACTGATACTTACGTACTAGAAATTGGATGTGTATAGTCGACCAATAAAGTCCTAGAACAGGGTCATACAGAGCGTAACGTGCGGCGGGCAGCAGCGGAGTGTTTTATCAGTTCATTGCTAAGCATAGGCTATTGTTCAATGCTTCAAAATGTTCTGTCATTACCTTCAGCCGTTCTCACTGTCCTGTTCTTGCCACCTACATACTGGGGTCTGTACCTATCGTTCGTGTTGACATCGTGAGAGATTTGGGTGTAATCTTTGATTCGCACTTTGGGGGTAGTTACAATAGAGAGATCTCTCTCCAGGCAGATGTTATGCCTGGGGACCGAAGTCCGGTGGATGAAAGTTGGAAGTTGTATTTATGCAGCCGAATTGAGAAACTTCGATAGCGTGATGCAGGATTGTAGCAAATAGTTCCTTATGTGACGACTAGATGGCGCTAGTAGTCGCTACATCAGCCCCCCTTTTAGACCGGAGGTCGATACGATTGCAGTGGAGTGCAGTCTGTGCGTCATGTGGGCGCTTGCAAGGGCCAGTCGCTCAGAGCCTCGTCGGCGAGCATTGTTGTTCCTCTGCTACTTGTAGATGCATGTCTGTTGCGTGATTGCTCAGAGCCTTGTTGGCGAGCGTTGGTTGCTTGATTGGTAAGTGGAAGTAGTGGGAGGAGGATTTTTTGCGAACTGTAGACACCAGGCAGATAATAGATACATGCTAATGGTGCACAGTGCGGTGAGTATGGCTTGCTGTGAGACTGCGTCATCGTCTTGTGTGTCTGAAGGCTGCGATTTTGTCCAATGTCGCGGGTCACCAATTTGGGGGTAGTTACAATAGAGAGATCTCTCTCCAGGCAGATGTTATGCCTGGGGACCGAAGTCCGGTGGATGAAAGTTGGAAGTTGTATTTATGCAGCTGAGTTGAGAAACTTCGATAGCGTGATGCAGGATTGTAGCAAATAGTTCCTTATGTGACGACTAGATGGCGCTAGTAGTCGCTACAGCACCTTAACTTTCATGAGCACATGAAATTACTTGCTATAAATTGCTATCGGAGGCTGGGGTTTGTGGTTCGCAGTTCGCGTGACTTTTCTGATCCAGTGTCAATAAAGTTGGTCTACACTGCTCTGGTCAGAAGTAAACTCGAGGCAGCTTCCGTGGTGTGGAATCCGCATGAATCTACTTACGTCTTACTTCTGGAGAAAATCCAAAAGGCATTCCTTAGGTTTTTCTATGAAAAAATGTATGGGTACTACCCATTCTTGTACCCAACGAAGTTTCTTCTCGGTGTTCTAGGTTTTAATTCTCTGGAGGTAAGACGTAATTACGCGCTTCTAACGATGGCTTGTAATGCCTTACGTGGGGACTCCGACAGCGTTGAATTGGTGATGCAATTGGTTCGTCTGCATGTCCCACCTGTCACTAAGTTTAGTTTTAGGCCTCGTCACCGCCATTTACTGGCTGTGCCATGTTCGCGATCTGTTGCTCGTAAGCAGTCACCGCTGGTCCGTGCTCTGTACTATGCCAATGCTCTTCTTGCATCAGCTCCTGAGTGTGATGTGCTTGCTGGACGTTGGAAGAGTGTGTGTGTTGCATGTATTAGGTTCTGCGAGGCGATGGATTCACGTTTGTCTTCATGTACCTAATAGTTTATTTTAATTTATTTTATTTTTAATTTTATTTAACTTTTTATTTCCATGTAATTCTTTATATTTTGTGTTTCTTTTTGTTTTATTTTTGTCCTACTCAGTGCCCTAGTATATTACTGTCATGCTGTGTTAGTTGTTATAAATAAATAAATAATAATAAATAAATTGCGTGTGGCGCCAGATAATGACTGTGGGGCGAGCGCCTCGGCCGCGCAATGAACGGAGAAAACGCTCGCCGCTGCCGCCTGTCGCGCGAAGTCGTTGCCGGGCCATAAGAAACAAAAGTAGTCTCTCCTGTAGACATAAAATTAGCGACTACGAGTCAGCAAACTTAAGATTTTAACGACCGCTTTAGCCTAGTTGGTAGTGACCCTGCCTACGAAGCAAGAGGTCCTGGGTTCGAATCCCGGTAAGGGCATTTATTTGTGTGATGAGCACGAATATTTGTTCCTGAGTTATGGATGTTTTCTATGTATTTAAGTATTTATTTATCTATATAAGCATGTTTATCGTCGTCTAGTACCCATAGTACCTACAAGCTTTGCTTAGTTTGGGACTAGGTCGATTTGAGTAAGATTGTCCCCTAACAAAAATAATATATATATATATATTTAAAGAGGCCGAAAATTGACCAGGCGTCCAAGCACGCCGATGTAGACTTCATCATCATTATCCTAGCCTATATACGTCCCACTGCAGGGCATAGGCCTCCTCTCAGAATTGAGAGGGCTTGCGCCGTAGTTCCCACGCGGGTCCAGTGTGGATTAAGACAAAATAATGTAGAAGGATGTAGACTTGACCTCGCCTCCACTTCTCTCGGCCGGGATCCTATCGATGTTTAGAAAATTTTATTTCCGAAGGTTTAGAATCCCGAAAGCTTCATTTGTCCGAAAGCATTTTTTTCTGAAACTGTAAATATTTCAGGATTTATTTCAGGACCATCGTGTAGAACCCTTTAGGTTAGGTTAGGGTTGTTTTATAAAAATCCTGAAATATTTACAGTTTCAGAAAAAATGCATTCGGATAAATGATGCATTCGGGATTTTAAATATTCGGAAAAAAATAATTCTAAATTTTGATAGGTAACCCTCTCGGCCCCTTTATCGTCATACCCCCCCAGTCCCTGTACCGCGCGGGCAAGGTCTCACTTAAACGGTTTAGCTATAACAACGGGTGGCAAGAAAAAGTTGATTCACCTTAGCACTTAATCGACTATAGGTAGTTTATTTCTTCTTGTTGCAGTTTAGTCGCCAGCGGCTGCGGTCAGGGCATGATCCAGAGGCCGCTGAAGCCCGTGTGGGAGGTGGCTGAGAACCGGTCGTTGCAGGATGTGGACTCCGGCAGCATCGAGTCCGTGGTCCAGATACAGCCCCAGAGGATAAGGCTGTCGCTTAAGCCACGTAAGGATGTGTAAATAACTATAAATTAAAAAAATAAAAACCCCCTACGCAATTAATGCTAAGATCCCTTCCGCAGCATACAAAACAGCTGATAACTTTGAAACGGCTGGACCAATTTCGATGAAACATGTCTAGGAACCATCGCCAAGAAACCTGCTTTTAAATAAAAAAACCGCATCCAAATCGGTGCACCCATTTAAGAGTTAGGATGCCACAGACAGACAGACACACACACACACACACACACACACACACACACACACACACACACACACACACACACACACACACACACACACACACACACTAGCGGTCAAACTTATAACACCCCTCTTTTTGTGTCGGGGGTTAAAAAGGAAGAGGAGAAGGAAAAGCTTGCGTCGTCTGATTTTCTGTATAAATAATCATAGGGTCATTTTCAAAAAAAAATGTACAAATTTAAGGGCTTTAATTAAAACAAAACTTAATTGATTCCTCTGTGTAACGAGAGTTACCTTACCCATATAGTTTGAACTAGCTTTTGCCCGCGACTCCGTCCGCGTGGAATTAGTAATTTGGGCAGCTTATTTTTTTATCAAATTTGCTTTTTCATCAATCATGGCTCTCCTCACCCCCCTCCCAACCCCACCCCCCCACCAAACCCCCCGCACACCCGCGTTCACATTCACCACCGTACTCCCAAGTCAAGCGTGCCTATAGAAGTTTTACTTCAAAAACCCCTGATTTTGAAACATTCTTCCGCTCCGCTCCGCTCCTATTGATGTTAGCGTGATGATATATAGCATATAGCCTTCCTCGATAAATGGGCTATCTAACACTGAAAGAATTTTTCAAATCGGAGCAGTAGTTCCTGAGATTAGCGCGTTAAAACAACAAACAAACAAACTCTTCAGTTTATTAATTCTTCTAAAAACTGTTCGATAAATTCTTAAAATAGACGTATCTTTCTTATTTGTGAACCGATTGAAATGAAACAAACACTAAATGTTAATCCAAGAAAATACCAATATATCAGTGAAAACCGCATCCTTCTAGGTTAAGCCGTTTCTGAGATTAGCGCGCACAAACGCACAGACAAACAGACAAACAGACAAACAGATAAACAGACAAACAGACAATAATTCTAAAAATCATTGTTTGGGGTTTTTCTCAAATATCTTCAATGTACAGACACCTTGTTACAGATTTATTATAATTATGTATAGATTATAGATGACTAAGTTTCGTTACACAAAGGACGCGATCGTGATTTTGTTTTCATTAACCCTTTGATATTATTTGTTTTTTTTTTAAACTACGCATTTAAGACTATTCAAGGCTAGATTGAAAAGATTGCTAATGTACTGGTCAGTTAAACTTAAAACAAAGACTGAGATTACAAGAAAGGAAGAAGAAAAGAGAGGCGTGAAGGTGCTTTGGTAGAGCCATGTTAGTGAAATATATTTACTACGGCACAGTATTATGAAACGCCTACGTATTTAAATGGATTTCAGTCATTTAACTTTAAGCGTATCGACGTCAATTACTGTTTAAACGCAACGTTGCTAAACTAGGGTTGCCTGGTCAAACCCGATAAGTTGATCTAATGTTTTGTAGGATTTTTGACTTTAGATGTTTTACATAGTGTTCTTTTTCAACAATCAATTATTTTGATTTATCGGGTTTGACCACGCAGCCCTCTATCATCATCTTCAGCCCGGTAACATTCGCTGTTGAAAACAGGCTTTGAAAAATAAATGTAACCAAATAAATAAATAAATATCACGGGACAATTCACACCAATTGACCTAGTCCCGAAGTAAGCAATAGCTTGTGTTATGGGTACTAGGCAACGGATAAATATACTTAAAAATAGATAGATACTTACTTAAGACACACCTAAGACTCAAGAAAAAACATTCGTATTATTCATACAAATATCTGCTCCGACCGGGAATCGAAGTCCCCTCAAGCTTCGTAGTCAGGCTCTCTAACCACTAGGCCATACGGTCGGCAAACATACCTCAGTCAAACCAACCACCACCCACCGCCCGCTTCCAGCGACAAAGATTAGCCAACCACGTAGGAGGTATATTTGCATTCTAACGCTTTACACTCCTTTAATTAATCTTTAGTTAAATAGAAAAAGATACTTCATACTTAACTTGTAAAAGTTGGCCTAGTAGCGCCATCTCTTGGTCCAGGTGAGCGGGTAGCTCCGAAGGAGTGTTGAAGTCTCTCGGTAGAGGGCATTAACATAGATGCGCTTTATCACTGCCTAATGTGATTATAACAGACTGAAGTGTACGATGTATGGGAACGATTCGTCGCTAACTTCTAGACCAGTGATGGTGTAGGGGTAAGCACGCAGCACGGAACGCTGAGGACCTGGGTTCGATTCCCAGCATTGGTCTTTTTTCTGGGGTTTTTTCTGTGCATCTATATTTCAGTTTGTATTTAGTTTGCAATATATGGTTTCACGGGATGACCGTAAAAGTAATAAAAAAATGAAGTTGAAGAAAATAAAAAAAATAAATAGAAAAAGATACTTCATACTTAACTTGTTTAATTAATCCGTCATAATTTTTGCAGGAGAAACGACGAAGATTCAATTCTCTTACAGACCGGCCAAAAACTACCCTCTGGATTTGTATTATTTAATGGATCTGACCTGGTCGATGAAGGATGACAAGGAAACCTTAGTATCGCTGCGAGATGATCTGCCTAGCATGCTGAAGAATCTTACTGATAATTTTAGGTACGTGTGGACCGAAAAAAAATATTTTTAGGCGGACGCTGGATGTTCAATACGTAGTAAATACCAAGCCTGACGCAGTCCGTAACTTAATTAAACTCCAAGTAGTAGGTATTGAATATTGGGTACCTATTCAACTATATGGACTACAGAGCACGGGTTGCTTGGTATTTTAGAAGTTGCAAATTGATATTATGCTAGATGAAGATGGATTATTTATACCAAGAAGGACGACGTCACACCAATCAACTGACGTATTTTTATGAGATGTCAATACACGATTCTCTCATTTAGACTTTGTATGACAATAGCTAGTTATGACGTCACTTCTACGCCAAC
Source organism: Archips crataeganus (assembly GCA_947859365.1). Taxonomy (NCBI): domain Eukaryota; kingdom Metazoa; phylum Arthropoda; class Insecta; order Lepidoptera; family Tortricidae; genus Archips; species Archips crataeganus. Next base: position 11,913,983 of record OX402061.1, on the reverse strand, counting down.
TCAATCGACAAAATCTAATGGTGCAGTTAATTGAAAATTTATGTGAATTTCAGACTAAAAAAATTTTTTTTTTTATTATAGTAGGTATCATCTTGGAATTTTTGTTTTATACATAAAGTATCTCTACCGGGCCTAATGATTATTTGTCCTAATGTAATATTTGTCCTAGTGATCGATTATTATTATTGAAACTATCTTCAGGAAATTTATAAAATAAACCTAACCGCCTAACCCAATCTAAGTAACCAACGCATGAGGTGTTCTGAAATATTTTCAGTTTCAGGTGTTAGGACAATCGATCATTAGGACAAACAACTTTAGGCGATACGACGGGCTCCCATCTCTATATATTACCCTATTGACAATTTTTACGCTATGGCTTTGCAGTTAGAAACATAATTTCCCAAATTATAAGTTATGACTATGACCGAAACATTTTTCTAATCGTAAAACTTGTTATTTTCAGACTAGGCTTCGGAAGTTTTGCTGACAAACCAGTTCTGCCGTACATCAATGTGGACGACAGGCGTCGCGCAAACCCGTGCAACGTTGAGGAGCAGACCTGCGAACCTACTTACAGCTATAGACATCACTTGTCGCTCACCAACGAGGTACAAACAATTACCAGCTTTTGCCTGCAATTTCGTCCGCGCACAAAATTTAAGGTCGAATCCCAATACTTATATTTTCCGGGGAAATTCCGAAAATCCCTTTTTACTCCAACTCTATATGATCCGTAAAGGATTGGTTACGGAGATAGGGGTCCCATTGTATAGAATATTTTTTCTTATATTTATATTTTTTCCTTATCCTGTGGGATTTTCCGAAAGTCTTAACATTATTTGTTTACTGTTATAATCACTTACTTGTAATACTTGTATGCCAAATTTGAAGTCTCTAGTAGCTATACCTAGTTACGGAGATAGGGCCAGCATTTTTTGAAATAGGGAATAAATGGGATTTATATTTTCGCTTCCTCTGAAGCCCCGCAATGACACTCAAGGTATGCCAAATTTCAAGTCTTTAACTTCAACGGTTTGGGCGGTAATTACATACAAACGGATCATCCATCATTACATTACCATCATACAGCTTTTATTCATACATCCCACGGTGCTGGACACAACTGCTTGTCTCATAATGAGGGCTAGAGCTGTAAATCCCACGCGGACTTATTGTGAAACTACAAGTAGAAAATGTAGAGCTATTTAATTACCTGAGGGAGGATATTACTCATACGTACAACTACACACATGTAGAGTATAGTGTCGGCAGAATAAATGAAACCAAAGTAGGTCAAAGAAGACTAATTTAAACAGTTACATCACGTTTAATTTACTGATAAGCTGATAAGGGCGGTTGAAAACCCGACACAATCTGGACGCTGTATGTATAGTACGAATTTTTTGAGGTGTCCTGATCTCGTTAGCAGCCCACATTTCGAATAAAGCCATTGTATTATTTTATGTCCTCAAGTGCATAATCCTCAGTTTAAAATGAACGGAAATATAAGACAAAATAGCTCGTTGAAATAACGACTTTATTATTTACACTAGAGAGTTCGTTTTAAATGAAACTTTGTTGGCAGATAATATATTTTTCAACATTGAATGCGTCGTAGACATGCAGCGAAAACAAACAAACAAACAAAGTTTCAATTAAAATAAACTCTGTACTGTAAATAATAAAGTCGTTATTTCAATGAGCTATTTTATCATATATTTATGTTCTTTTTAAACAGGATTATTCACTTGAGGACATTAATAGAATACAATGGCTTTGCTCGAAAGGTGGGCTCTTATCAAGATCGGGACACCTCAAAAAATTCGTACTATACCTAACTATATGAAGCAGTAAAAGTATCTTCAGAAACTAATTAAAACGTGCAATAATTATTTTTCAATGTGCATTCAAATTTAATTAATACTCGCATGTAAGATATAATTGTACAAGCAATTATTATGTTGGCCTTCATCACGTACCTAAACCAAACCATAATAGTGCAGAATATTTTAGCTGGTGAACAGGTAAATTGAACTAGACCTGGACACCATTGTTAAAAGTTTTTCATGATTTTTTTATTGTGATTGGCTCGCGCCTCTGAGTTTTATCTATGTGCGAAATTACACTTGGAAACCATCAGCTTTACGGTGAAGAAAAACATCGTGAAGAAACCTGCACACGCTTGCGAAGAAATTCAATGGTGTGAGGGAAGTTTCCAATCCGCATTGGGCCCGCGTGAGATCTACTACTTGGTCGATTATATTTAGTGATGCTTGTTAATGATTGCTTTTTCAGGTGCCTGACTTCATCAAGCACGTGAACAGCAGTAAAGTGACAGCGAATCTAGATGACGCAGAAGCTCAGTTAGATGCTTTGGTGCAGGCAGTGGCATGTGCTGAAAAGATCGGCTGGGCGCTGCACAGCAGGAAGATTGTCATTTTGCTGTCTGATGGGCTGCTGCATACGGCTGGTGATGGAAAACTTGGTAAGGCAATATTAACAACTCTAAAACATGGCTTAAATGAGTTACTTGACCTGGCAATGTTATATACTGCTGAAGGATATCAGTATGTTGCTCAAGGATTTAATAACTTTGCAGTAAACGTAGTATAGATTACTAGTTGTTGCCCGCGACGCTGTCTGCGAAGAATTCGTTTATCGCTATCCCGCAGGAACTATGCAATTTTTCGGGAAAGCAAAGGGGAAGCACAAATGTTCAAAATTATAGGAACACTAGCTGTTGCCCGCGACTCCGTCTGCGAAGAATAGGGGTATAAAAAATAGCCTACGACCTAAACTCAGACTTACTAAATATAGAGAAGAAAATTGATAAAAATCGGTCAAGCCGTTTCGGAGTAGTTCGATAACAAACACCGTGACATGCGATTTTTATATAGGTATTAGATGATGCCAGGGGTCTAAAAGTAATGAAACACGATTTTCAGTTGCTTTTAAAATAAATAAGGTACTTAGTCAAGTAGTTGAGTTGTGAGATCTGACACAATCTTAGGGGAATCGCGTTTTGACGGTTTATAAACGCATGTTAATTGATTGTTGGTGTTCAATACCTAAATACCCTGTTCCATTAAATTTTAATTACTTGATGAGCTTAATTATTTTCAGGTGGTGCTATAAAGAAGAACGATGAACAATGCCATTTAGATGACAACGGATATTACAGCGAGTACTCCATTTACGATTATCCCTCGCTCGCACAAGTCTATAGACTCTTAGATAAGTACAAGGTAAATAAATGTTTCCTCCGGCTCGATTAAAGCATATGGGTTACGCAAAGTCCGCCACGAGGCCAGAGTAAGCAAACTATCCACGCTTGTTTACACTGCCTTATGATCTCGAGTAACGATGTGGTTATTTTTAGGTGAACGTAATTTTCGCCGTGACGGAAAGAGTGAAAGATCATTACGACAGCATTCATGAGCTAATGGACGATTTCACTTATGTCGCCAAATTGGAGAGTGACAGTTCGAATATACTGAAGCTAGTCAAAATGGGTTACGAAGACATCGTGAGTGTCGTGGACTTCGAAGACGATTCTAATTTCGGCCCAGTCAGGGTCAAGTACTTCACGGACTGCGGAGTGAAAGGAGGGTCACTTATAGAGTCAACGCGATGCTCCGGCGTCGAATACGGCATGACACTTAACTATGAGGTCCATGTCACGTTGGATGCATGCCCCGAATACAAGAAGGTACTCAATTAATTAAGTACTTACAGAAGCGCCTGTCTGATTAGGTATTCTGTGACTCAACTCACCGTATTATTGTCGGTGCGTATCAGTTCCGTTACATCCTTCACGTGCGTTCGTGACCTTTGAAGGTACACAACACTATACAACACAGTCAAATGTTGACAGTACGCATGCACTTAAATAAGTTTTCCATGAACGATTTTCTATGCAAATAATAACAGCGGTAAAAGCAAATATGCAGACGCAACTTTTACATTTAAGTTAAGACAATGCTTCTCTAAAATTGCATAGGTACAACGGCTCTAGGTGTTGAAGTTGTTGTACTTTAAGAGTGCTTTGGCCTCAAAAGAGGCTGGTTACCACGAGTGGTTGGTCTAAACGTTGTAAAATGATTTGTATGACTTGTATTATGGATATTATGATTCCTGAAACCTGATATCCTTCATGCATAGCTGATATAAAATCGGTATCGCTCGATTTAAGCCACTACTTATTCCCCTATGCACATTCCTGAAACATATTCATGTATATGAGATATCTACTTAACGTGTTTCATTTTAGGCCCCATTTGAGATAAAGCACCATACCTGTGTGGCCCCAACTATAAGACGTCTATTGTAAATGTTAAACTCCCGTATACAAAATTCTGATATACAATTTGGACCAACCGCTTTAGGCCGCGGCGAGGCATTGTAATGACATGTATTAAAGGAAATTGTAGCGTTTGAGTAGTATTTTTCTTTAATGTGGATTCTGTATCTTTCAGTCTAATCAAACGATACTCATAAAGGAAAGCCAGCTAGGCCAGGATTATCTGACGCTAGAGGTTGAGATCCAGTGTGGGTGCGACTGTGAAGGAGACACAAGCCAGGGTGCTTCCCTCAACTGTCCGGTCAACTCCCACTTGGTTTGTGGCGTGTGTCAGTGCAATAAGGGATGGTAAGAATCTTTGAAAATATAAACGCTCTAGGTAAGGCTAGGTAAGTAGGTAGGTTTCTTCGATTATGCGTCCGTCAGTTTTATACATCATGCATGACTCATGCATGCATGTGTATCATGAGCCGCTGTGGATTATTTCCTCATTAAATTGCCTTTCTCACTTTATTAGCAGGCATGTTAATACATGTCGGCATTAAATGGATTGTGAAAAGATCTACATTCCATTGGGGCTTGGGGTTGTAATGGTGGATTATATCCCATACAGCCATCTGGATCGACGTGAAGTAACCATTATTAAGTAGGTACTTACTTGTATTTCAAAAGAAGTAACAGCGACCGAAATGGTCCAAAATTGTCGACTATCGACTGAATCGTAACCCGCTGTGGAACTTTATCAATTATCATAGAAAATGTCAGAGTGATCACATTTGACACTTGCTATGACATGTTATACGGAGGATCAGTTCTTTATTCATTAAACAATTTGGTTTTCATATAGTACTTAAGCCAGTTATTCTTACTATTGTTGATCAATATTAAATTTGCGAGAATAAATCTTTTTAAAAAAAGTTAAGTGAGTTAAATGTACCTACAGATACGTCTTAATTGTTAAATCTTTATGAAATCCAGGTCTGGTCCCTCATGCGATTGTTCGATAGAGGACGAGGCGGCATCCATGGCACTCATCTCACAGTGCCGTGATCCGACCAGCACCAACCACATGACGTGCTCCGGCGCAGGCGACTGTCTCTGCGGTGAATGCGAGTGTGACCCTGGCTTCAGCGGTCGCTACTGCCAGTGCAAAGCTTGTCAGATTAGCCGGTGAGTCCTTCCTGCAAATAACAATACGCATCTAAGTCAGGCTCATGTTCGATAGAGGATGAGGCGGTAACATGGCCCTCGTCTCTCAATGCCGCGACTTGATAAGCGCGAAATAAATGCAGTGAATTGCAAAGTGCAATTAAATTGGCTCATAGTAACTCCCGGTTAAAAAAGGTTGCATCAGGAGTGAAAAGAGAAAAAGTCGTGGTAGTCTAGACTAGTGGTTTGACATAAGGCCTCTCAAGCAGAGGGGCGTGGGTTTGGGTCCGGGTTCCCACTTCTGAATCTTTTGGAATTTACGTGCGAAATTACATTTACATAAGAGATTTGCGGTGAAGGAAAACATCGTGGAGAAACTTGCACATACCTACTAAGAAATTCAATAGTGTGTGTGCAGTTCCCTGCAATCCACACTGGGCCCGTGTGGAAATAACAGCCCAAGCACTCTCATTCTGAGAGGAGACCTATGCTCTGCAGTGGAACGTATATGCATATGATGATGATGATTTTAATTTTCGTTTGATAAACATGTAGGTAGGGTAGGTTGCTTACAAAAGGTAGAGTTGTTACACGGGCGCCTGATGCTATCCTACTAATCTTCGCAAAGCATTGCTCGAAGGAGCGACTAGGGGTTAGGTTAACACGCTCACGCTAGTCACGCTTCAAACGAAATTCAGTCACTGTATAATTTGCAAAAAAGTTTAATCTAAGGTCATATTGTCTAACGCACTCAGAATCACAATCCCATTATAACCACTTTTTTCCATCAAACGGAGGATGAGAATAAAAACAGATGGTAAATGCGATCTCGGGTGTCTGATTTTTGGCATTTACTAAAAATACGCCGTGTGCATATTACCTAATATACTTACTTACTTACTTACTTACTACACTGGCTCAGCGACCCAAAGAGGATCTTGGCCTCCGACACCAGAGAGCGCCACTCTTCCCAATTTTGCACCACCTCGCGCCAATTGGCTGCGCCGAGGGCGGTTATGTCTTTCTGCACTTCGTCCAACCAGCGGTATCTAGGGCGACCCACCGGACGTCTTCCGCTTGGTCGCCCCATATACGCACTCTTCACTGCCCGATCCTCTCCCATCCTCTCTAGGTGGCCGAGCCAGCGCAGTCTCGCCGCCTTGGCTTCTCCAATTACATTGGGCTCAGACACCAGGTCTTCCAGCTCCCGGTTCTTTCTCCTCCTCCACTTGCCATCTTCCTCTTGAATCGGCCCTAGCATCTTCCTCCAGATCTTTCGCTCAGCCACTAAGAGCCTCATTACCTAATATAGGCTAACGTATTTTCAATGACTAATCTCTGTGGATAATGTACTGGCAAGCGCAGCGCGGGACGTCCACCAATGAGAGGGACGGATGATCTGGTAAATGCCGCAGGTTCACAGTCACTAGTCGCTTCCAACCGTAATGATTGGATAATAACAATGAGGGAGGCCATGGCCAGCAGTGGTCGTCGTCGGATTTGTTAGACCAATTTACCAGAATCGTTCTTTCCTAATAGCAAAATTTCTATTCGCATTTTTTTCCCAAATGCTTTTTTTCCCCACAATGTGTTTTTACTTTTTTTTTATGTTAGAGGCCAAACAAACGAACTACTGGGTCACCTGATGTTAAATGATCACCACGGTCCATAGACACCCGCAGCGCTTTACGCGATGCCAGTGCGTTGTTGGCCCTAAAAGGGAGAGTAAAAAGGAGAGGGAATAGAGGAGGGGGAGAGGTATTGGGCCCCCGGCGCTCTCACTGACCGTACGAAACGCAGCAGAAGTAGGTAGGCTGCTGTTTCACGCCGGTTTTCTGTGAGAGGGTGGTACTGTCCCGGACGAGCCGGCCCATTCGTGATGCAGCGGCTAGCTACAACATGGCTCTACCACTACAAAAACCACTGAAGCCTATTTTCACAATCGCGTTTTTTCCCAAATGTAATTGACACAGAAGCATATTTAGGCAGGTCTAGGTTGAGTTTGCATCGGCCCGAAGGGCCAAAATCAGACAGAGGAAGGAGCTCCGCGCGAGTGTGTCAATACAAATTGGGAAAAAACGCTACTGTGAATATAAGCTTTAGTAAAAAACAAGAGTGAGAAAAAAGCACCTGGGAAAAAATGCAAATGAAAATTTTGCTACTAGTAAATAACGATTCTGGTAAATAATGGCTGGATGATGAATTTACTTTTGTTCCCAGTGAGAACGGCTTAGAGTGCGGCGGCGTAGGGCGCGGCTCGTGTGTGTGCGGGCAATGCGCGTGCGCCGACGGCTGGAGCGGCGACGCGTGCGACTGCATCCAGAGGGACGACACGTGCATCGCGCCCGGGGGAGGCGAGGTGTGCTCCGGACACGGGACCTGCGCTTGTGGTGAGTATGCGAGTCAACTGGTTAAAAAGCACTCACCATCTTTGAGCTAACACTCGGAAGTGTCCCAAAGGGTTTAATTGACCGACAGTGGTGCACACTGAATCGCATGAGAATTGAAGTCGGAAACTGTGCATCCTCTGGCACAAGTGGATATCAAAAATAAACTATATGGCCCATCATAAACTACTTATAAACTAAAGTTCCCCATCATCAGATACAACCAACAGCTGACGAATATTATTTATTTATTTTTCAATAGAAATATTACAGCATTACAGTAAAAAACCAATGCACTCTGTAAAGTATGAACTTCAATTATTGTTTAAATAAGTCTGATACAATTTAAAATGTTCATACTTTGTTGAAATTAAATCACCTACTCGATGTATAGTAGCGGAATGAAAAGGTTCGTCACTTTTCGACCTTAACTCGTTGACATAGAGTCGAAAGTGACGAACCTTTTCATTCCGCGACTGTACGGCGGACACCTCAAATTAAATTAAACTAAATAAAACTATAATTAAAATTAAATTAAATTATATTGTACAGAATTAACTGATTGTGAGCTAGAAACATTGATTTTGTATCACATTTAAAATTTCAACCTGAACAACGAGATCTGGTAGGCTACTTGTGTGCCCTTTAATTACTTAATCCAAAAAATCTGACGTGTAATCCGAGAGTTGGTATCAGATGCTGAATTCAGTCTGCTAGTAGTGCTATGAAAAGAGTTCTGTGGAGCTAAAGACTTTCAAATGCCCCTCTAACTCGCATTCCTCTTCAGGGCGATGTGACTGCGCCTCATCGGAAGAAGGCAGCAAGTACACGGGCGCGTTCTGCGAGACGTGCGCGACGTGCGAGAACCCTCTATGCGCACACGCCGAGCCTTGCGTCTCATGCTACTTGGCTAATAACTGCACTGATGTCTGCGTCATAAGCGGCACTAACTACACCGTCGCAGAGAAGCTCACAAATGCAGGTAGGTGGCAGTGCTGTGTCTGTTAAAATTCAAAGCCGACGGAAGATAGCCTATCAGTTTTTACAAATTGTTAGTGATAGCTTTGTGGGTTTGAGCTCTGTACACCGAAGCTACCGAATAACGGTCAACTGATATAGTGTCTTTGTCAATCTCGACATTGGCAGGATCATCGATAGTATCGATAGATATATTTTTTTAAATATTTGAAAAAAGAAAGCAATACTTAGCCTTCGACGGTGCATCAGCATTGAATGAAGTACTAAGGTAGCACTAGCTGCTGTGGCCGTAATACATATAATCACAGGGTGTCAAAAAGTATTAAGTAATTAATGTAATCCAAAAGATAAACATCATGCATGCAATGATTTCTCGCTATATTTTTTCCAGCATAAGCTAAATGTCAAGTTCTTGCTAAATGACGACAGAAAAAAGGTTAATTATCATCTCTTACTTTGTGGTCTCATGTTGGCATTTAACTCGAAAGCTAACTTAATCGTCACGCTACTCGTTACGCGGTTTGTGGTTGGGAAATTACACGTAATAATAAACTTTCGCACTATTAGGATATAAAATGTATTTTCAAATGAAGCGCTACCAAACCAAAGACTCCGTGAAGCACTGTTATATTATAAATGCATGTCTGAATATTTTCGACCTTACATATCATGTCCTTAAAACAAGCTCGTTGCGTTAGTGTAAAATTATCTTACTCCACATCATAAGAGTGCAATTTTCTATTAAGTAGATATACCTATGTGTACGTCAAGTTTTTTATTTGTCACCGACAGTGCTGGCTGAAAATCAGTGCTGGGGTGCCATAAACGCCTCAGCATTATGCTGAGCCAGTGTCCGATTTGCAACCGCAATGACACACCTATCTTTATCCTTCGTGTTTTTATATTGATATTTGTCTTGTAATAATATTGGTATTTCATTCTTTCTATTTTGCGAATTTAATTATTACAATACCAGTGACATTATTTTGTGTGTCTTTGAATATTAGATAGCAAAGATTTTTGCTTTAACCTTTTCAACGCCAACGACACATATAGGTGTCACAAAGTACAGAGTCAAAGTGATCTTGACACAATGACATAACATTCAAAGCTGGTTTACGTTTTGTCGAGGCGTGGCGTTGAAAAGGTTAAAATACCTCATCATCAAAGCTCAGCCAGAACCTCAATTTTATTGCCGGACATTGTATTCCAGCAATCAGCATAGTGCTGGGCTCTGCAATAACATAAATGCACTATTCCTTCACTAATCAATCAATCAACATTTTTAATGGTGTTTTTTTTTCAGATATCGAAGACAGCGACGCAGTTTCTTGTATTTTGCGCGTAGAAGAAGACTCGATGGAGTGCGAATATCGTTATACTTACACCGCCAGTACCAAAGAGATGGTTGCTATGGAGATCGTTATTAGAGCTAAGCAATGTTCCCAGCTTACTAGCGCGAGACTCATGACCAGTGCTCTCATTATCATGGCCTGTGTTATAGCAGGAGGCATTGTGGTCATAATGGGCGTGAAGAGTGCTCAAATCGTGTCGGATAGACGGGCTTATGCTAAGTTTATCCAGGAAGCAGAGGAAAGCAAGCTCAATACGCAAGAGTTGAACCCTTTGTACATATCTCCGATCTCAGAGTTCAGGTTACCGGATAGCTTTCCAAGGGATAAGAATGATTAGTACAGTTCTTTTGGGCTAGTTCCAGATGTGTGCACTCCTTTGCCCTGCGGACTAGGTACTGGGATTTTTTTCCCCAGTAGTCAGCAATGCGAAACAAGGCTGTCCTCATAATGAAGAATGCAGTAATCGACAAAAAAATCGATTTTGACTCTTTACGCAAAATGGCACCGGTGATTCGTACCGGTGCCATTTTGCGTAAAAAGTCAAAATCGATTTTTTTGTCGATTACTGCATTCTTCATTATGAGGGCAGAAGGGGCGGAAAACAGAGAGCCCGTTCCTTCTGGGCTGTAATTTTTAACTTGTATATCGTCACCACTTGGAAAAAGCCGGTATCTCAAATCAAAATGTAAACCAAACTAAACCTATTTAGTAAAGTTCACTTGGCCAGATTATCGATTTGGAGATACCGAGCTTTTTCTTCAAAGTAGTGACGATAAGTATGTATTCTTTATAAGGAACAGCTGGGCATGACGTGGCCTCAGAATAGAAACGCTCCATTTTTATGGTTCCCTGCCTCAAAAAACGATGGATCACTTCGTCATCTGTTTACTTAAGCTGTCTGTCAAATTTGACATTCATAAGTATCTAAATCAAAACCTTATCATATCATATATGTAGATTTATAGATCTACATAAAATCATAAAATTTAATTCGAAACTAGGTCTCATGGCAGAAGTAGGCAAAAAAATAAATAATCAGAAAGTTAATACCTAGCTAAAAACGCTTTTGCGATTACAAACTTACATTTAGGGACAGTTTGAAATCGATCAGAACTATATTGATAGTTGGAAATCGTTTTTTTTAATGTCTAATTAATATTTTATTTAAATATGACCCGTCTTGTTCGTTAGAGCAATGTTTGGTGCTTTCATAGTTTATGAACTTGTGTATTGCTAGGCAAAACCCTCGATGCGCAAGTCCGACTCGCACTTAACCCGTCCTTTATCAACTTATCCATCGATACCTTAAGATAAGTACTTACTTATTAATTCCTTGTCACTTGTTGCATTTTCAATTAGTATTTAACTAAGTAAGTTTATGATTATTTATAAGCATCAATATTATATTATGTTTTAGTTTTGTTGTTTGTTTGGATACTTTGAACGATTGTTGTATGTTTTATATTTTTCAGTTGAATTAACAGAGTCAATACGTTACTTAATATTTAATTACCCAACGTAATTTTGCTAGTCCTTTGCAATTATGTACATTATGTAACATGATTTGTGGAAATATTCCATAGATATACCGCCGCGTGTATGTACCTTTAAAGTTTATTTAGATTATATAAGATTTGAGTTAAGAATCTAAAGCATAATAAAAGAATAATGTTTGAGAAATATGTTTCTCGTAAGGAAGATATGATAAAATCTGGATAAGCTATGAATTGTTTTCCAGAAAGTTATCCGATAAGGGCGATAAAGTAGAAAAACAAGCATTTGATAATTGACGAAATGTACTTTATCTACTTATCCGTTACTGTTTTTTTTTAATTTCTTGTGATGAATAAATCATTTTTATTTTTTAAAATATCTAAGCACTTTTTAAATGTCTTACAATGCTTGACAGGTTAAAATGTTATTGAGTTCTTTTGTAAGCCAACTTGTCAATGAGTTAAAATTTAAGGACTTCATTTGTATTTTCATCCCGTGTTGCTTTGGTATCACTTTCGAAAAATTAACTTTTTTTATTAAAATCTACCTTTAATTCTTCGTTTTTTATTTAAACTCCTACTCCGCTGGCTGTATGTACATATCCTGTTAAAATAAAACACTCAGAAAATATTATTTCTTTATTCCCTTTTTCATAATATTACAAAAATATCCTTCATAACTGACATCAGGCTTTCAAATTCAGTTAGTAAAACAATTTTTGTAATAAATGCCCTCTAACCGACCTCTCCTGCATCGATTCTCAACAATAGTATCGACCACCTAAAAAGTTAAAAATACTTGAGTCAACATTCTTTTTTTTCACAATCTTCTTTTGCCACAACCTCTTGTTGAGAAACGATGCTACACTTTAAACAATTGAAACGTACAGTCCAAATCAACCATAAGTTCAACGTAGAGCTTGTCGAATTTAAAATGACGCGCCCCACCACCGCATTTACGCACAGGATTTTTCATGCGATTTGTCGATCGTGATGTTAGATGAAGAGTGTAATTAATATTTGCACGCACTCGTCCAAATCAACTGATTCAGTAAAGGGGCGCGCGTCATTTTAGATTAGACAAGCTCTACCTATGCTCGACACCTCAACGCCCAGTAGATGACACCTAACTATCACCTGTCTTCATCCCAGCCTATATATGTCCCACTGCAGGGCACAGCCTCCTCTCAGAATGAGAGGGCTTGGGCCGTAGTTCCCAGGCGGGTTTGTGCTGATTGGGAACTTCACACACACCATTGAATTTCTTAGCTGGTGTATGCAGGTTCCCTCACGATGTTTTCCTTCACCGTAAAACTCATGGTAATTTCGCGCATAAATTTTTAAAAACCCAGAGGTGCGAGCCGGGATTTGAACCCACGACCCTCTGCTTGACAGGCCATAGGTCAAACCACTAGGCCACCACGGCTATCACCTGTCTTACTATGACATAATATTGAAGGTGCCAATGTATTGGATCAGTGTCGAGCACAGGGTCGTTTACCTTAGAATATTTTTTTATGCTTGTACATTTTTCTAACTCATTGTATAAAATGGAAGACTATACTTCCATTGAAGCATATTAATTTACATATACTCTATTTCAACTATTTTTAAGCCGATAGTTGAGCAAATTTCAAATCCGCGCTAACCCTAACACCTAGATAAAAAAAATCACCTTTTAAAACCTCGAATATCTGTAATCAAAAATAGATACACCGCATAAAATGTTTCGAAAGTTAAACCTTTTACATGATGCTGTGACATTTAATTTCAAAGAACAAGGAATACAACCATAACATCTAGTTTGCAAGGACTTCACAGTAAAATTGTTGGTTCAGCTGTAATAGTACATTACATAACTAGGGCGGTGAAAAAACGTCTCAGACCGCAAGTACTTTTGCTTCTCGAGACGAACACGATGGCCACAGGATTTCCTTATTCTTATTACTGCCAGCGATATGTCTTCCCAACTACATTCCCAAGCAAAAAAGCGAATTTTCTTTAAATTTCAAATAACAGGCAAATCTTTCTACAATAAATACAAACCACCGGAATGGTTTGTCCAAATCAACACTTTTGTACACTTAAATATGGTGGGAGTTATTACTAATTATACTCCAACTTATTGTGTTAGTTTAATTCTTGGTTACTGTACATAATACAGGTAAATTAATTATGGAATGTATACATATAAAATCGTCGTCTTTTACAATATCGAATAAGGTATCGTTATCACATCCTCATATATTTCTTAGTTTGACTAAGTACCACAATATCAATACATTATATTACTTAACCTAAGTTAACGTTGAAGAACCCGGTAAGTAAATTAGTCTTATTGTGTAACACTAAACGGTAAATAAATAAATCACGCAACGATTGACACCTATTGACCTAGTCCCGAATTAAGCAAAGCTTGTACTAAGGGGACTAGACAACGAATAAACGTACTTATGTAGGTAAATATACACTTATATACATATTAAAAATCCAAGACTCGAGCACAAAAATTCGTATTTTTCATACAAATATCTGCCCCGACCGGGAATTGAACCCGGGATCTCAAGCTTCATAGCCTGGTTCTCTAACAACTAGGCTATCGGTAAAGAACTTTTTACAGAAGTGTATGTTCATAGCGATTAATGTTACGCAATAAAACCGAGGAGATACCTATTTCTAAGTAAATTATTGTAAAACTGAAGATTCGAGGCATTTTCCTTTATAATAAACATAAAATAATTCAGTAAGCTTCGTTACAAAATTCCTTAATTTTACAACTAGCAGTACAGAGGTAAAGGTCCATTCCTTTAGAAAGGTTACGAAAAATCTAAAAGCTGGATCTTATAGATGTGGTACTGTTCTGTTCAAACGAGCAAGTGAGAGTGTTTATTTTAACGTTTTTACTTATATAGTTTATGTACAGATATTGTCCTTTTTGTAAATAAAATCGGGCTATTTTATGATGCCAATTTTATGTTTTTTTTAATATACGCACCTTCAGAACAAGACTGACACAATTCGAATTATTCTCATTTCAAAACTAAACCTATTTTTCTTTTTACAAAAACTTTATTTTTGAAATGAGAACTTTTCGAATTGTGTCAGTCTCGTTCTGAAGGTGCGATAGGTACGCAGTTTCCGCTGCAGGTTGGTAATATTTTTTGCACAAATAGACATTCGTGTCTCAATCATTCATTAGGTACATGATGGAAACAACTGAACATTTAATATACGGAATCCTAAAATAGCCTCGATTTTGTCCGTGGCATCACGGAATTTTTGGTCAACAATTGCTATAACAACTTTGAAATTACCTATGTACCTACCATTAATCTTCGCGAGAGACTTTAATAAAACACCACAACAGACAGAGAAACCTTTGTTTAAAATAATTACATTTTCTCAGCCATATTTACATAGTTTTTTTTCAATGAAACTGGTGATTACCGCCATTGCTAAGTATTTTTTAGCATTTCGTAGTAAATAGTGCCTACCTAATTATTTTTTTTAACGTAATTAAGTTCAGTTTTAGTGTACAAGTCTACACTGCAGGCCAAAGAGTAAATTCTGTCTTACCGTGTTTGTGAATGGGAACTTTTATATTTCCCTGTAAAACGGCCCTGTTCCACCGTCACGGCACAATGAGAGAGCAAAATGTCTGACATTGTATGAAGCCATTTCCTTATGTACTTAGGTACAATTGTGTATTTCAGGTACTTCCCAGTAGCTCCATGTAATTAATAGATTTGGCTCGATTTCGAACTATCTCTTCACCGTATTACAGGTCCATATTTAGAACAAATGGAAAACAGGTAAGTACCGTGTATTTTTGCGGTGACATTTGCAGGGAAGCCCACGTCCAGTTCTCACAAGCCGGTGACGGCGAAATATTATAACTTTGGCTAGCTACTGACAGGTTCGATAAAGTCTCTCTGGGCATCACATAACAAGTCCACGCAACTGTCAGACGCGCCTGTCGTGTCGCGCGGGCGGCGCCAGCGTCATCGGCCGCGAGTCCGGCTTAGCGGAGATCGGGGCAGGCTTGGGGTGCGAGTGGATCGGCGACGTGGGCGCAGGCGCCACGGGCACCGCGTCGGGGACCAGTCGCCGCAGGAACTCGGACAAACACGACCAGGGGAACACCCTGGAAATTACAAAGTTTTGCTAACAATAACAATGTTTTTATTATTATTTATTATATTAGCCTAAATTTGTGTCGTGTCCTACTGCTGGACAAAAGCCTCTCTTCTTGACCTCTACATTTTCAAATCAAGAGCTACTATTCGTCTATTTACTCGCTTAGTTCTGTGTACAGGTGGTCTCGCCATCTCTGCTTCGGACTGCCTAACAAAGTGCCTACTGTAGAATAATAATTACACAAAGAAAAGTATTCTAGGTCAAGAAGATATAGAGTCATGTGGGGTAACTATACGCAGTGGGTAATTGTACGCAATCCCATTAATTTCGGACTGAAATGCATGGGTTTGCGTAACTTACCCAACTGCGTACAGTTACCCCACATGACTCTACATAGTTTGATTATATTTTTATTGAATACGGAATATTACTCAGTTAAACCTTTAGCTTTAGCTGATTTTAGTGCACAGGAATTTGAGCATCTTACACAAGAAGGTAGTAAACAACTTATACCACAAAGTTAATCAATCAATTGAGTGAAGCAATAGGTCTGTACCTAAAAACTCGGCAAATATCTTGGGAACCTTCCAAAAGCTGTTTAAAAGCTTTTAAATCTTTTGTTGCTACATGATTAATGCGAAACTCCACCGCTTCGTTGTGAATCTAAGGCGTGAGTATGTAATGTTGTAAACTAACTTTTACTCTTCCCGATCGTAGTCTTAAGAGGGTTTATACCTGCTGAGCTGGCAACATTGCATTTTTCTTAGTTTTTCTCGATTATTCCATAAAAATTGAATGAAAATTAAAAATGTTTTGTATACAAATTGTTCTAATATATAAGTTAATGTGTCTACTGCAATAATAATTCGTGATAAGACTTTTATTTTCTTTAAAAACCGTTAGGTAATAATTTGTTCGTTTTTAAAGAAAATAAAAGTCAGTCACGAAATTTTATTGCAGTAGACACATTAAATTATATATTAGAACAATTTGCATACAAAACATTTTTAATTTCCATTCAATTTTTATGGAATAATCGAGAAAAACTAACAAAAATGCAACGTGCCAGCTCAGCAGGTATAAACCCTCTTAAGAAAGAGGTGCATTCCGTTACTTCAAGGCTCATAGCGATAGTGTAAGTGCGAAAGGTGATCCGAAGGCTCATTATGCATAGGAATTGTGATTTTAATAGCCGGATATTTTAGTCAGTTGGCTTGCTACTCGCTAAACTACGTCGAAATGACTTGCGAAATGTGAAAAAGAGAATGTCAGCATGCTTCGAAAAGAGTACGATAGCTGTTGGCTTTTACTCTCAATTGTTTAACAGTTCATATATACGATTCCGTGTATTTGAACACTCTTAACTCATCTCTTTTAATAGTGTGTTTCCCTTCAAATACACATGGCCATCAAAGAAAATTACATCTTGTCTCATTACTAGATTGGGAAACATAATAACGAAAAAGTAAAAAAATGAGGCAGGTAATTGCCATCTCGTGATGTGAGATGATCAGTAGCTAAAGTTGCGGTTGGCAGATTTAACACTACCATGTGGCAACTGTAATTATAGTAACAACTAGCTTTTGCCCGCGACTCCGTTCGCGTGGAATTAGTAATTTGGGCAGCTTATTTTTTATTTGCTTTTTCTTCAATTATGGCTCTCCTTAGTTCCTCGATATAAAAAAGTACCCCCCCCCCCCCACCGAATCCCACCCGCACACCCGCGTTCACATTCATTCACCACCAAAAGCGTGCCTATAGAAGTTTTACTTCAAAAACCCCCGATTTTGAAACATTCTTCCGCTCCGCTCCGCTCCTATTGGTGTTAGCGTGATGATATATAGCCTATAGCCTTCCTCGATAAATAGGCTATCTAACACTGAAAGAATTTTTCAAATCGGTGCAGTAGTTCCTGAAGTCCGGCGAGCGATTGTCAGTCAATTCTTCTAAAAACTGTTCGATAAATTCTTAAAATAAACGTATCTTTCTTATTTGTGAACCGATTCAAATGAAACAAACACTAAATGTTAATCCAAAAAAATACCAACATATCAGTGAAAACCGCATCCTTTTAGGTTCAGCCGTTTCTGAGATTAGTGCGCACAAACGCACAGACAAACAGACAAACAGATAAACAGACAAACAGACAAACAGACAATAATTCTAAAAATCATTGTTTTGGTTTTTATTGCGCTAATAAATAGCCCTAGTGACAGTTTTTCTCAAATATCTTCAATGTACAGACACCGACTTTGTTACAGATTTATTATATGTATAGATAAAGAGTAGAAATCATATGAAAGAAAAACTAAAATTTTACGTACGAAATCATTGCCATGTTCAAGCATTTTATTTAAGCCTTAGATGTTAAGCTGCGTACGGACTGCGCGCATTCGGGTACGCGTACCCGGGCTTGCGTGTCCTGGAACGCCATGTCCGTACGCCATGTACGCGTACGTGTACAGTACGTATACGTGTACATGTACGAGTACAGTGTACGCGTACATGGCGTACGGACATGGCGTTCCAGGACACGCAAGCCCGGGTACGCGTACCCGAGTGCGCGCAGTCCGTACGCAGCTTAACTGTTACGAAGAAAGTGATGGTTATTATATTTACTACAGACTCTTTCTGTCGTACCTTAAGGCATGACATGCGTCACTGAAGTAAGTATATTATCATTAAAGTTATTTATTTAGTTATTTGTTTATTTTAAGGAAAGTACAAATAGTAGGTACATACAATACAAGGAAAACTGCAAAAATATAAAAATACTCATTCTTGTTGAATGTTGATGACCTATGACCTATCTGTAAATCATATATTTACTGAAAAAAAGGTAAAATAATGAGAAGACTGTTTGTAGAATATTTTGTATTTGATTGTTATTTCAGTACGTCATTGTTGATTACTGCGTACCAGCCATGTAATTAATATTTTTTCATCTCTCCTGTTCAGAAAGTTTAATTTTCATGGGTAGATAGCCGGGTGGAAAATTGCTTTTTCATCTCTAGGGTGGAAAGTAATTTTTTTTAATTTTTACGATTAGCCACGGAGTCGAAGATAATTCAGTGTGGGTGGAGGAACAGCATGAACACACATTTCATGCATAAACGTAGCTATCATAAGGCCGCGGGTGAGCAAAGTACCTAATTGTTTTAGTTCATAGGTAAGTAGGAAGTTGTATTACGTATATGTACATACCTACTACTCGTAAATATTCCTATTGTACGTACAAATTATCTTGTTTTTAAGTAAAGTTAAATTATGGTGAGTTATTATATTACGCAACTGCAAGCTACCTCACTTCAAGACAAGGTTTTGCGTATTCTGCTCAATATGAATCAGCATAACAAAGGTTATCTAAGTTCAATTACTATCATAAATAATATTAATTCATTTAAATTATTTGCATTAATTATTTGAACTTTACCACGAGCTTTACAGTGAAGGAAAACATCGTGACACATCGTTGTATGTGTGTAAAGTTCCCAATCCGCACTGGGCCCGCATGGGAACTATGGCCCAAGCCTTTTCATTCTGAGAGGAGGCCTGTGCCCTGCAGTGGGACGTATACATACATATAGGCTGGGATGATGATGATGATTTGCATTAAATATATTTGCACATTTTAAATCTATTAAATTGTTATTAATTTGTAAGATATTTTAGTTTAGGTATATATTATTATTTGTATTTTGAATATTAGCAGGATTTTTTTCCGTATAATAATCAATGGTCATTTACTGTAATAAAAATGTACAAAAAAAAATCAATAAGTTTATAATTTATTTGTAAGAATAATTAAGATCCGACTCAGATTTATAAGTTTTATAACCAATTAGCTTTTGCCCGCATCGTCGTTCGCGCAGAGATAAAAGTTACAGACAACTCCCGCTTCCCTACGCCGCGGAAAATTCTAAAAATCCCTTCTCACAGCACCTCGACTAAGCGTACAATCTAGTGAAACTTATCCTAGCAAGTGTACTGGGTTTAAGACAGTTTGTATTTACCATTTGAAAGGCAGCAAGAGGCTGAAGTACCCTGGCATGATAGCCACGGCTTCGTTGGTGCGGATGGCGAGCACCACTCGGTCGGCCACCTCGTTCGCGTTCAGTTGAGGCACGAACCTGGAATTATGACGTCGTCTAGTTAACAAAATTTAACGACATAAATCCTTGATAGGATCTTGAATCGCTCACATCGCTCGTAGAACTGATGGCCGATAGGGGCCAAAAGATTCTCGAGTGGCGTCCACGGACCGGAAGACGTAGTACAGGTTGGTCTTCAAGAAGATGGATGGATGGATGGAGTTAAGGTTGTGGGAACGCGTTGGATGCGGATTGGCGCAAGTCCGATCTGTTTGGCAAACCTTGGGGAGGCCTATGCTCAACAGAGAAATGATGCTGATGTTAATGAATCTGCAGAGCTGAGCAGGGCCGCCAAGTTATGCTGTACTCATTTTATCGAGGTTATAAAAATGTAGCTATAATATGTACCTACGTTATCAAGATGTCAAAAATATCTATCGACCTTTATGCCACTAACCATAAGGTTGGTGTTTACACATATTTTACGCGATGGCTGTATGTATATGTTTATACCCTTGACCGTACAGTGGTTGCGAGAGGAAAAATTGTTGGTTAGGTAGGTATCTGATCTCACACGACATTGACTTCGTTCTAGATACAAAATCTAGAATGGTCACTTAACATTAAGGTAGAAAATCAATTGATATGTTTAAAATATGCTTTGTTTTTAAATTAATCCTGCGCAGGTAGACAATATAACACAATGATTAATTTTGTAGCAGCGTATCTAAACATACGGAGCCTGGATAGGGGTTAAGAGAAACGCTAGTAAAAATAAGACCTATCAAAAATATACCTCGAATTAACTTGTTCAAACATCCCCGTGGATCTGATGAAGTAGGGACAGATGAGGGACGTGTTGACACCCTTCGCGCCCCTGACTTCCAGCTCCAACTTCAAGGCTTCGTCGAACCCACAGGCCGCAGACTTGGAGGCGCAATAGTCCACCAGCTTGGCAATACCCACGTAGCCCGCCATGGACGCTATGGTCACTATGTGGCCGTCGTTCTGCTCGATCATTCTAGGTAGGAATGCTTTCACCGTCTAGAAGGGAGAAAACATTTTATAGTTTTATAGGTACTTAAAAGGTTAGAGGGAATTTGGATTCAAAAAGTTAAAACAAAAACAGTATTTTGTCATTCATTCAGCTATAATGTAGATTAGAGTTTTTTTGGTAAGTATAAATATTGTAAGTTTATAATTATGTAAGATCCTATTGAAGTAAGTCATTCCTATCACGACGCCTGAAGCTCTAAGCAAAGCAGTTTTTAATATCTTATTTGTTTGTAGTAAAATAAGAAAGCTTTTTAACTATAATAAAATACGACTACTACTTTAGAAGGAAAGATCGAGGGAAAGTGAGGAAGAGGTCGCTCTAGACGCAGCTACATCGATCAAGTAAAGGAAAAAGCCGCTTGTCGTGTCATATCAGGAGGTCAAAGAAATAGCTCATAGGAGGAATGAGTGGAAGACACTCCACCGATACTCTTATGTTTGAATGAATGATGAATAAATCTCTAAATTGTACATGAAAGCTTTAGATAAAGTAAAATGAAAAAATAAAAAATAAAACCGCCTTCAAAAAACACCCAAAAAAACTTGGAAATAAAAAAAATTTAAATAAAAAATAAAACCTCCTTCAAAAAACCCCCAAAAAAACATAAAATAATAATTGATTGAACCGACCACAATAAGCATGAAAATATCTTTCTACTAATCTGTTTGAAGTTGGTGCCTCAGCACGAGCCAGCAGGAGTGTAGAAGCCCTATAATAGGTATGTAGGTAAGTTAGATTACTAGGTCCACTCCTGCTGGCTCGTGCTGAGGCACCAACTTCAAACAGATTAGTAGAAAGATATTTTCATGCTTATTGTGGTCGGTTCAATCAATTATTATTTTATGTTTTTTTGGGGGTTTTTTGAAGAAGGTTTTATTTTTTATTTAATTTTTTTTTATTTCCAAGTTTTTTTTGGGTGTTTTTTGAAGGCGGTTTTATTTTTTATTTAAAATTTTTTATTTTTTTCTTTTTAGTTGTTGCTAATGGCCTGGACTGGCACTCTTTACTGACTGTACTTTTTGCCTCTGGTTACCAAAGTACTTATCAAGACGAATCAAACGAGACCAAACTTGATGGGGTTATGTCGTTTTACTACGGAGTTCTTATGGTCACCATCCAACTTCATTGTCAGACCCTGGTTACCATCTAGGACCAAAGTACTCGTTGAGACGAGTCAAATGAGTCCGTACTCGATGGGGTAAGTGCCGTTACTTTATGGAGTAACTTTGGCCACCTTCCAGCTCCATCATCAGACCCTGGTTACCATCTGGGATCAAAGTGCTCGTCAAGACGTTTCAAATGAACCCAAACTCGACGGGGTTGTGTTGTTTTATTACAGAGTTTCTATGGCCACCTTCCAACTCCATCATCAGATTAGCTCCATGTCACAATAATATTGCATTGTCACCTGATTTACACATGCATGTAAAATATGAAATCAATCAGAAACCGGGAAGTGAGTCAAATTCAACTTGCAAGATTTGACCCGTTGAGGAGTTCCGTTGGCCATCTGCGGTCTTCTTCATCAGATCTAGTTTACCAAATGACACTTTATGAATGCAAATGCTCGATTTGTCACTGAAAATACTAAAATCGCTTTACATTTCCCTTGAACTTTTGAAGAGTTCCTTCAATTCCTCATGGATCCCATCATCAGAACTGGATTCCGGTAACAACGGGACCAACCTTGAAGCATATGCTTTCAAACAACGAAAGAATTTTCCAAATCGGTTCATAAATGACGGAGTTCTGAGGTAACACACGTTAAAAAAAAAAAAAAAAAAGAACATACAACCGAATTGAGAACCTCCTCCTTTTTTTGAAGTCGGTTAAAAAGAAAAGAAAGAAAGAAAAACATTTATTCGTGACAAAGAACAAAAGAAACACCAAATACAAAAAGAGGAATCGGAAACAGATACTTATGTTGTCACGAAATGGCACTTATTATTTTATAAAGCTATAAATATTTAAACGCTCACCCATATATGAGCAAGGACGTTGACATCGAATGTCCTCTGTATCAGATGGTCGGGTGTATCTAGCAGGTATTGGCCGGACACTACGCCTGCATTGTTTATCAGCATTGACACCTGTAAAAAACACAATTGCGCATTGCTTAAACACTTTACAATCGAACAATAAGACCTGCCCGCCTTTGTTATGTTTTTAAATGCCATTACTAAAATATTACGACAATGTTGAGCTACGAACAGAAACTGACAATAAGAACCAGTCTATGGTGCAGTGGGCTTATTGTCACTCTACATAGCTAAGTGATATCCAGCATTTAAGTATAAGTTAGGTACTCATATCACAACCTTGTCAACCTTACTTCCTGTGAATAATGAGGCCTATGCTAAGGGAGATTTGTAATAAAATTTTAATGATTTTAATATTAATCATTATTCAAGTAGGTATCTTCTATAAAATATCAAAGAATGCAATTTTTAAT
This sequence comes from Archips crataeganus, assembly GCA_947859365.1. Classification (NCBI taxonomy): domain Eukaryota; kingdom Metazoa; phylum Arthropoda; class Insecta; order Lepidoptera; family Tortricidae; genus Archips; species Archips crataeganus. The sequence goes on along the minus strand of OX402061.1, from coordinate 11,890,581 downwards.
AATAGATAACTAGATAATTAATAGACGATCGGATAGCCTAGTTGTTAGAGAACCTTACTACGAAGCTTGAGGTCCTGGGTTCTATTCCCGGTAGGAGAAGATATTTGCGTGAAAAATACGAATGTTTGTGCTCGAGTCTTGGATGTTTAATATGTATTTAAGTATACATATATGTTTCTATATAAGCAAGTTTATCCGTTGTCTAGTACCCATAGAACAAGCTTTGCTAAGTTTGGGATTAATCAAAGACAAAACAAAATTAAACATTTAAAAATTGCCCAACTAGTTTCTAATTTATATACGGAAAGGCAATACAACCTTTTTAATAACATAAATAAGAATCAATAGTCAAGAGTACTATTATTTATTACATTTAGGCACATGATTATTATTCCCAAATACCTACCAAATATATTAAATAGGTAGTTCATAATCATAAAGTAGCTATTGAAGTATGCATGGTAACACTAGACCACGTGTGTCGCGTTAATTCTTTGTTTCTGCTTTTACAACATGTATGAAATTATACATTTCGTACTAAATACAAACTGAAATATAGATGCACAGAAAAAACCCCAGAAAAAAGACCAATGCTGGGAATCGAACCCAGGTCCTCAGCATTCCGTGCCGCGTGCCATACCCCTACACCACCACTGGTCTAGAGATTAGACACGAATCTTTCCTATACATCATACATTTCAATCTGCTAAATCATCACCTTATGCAGTGACAAACGCACATCTATGTTACACCCTCATCGAGAGATTTTAACACTCCTTCGGAACTAACCGCTCACCTGGACAAGAGATGGCGCTACTGTGCAACTTTAAACAAGTTAGCTATGAAGTATCTTTTTTTGTACATATTTTTTCAACTTCATTTTTTTTATTACTTTTACGGTCATCCCGTGAAATCATACATTTCGTACTAAATACAAACTGAAATATAGATGCACAGAAAAAACCCCAGAAAAAAGACCAATGCTGGGAATCGAACCCAGGTCCTCAGCATTCCGTGCCGCGTGCCATACCCCTACACCACCACTGGTCTAGAGATTAGACACGAATCTTTCCTATACATCATACATTTCAATCTGCTAAATCATCACCTTATGCAGTGACAAACGCACATCTATGTTACACCCTCATCGAGAGATTTTAACACTCCTTCGGAACTAACCGTAAAAGTAATAAAAAAAAATGAAGTTGAAAAAATATGTACAAAAAAAAGATACTTCATAGCTAACATGTATGAAATTAACAATAAATTTCCGTTTTTTTTTACAGGAAACGGCTCCTTATGATTGACATTATAGAATTTGTATTAAAATTACCTTCATTTTATTATTTTGCTTCCATTAGTATGCTTTATTTCTTACTCAACAGACCTTATTAGCTGGTAAGTACCTACACCATTCAAACAGGTTACTGACTTTGAAATGACTGACATTTGGATGATATTTATATAAGTACATAAAGCAGAAATAATTTCCCGTATACGGTCTTTGATCAATTATAACTGAAGATACACATTGCCGAACAAAATCCCCTTCAAAGAATGTCCGAACTTTTTTATTTGTTTGCATAACAATTAAAATCATCACCTACACAGAAATTTGAACCTAGTCTTTACTTCATTACAGTCGAATTTCGGTTGACACAAGGTACTGAGAAAAAAGAAGGCCACTTTTATCAAAGTGGCGCTCATTTGGCTCGGACATTTTCGGGCGCGCGACTGTGGATCTACAGTTATAATTGATCAAAGTATACGGTAGGTATTTTTGATGCAACCTTTGAACTTTTTAGACTTGTTTAGTTTTAAAAATATCATCCTCACGTTCAAAGTCAAAGACAAAGACATGTCAATGACAATGAAATTCACTTTTAGTCATGTACCTAAGGTCAAAACATTGAAACGACTTACCCTGCCAACCTCCTTATAGACCTTTTCAGCAACCCTATAGATATCGTCCTTGTCCGCTAGATTGACAACATAGGAGTAGCATTCGCCACCGATACCTTTAACCAGCTTTTCTGTATCATCCAGCCCTGAAACAAGAGATAAATAGTTTTAAAGTTTTGGAACATTATATGGCTGACCTTAGTCTATTATTAGGAAATACAAGAAAATAATAGTATCAACAAGGGAGAGCTCACGACGGTCTGAGACAAAGGTATTAAGCCGATTTATGAAATCACGTCCAAAATCGATGCAAATCTAGGTGGACATAACAAAACTACTTCTCCGATTTCATTTGTCTGATCGGGAATATGAACTATGGTGGTATTGGTGGTAATGTTCTCCCACTCCACTCAGTTTCAAATTCAATATAGTTTTTCTCCAATTATAAATGCTGTGTTCATAGATACGAGATCAGAGAATCAAAAACTAGCTCCCAAATCGTAAAGTGAGAGTACAGGTTACTTTATAAAAGTTAATAATAATAACGCAATAATTATCAGATTATTAAAAATAAACTAGCTATTGCCCGCGACTCCTTCTGCGAAGAATAGGGGTAAAACATAGCCAACGATTACGACCTATTCTCAGACCTACCGAATATAGAGACAAAAAAAATCATAAAAATCGGTCAAGCCGTTTCGGAGGAGTTCGATAACAAACACCGTGACAAGAGATTTTTACATATTAGATTTGCACATTTGACATATTGACGTCAAAATAATCTTCACAGTTAACGAACTACACATTTCAAGACGTCCCACAAACTTTATTCAAGTAATAACTAATTAAGAAATATTGCATTAATCCGTTAGTCGTCAAGCAATGAAGATCATCATCATTAATTACGGTCAAAATTCTGCCGCGGGAGGCGACATTTTGAGATTTTGACTAACACCGTTGGGTCAGTGTCGACGACCTCGGACAGCAATTGTGTCGAACCGCCGAATGTGATGGTGCACTTGAGATACCATACATTTTAAGTTGATTTTTTACTTGTATTTATAAATTTTATTCGGTGAAGGAAAACAGCATGAAGATTAATATATCTGTTAAAAAAACAATTTAGTGAAGTCCCAAATCAACACTTCGCCTGCTTGGGACAAACATACATCACCAATGCAATCAATGTAAGTACAAGAATATGGTATGGGTATAAATATTTAAAAAACGAAAGAACATTTAACTGACTATTTGTTTATAACCAAGCATTAGATGAAGCGGAAGCTACTTTATTCTAATCTCATTATCGAAAGCAGTGTAAATTTCGTTACATGTTTTTATAATTTAACTGAGTGTAGAAAGTTACCATTGAGCATCTACGTGCATTTTCGACTAACTGACATAAATATACGATCGTTCGTGTCACTATTAAATTTCCTTTTAACATTAAGTTAGGATGCAATTTCTTTAAGTAGAAACGAAGCGGACCTATTACGTTTCAAGAGATAGAGCTCTGTGACATACGGACGGACGGACAGACAGATAGACCGACAGACAAACAACGGAGTCTCAGTAATAGGGTTCCCGTTGGCACTCTTTGGGTACCTACAGAACCCTAAAAATGAATTTAGGATTGAATGGTGGCAACGTTGCCCTACATTAGGGTGCGTTGCACTGCAGATTTTTTTCTAAATATTTTTTACAAAAAGTTTAATATCTCCCAAATTACCCGAATGAACCGATGACTTTATTATACTACATTTTCGTCTTTAAATAGCCTCAGGAATGTGTATTTTAATTCTGTTGGGTTAATGTGCATGTTGGGTTTATGCAGCTAACTAAAAATGTTTATGTAGAGGCGGAGATCATAGACTAGATGGTTCTAGTTCCAGAGCTAAGGCCACTGCATAATCTGCAACTCACTAACAATGCACGGAACAAATAATGATGTCGATTAAAGTCTAGCGTCTCAAATAACCTAGTATTATAGTCCACGCGCATGCATTAAACATCGAACTTTCTATCTCCTACCACCGAGATTTCATCTCGGCAAATAAAATAAAAATATTTTTTCAATAGTCATAACTATAGACATCGGATTATTTATGCACTATCAAAATGCCAAAATATGCACGAAATATGCACTACAAAAAAGCCATTTATTATTAGAACTTACGATAATTTTCACAATAACATATTTTTCCATATTTTCTGCAGCAAACTTGCGACGTCTGTCAGTCACTTAATATTAATTTATAGGCTGAAAATGACCTTTCGACGTCAACTGACGTTACCAGACAGAACTTGAAGTTTGGCGCCATTTCTACAGAGACTTCTTCAAGCAGAGTTTGTTCGGTGCCGTTGATAAATGCATCAATTTACGGCATAATACAACACGCCTAACACGAATAACCACTGAAATAAGCACTGTCAGTGAAAAAGTACCAAAATATGCAAAAACGCTATAAAAATAGAATTATATGCATTTGCATATGCAAACGTGCAAATGCATATAATTCTATTGCATATAATCCGATATCTAGTCATAACCTCCGTGCGCTCATCTTTTCTAACCCCAATGTCATGTATCTCATGACAAACAATTATTATTAGGTACTTAATACCTGATGCCCGCGACTCTGTCTGCAAAGAATTTGTTTATCGCTATAACGTAGGAACTGTGCAATTTTCCAGATAAAAACTATCCTATGTCGTTCCCAGTGTCTCAAACTATCTTCATCCCAAATTTCACCTAAATCGGTTCAGTTGTTTAAGCGTGAGGAGGTAACATACGGACAGACAGACACACTTTCTCATTTTATAATATCAAGTAGGTATAAATTCTGTAATACTATACTTAATATTGTTTTTTGACGTTTCGTTTTCAGTTTACGAGTAGGTAGGTACGTTAAGCTGCGTTAAGCTATAGATCAGCTGAGGCTAGTTCCAGGAAATAAGTACGCTTTTGAAGGCTAGCGGAAATAATTAAAAAAAAACAACAGCAATTTAGTGTTGACGAAAACAAAGAAACCTTGCGTGATATGACAGGCAGGTGTCAACATTTTACTTTATAAAATGGTTGAAGTAACTAACAATAAGATTACGATCCTTACTCAACACAACTGAGGAAAGCCCTTAATTTGCTAGGAAAAACATTAAAGCACTAAATCATAATGCGCTGTACCGCGCTGCCGGTGTATGTCACCGTATGTATGATTCAGTATTATTGACCGCGCTGGGCACGCTCCGTCGGCGCCCACACCGCACTGCGGTTTCTGTTGGCCTTATAGGATTTACCACACTGGATGCGTTCTGCGGTCGCGGTCAGGTCAAATTGAACGCAGCCCGCATTATGTATGAACAACATTGTCGGTCTCTATATATCTTGTGAAGATATGCGAGCTGACCGGTCAGACAAAATATATATGTAGAGACCGACAATGTTGTTCATTCATACATAATGCGGGCTGCGTTCAATTTGACCTGGGGCTAAATTCAGGAACGGCCCAACACGGTTTGCGAGCGATAATTCGATCGTTTGCGAGATGATAGGGATGAACTGTTATTCAGGAACTATTTCCTCTACAGGAAAGTAAGGCTCATCCCAAGCTCAGCCCAAACCTCTCGCAAACCAGTGATTTTTGACGTTCCTGACCTGAATAGCAGTTTATCCCTATCCTCCCACAAATGATCGAATACCGCTCGCAAACCGTGTTGGGCCGTTCCTGAATTTAGCCCCTGACCGCGACCGCAGAACGCATCCAGTGTGGCAAATTCCTAAGTCTTGTGCCCAAATCTTTAGATTTCTATAGGCACAGGCCAAATAATTTTACCTATTCCCTATAGAATGTAACTATGGGTTAAAGTATTATTTTGTACTGCTACAAAACTACGCTCGGAACAAGATTTTGACTAGATGTTACAAGTTTAACAGTTTTTCTGCACTTTTGGTATGGCGAATGGTATTTCAATATTAAATTCAAAAATGGGCCCCCATCCTACATATTTATTGCGAACCCTTGAATCGACTGAATCGTGACCCATTATCATTGTGACATCGCATTGCTTGACAAGTTATATTGACAAGATATTATGAAATTTAGTGCGAGAACGTTCTACGGTGGATCAGGGATCAAATGGTTCGATAGTACTTAGAGCTTGTCTAATTTAAAATGACGCGCCCCACCACCGCATTTGTCATACAGGATTTGAAATCCTGTATGTCAAATGCGGTGGTGGGGCGCGTCATTTTAAATTAGACAAGCTATACATCAAAATAGGTAAATTCAATGTCATAAATCAGTGATCACTTTCGACAACGCTTTCAGTCGCTTAAATTTCGTATGGCTTTTCAAACATGACGTTTAAGTGACAAGGTCCAGAAGTGATCACTTATTTATATGACATTGACCCTACGTAGGTACTACTTTTAGATTTCGATGTCGGTCGGATTAAGACTAAGATGACATGACGTCAGGTTAACGTCCGTGGGTGAAACAAGTTTTTCTTGCCACCCGTTGCTATATGGTTACACAAATTTTGTCCCTTGGACAGCCTAAGCATTTTTCTATGAAACAGTATGAAGTGTCACTTGGACAACCGGGGACAGAGTAAACAGCACACAAAAAAGTTGATTCACCCAGGTAATCAATCTTTAAAATTTTTAGAGGTGCCAAGCAGTCCACGGAGATGGCATTGGCGGCGGTAGATTGTCCGCCAGGCGTTTACTGACCGTGTCAATGCCAGAGCGCGGGCGCGGGCGCATGCCGCGGGAAGCGTTTCCGCAACGCAATCGCACGCACCGCGCACCTTGCACGATCGATCGTGTTCGATCTTTTTCGAACTACATACTTTCAATAGAGAAAAATATTAAGAGACCATGCAAGTATGAGGCATTTTATCTTAGCCCTCTAAGCCTATGGTGTTGTAGGTGTCCACTCTATGACGGGTCCATATTGGGTTCGCTAAAGTTCATCACCCGAAATTGATTTTCCTAACGATTTGTACTCCTAATGATCACTGTTCCTAAAATTTTGTTTCCTAAAGTTTTCGTTCCTACAATTTAAGTATTTTACTATTAACGTAGTCCATAACACTCAGTTTTCCGAAAATTTTAAGTAATAACTTCACTGTTGAAACTTTATAAATCAAACAAATTAGATTTTCCGGGTAGTCATAAAAAAAATAACTAACACCAAAGGCAAAGCCTTTGAACCTAACCATACCGAATCACTTCCGCTCCGATAGGTCTTGCTCGCTCGCTTCGCTCGCTCGCTGGCTTCTTCAATTGCTAACATTGGAGTCAGCGAGCGAGCAAGACCTATCGGGGCAGAAGCGACTCTGTTTAAAGCAACGGACATTATGAAGTTTAATGTAGGTATAATAATGTTCAATTTTATGAATAAAAACAAATCTACATAAAAAAGATAAGATGGTGAATAATAGTGTAAAAGATGGTTATGTTGAGAAAATATAGGAAAACAAATAGTAGGTAGTATGATAGATGTTTATTGCAACGGACATTATGAAGTTGAATGATTAGGAATTAAGAACGTTAGGAACAGAGTAGTTATGAGTAGTGATTATTAGGATGTAAATTTTTAGGAACAACATTTTCGGACTTCCCATAATCGACATTGAAAAATTAGTTCAACTTTGGCGCACCCCCTCCTCTCAGAATGATTTACCTATACAACTGTTTAAAATTCTAAGTAGGGTATTAAAACTGGAAGAACGCATAACTCTATGTTTTATTATTAGTCACCTACAAAGTCTAAACCTTCATTTGCCCTTTACATTTTATAAAATATTCAATAACATGTCATGAATAAACAAAATTTTTTTTTTCAAATATAATCTCGCCTTGAAATTCGTCAAGATTTGGCTCTCGGTCAACGTGTCGCAAGTAAGCATATTTAGTTAAATATTACCTACGCTTTATGTTTGTACTGCTGTGTGCCGTCATTCGGCAAATCAGCAAAAAAACCTGTTTTTATTTAAAAAACGTGGGATTTTCGCTCGTGTTAGTCAAACCGTTCATTCTCAGAATCTCAGAGACTACTTATGACTACATACTAGTAGACGGCTATGCAATAAGTAAGTAGACGAAAACATAATTTTGTGCGATAAAAGTATTTTGGCTTCCAACTGCATGGTAAGATTTAAATGAATACCATGAAGCTAGTGAGGAGATTGCAGGTAACTGCAGAATATTTAACGTCTTTTCCAGTGAGCGCTCTGTCAGTGCCTGAGGCATGGGGATAAGATTTTTGTCACCGTAAAGACTAAGTTAAGTAGGAAGCAGATTACTTAAATGAATTCAGATTTAATTATATCTTAATCATTCAACTTCATAATAAAACATGTTATAGCAATGTTTATTGATTTTAGTAAGGCCTTTGAAACTCTAAGATATGACGTATTGTTTTCGAAACTTCTGCAAAATGGTATACAGGGCCCTTTTCTAGATTTCTTTAAAAATTACCACCGAAACCGTTACACCGCAGTAAAAGTTAACAATATACTGAGCGACTTGATTTTAACGGAGGAAGGAACGGCTCAAGGGTCCAATTTTGGCCCAACTGAATATTTATTGTACGTTAATGATATGTGCAATATATTCCGTGAGGGTTCTGTATACCAGTTTGCAGATGACACGTGTCTGCTGGTAGCAGACAGTGATTTGAAAACAGCTGAAACTGTAATGCAAAATAACTTCAATTTACTTTTGAGACCGTCTAGTTTCGCCTCTCTCTCGTAAAAAGTATAGTTTCGCCTCTCGTACCGTACAAGGTAGTTTCGCCTCTCGTGTCGTGTCGTGCCTTGTGGATTTCACGAAAACACACCTGCTTCGATTTCTTCGCGTGTGGTTTAGCCTAGGTAGCAGGTAACCCAAGGACCGTAAGGTAAGCCTGGCCAGCGCGATAAAGTCCAGTGGCCCTGTACCTGGCTGATACCAAGCTCCGACACAACAGTAAAAAGGTGAGTGTTTTCCTGGACCTCACAGGGCTAAATTTTCGGAAATATTAGTTATTAGATACAGTCCAATTACTAATAATAATAATAATAACTAATATTTCCGAAAATTTAGCTCTGTGAGGTCCAGGAAAATACTCACCTTCTTACTGTTGTGTCGGAGCTTGGTATCAGCCAGGTACAGGGCCACTGGACTTTATCGCGCTGGCCAGGCTTACCTTACGGTCCTTGGGTTACCTGCTACCTAGGCTAAACCACACGCGAAGAAATCGAAGCAGGCGTGTTTTCGTGAAATCCACAAGGCACTACACGACACGAGACGAGAGGCGAAACTAGACGGTCTCAACCAACTGTTTAAACTAGACAGTTAGATACAAAAATGTTTGTAAATGGGCCCATGACGTGGGACTCATTATTAATTATTCTAAAACTAAAATTATACATATCCATTCCACTCATATGAATAAGACACCTAGACCCATAATAATAGCCCATAGTCACCAGTGTATGCACAATAACCACGATAAAAATAGAAACTTGCCATGCGATTGTGAACCTTTAGAGTCAGTAACGGAACATACCTACCTGGGACTGATTATAGATACTAACTTTAATTGGGGGCCGCATATAAACTATGTGTGTAATAAACTGAGATCTATTCTTTCGAAACTTAATGTGCTAAGATATAAACTCCCATACAATGTACTAAGAATGTTATATCTGTCATTGGCCCAGTCAGTTATAGATTATGGACTTAGTAGTTATGGCAGAACTTATAAAACCTACATATATAGGATATACAGATTACAGCTAAGTCTACTAAAGTCAATTATACCTAACCATGTTAGGAAAAAAATGTTTAACTCTGAGACCGACATATTTAAATATTGTAAAATAATCAATGTTCATAACAGTACCAAAATACTCATACTTAGTGACGAAATCGAAAATATTGGAAGTCTTAAAAAAACCAGTAGACCGGAAAACCTTAGAAAATTAGATTACTTACCCACATTTGTCCTGCCAAAATGTAACAATGGGTATGGAAAACGGAGATGGGAATACATGTTACATAATATTCTCAACGAACTCGATCACAACATACTTACGAGTGTGTGTGAAACGCCACACCACTGTAAACGTATTGTTGAAGCAATTTACCTAACGTAAACTTTGTGTTAAGATTACCTATATTATATACCTACCTAGCCTAAAGTTAAATCGTGCGTGATTGATTAATTTAATTACCTACTTAAGTATTTTTGTGAGTGATTTCAACAGCAGTTAAACCTTAGTATGGTTTTGCTCGTTGCATTATTGTAAAATGTTATATTGTTTTTCTGTTTAGTAAATAAATAAAAAATAAAAAAAATATGATTAAAAAAAATATATATATTAGGGGGACAATCTTACACAAATCGACCTAGTCCCAAACTAAGCAAAGCTTGTACTATGGGTACTAGACGACGATAAACATACTTATATAGATAAATAAATACTTAAATACATAGAAAACATCCATAACTCAGGAACAAATATTCGTGCTCATCACACAAATAAATGCCCTTACCGGGTTTCGAGCCCAGGACCTCTTGCTTCGTAGGCAGGGTCACTACCAACTAGGCTAAAGCGGTCGTTAAAAAATATTGCTGCGTTCGATCTGGTTCAAAGTTCAATTAAATGCTCACACAGGCACGCAAAGCACGAGTGCCAACAAACATTTAATAATGTAATAAAAACCTGTCTGTATATTGATCCAAAAGTCCGTTCACACTTATGTAAGATTCCGTAATGAATACGGGCTTGTAACACCACTATCGGTTTTAGGAAGGACAAAATTATTTGACCTTAACCAAAATACTGGGTCAATGCGAACCACAAGTTAATTTTTACGATTAATTTTATTCTTTCCAGTTTACTAATAGATATGATTATGATTGTATGTTTATACTTTTTTTAAATAGCTGGTTAAAAGGTTATACTTATTATAAAATTTTATAAAAATAAATAGCTGTTGCCCGCGACTCCGTCTGCGAAGAATAGGGGTATAAAAATAGTCTACGCTACGATCTATTCTCAGACCTACAGAATACAGAAAAAAGTTTCATAAAATTCGGTCAAGCCGTTTCGGAGGAGTTCGATAACAAACACCGTGACACGAGATTTTTATATAATTAGAAACTATATTGAACTGACAAGAAGAACTGGTTCCAAAAAAGCTATGATTTAAGTAATCGGTATCACAGAAATAAAACGAAATATGTATCTGTGTGCGCATCCTACTGATCTGTACCTCTACCATGAGTTTACACTAGTTTACGTGACCGTACTCGCTAGCGACGGCGTAAATTATTTGTATGGAGAATTGTACAGCGCCTCTAGCGGTCACTTACGGAAGTACAATTCTCCATACAAATAATTTACGCCGTCGCTAGCGAGTACGGTCACTGTAAACTAGTGTAAACTCATGGTAGAGGCACTGTTTGAAGTCAGTGCCAAGCGCATAATTATTAATTAATGTTAATTAATATTCAGTTAATGTATTTTAGTTCAAATTATTTCATCAAAGTCTGCATCAAATTACTGTTTCAGTTAATTAATATGGACCTCCGCAAAGTAACGCCTGATTCAATAAATTATTTCAAATTACACTCTTAACTTTAAAAGATTATGCATTACCTTTGTTTCTGAGCGTAATTTAGCTTAGTCTGCGTTATTGAATTACTGTACCACTACCATGAGTTAACAGTGACGGTATTCGATAGCGACTGCGTAAATGGTTTGTATGGAGTCTCCATACAAATCATTTACGCAGTCGCTATCGAGTACGGTCATTGTAAACTCATGGTAGTGGTACTGATCTTACCAATTTCAAGCACGAATCGGAGTCAATTCATTCGTCTCTAGTTGTTCATTTGTTTTTCTATTTTTTTTCCTTTAAGTTTTAAATTGTGTTACATACAAATAATTTCATTAGAAAACATACCTACGTATTTTTAATCATCTTGATTGACGTGTTTTCTAATTATTTCTGCGTATGTGATTACTGTTGTAACTAACAATGTTTTGCAACATTATCTCCGTAGAAAGGCAATTACGGAAAATGTTTCAGAGCAAAATAATTTAGATGACTTGCGTAGATGATATATTCTGCGCAATAAAGTAATAATGGTAAGAAAGAGCATTAGCAGCGGCGTGCTTGAAAGCTGTAATCTAGGGCGTATTGAAAGTGCATGTTGGAATTACACTGCGCTGTGGTCGAAGCGCGCAAGAATTTTAATAAGAGAAAAATAGAGGTGCATATAAGGATAAGATAGGCTGGGCTGATAAGGTCCAGAAATAAAGGTTATGTTTTGGTCATGACCATGACCACTTTTTTGCCGTTGTTGACAAAAACCGTATGGACACAAGATTTTTCAACGGAATTTTCGATGTAATGTATGCCTTTGATTTGGTACATTTTGAACATCGGTCAATGTATGGAAACATCTACTTATCAACTACAATTAAAAACGTTTTTGAAATATCTCACGTCATTTTTCATGTTGCCGAAAACTATTCCGCAAATTTATTACGTTTTTCAGGATTGTGTACCCAAAGGGTAAAAACGGGCTCTATTACTGAGACTTCGCTGTCCGTCCGTCTGTCCGTCTGTCTGTCCGTCATCCGTTTGTCACCAGGCTGTATCTCATGAACCGTGATAGCTAGATAGTTGAAATTTTCACAGTTGATGAATTTCGGTTGCCGTTATAACAACAAATACTAAAAAACAGAATAAAATAAATATTTAGGGGGCTCCCATACAACAAACGTGATTTTTTTGCTCGTTTTTGCTAGATATTGATAACGGCGACAGGTAGAGGCTTGAAATATTCACAGAATATTTAGTTATACACTCACTTTAAAAATAAATAATTAAATTAAAATAAAACAAATATGTAAGGCGGGCTTCCATACAAAAAACGTGATTTTTTTGCCGTTTTTATAGGTTAAGGTACGGAACCCTTCGTGCGCGAGTCCGACTCGCACTTGGCCGGTTTTTTTTCTAATCACATAATCATCAATTCATTGCACATGTAAACAAGACCTCGTCTAGTCATTTTAAGCAAGTAATTGATGTATTGAAGGTCAAATAATTAAATATAATTAACTTTTTTGTTCATGGCATTTATTTTGAGTAGGTACTTATTTTAGTTGGTGTTGAAACACGAATATAATTATATTTATTTTTGCTTTGTTTTCAACACATTACATTTAAATACAGAAGCAACACATCAGATTTTCGAGTTAAAAGAAGAATGCATACTTGACTTTTGTTCTGTGGGAATTACTCTATAATTAAGCCTGTGTTAATAGTCTAAATAAATTTAAAAGTGAAACTATAAAACGGAAAATTGATTGACTTTTACTTATAATAATCTTTAGACTACTTCTAGATGCGATGGGATATTCAGATCACGACAAGATTCCCTACACACGTAGATTTGAGTATTTCGCACACAGAGCCCTATTAAGATAGTCTAAAAAGTTTTTACCACCTAGGTCCACTAACTCCGATATTTAACAATCGTAGATGCGCTACTAACTCTACGTTGTTTTCTATTCAATCTAAAAGTAATAACACTCGTTTGGACTGAAAATAAAACTAATTTTATAAATTACTAGCTGTTGCCCGCGACTCCGCCTGCGAAGAATAGGGGTATAAAAATAGCCTGCAACAACCTATTCAGACCTAACAAATATGAACAAAAAAAAACATAAAAATCGGTCAAGCCGTTTCGGAGGAGTTCGATAACAAACACCGTGACACGAGATTTTTATTAGATTAGATTAAAAGATAGAGTTTCAAGTGGCTGAAGTTAAAGCAAATTAATTCATTTAATTTGTATTTAATGGTTTCTCATTTAATCATATGAACTGAACGGGCACGTATACTTTACGTGTAGACGTACGGGGTTGTATTATATTAAAATGGGTTACAATATCGAAAAGTTTTTTCTGAAACCTTATTTTTTTTTAAACTAATCAAACCTAACCTAATGGTTTCTATGTGAACTTTACGGTGTCCAAAAAAAAACTTTCGATTCTTATTTAGAACCGTGCCCGAACTGATTGATGAATGATTCCTGTATATTTATATACCCAAGTGACAGTGGTATTACTTGACATCGGATTTTATGCTCTATCAAAATGCCAAAATATGCACTAAAAAAGGGCGAAATATGCACGAAATATGCACAATCAAAAAACCATTTATTATTAGAACTTACGATTATTTTCACAATAACATATTTTTCCATATTTTCTGCAGCAAACTTGTGCTGTCTGTCAGTCACTTAATATTAATTTATACACTGAAAATAACCTTTCGACGTCAACTGACGTTACCGGACAGAACTTGAAGTTTGGCGCCATTTCTGCAGAGACTTCTTCAGGCAGAGTTTTTTCGGTGCCGTTGATAAATGCATCAATTTAAGGCATAATACAACACGCCTAACACGAATAACTACTGAAATAAGCACTGTCAGTGAAAAAGCACCAAAATATGCAATAACGCTATAAAAATAGAATTATAATGCAAAAGCATAATTCAAATTCAAATTCAAATAATTTATTGTTAATTATATGTAGGTACATGTGTAGTTGGAAAAACATATAATCCGATGTGTAGGTATTACCAATAGCTCACCTCCCCTGTGTCACGTAACTGATGCTCCTACTGTCTTTGACCAGCCATGACAGCTGTGAACAATCACAACCAAGGCAGCGTGCACACATTTCATCCGAACTAAGGCTGTGCACAACAAGCACAAAACATTGAGAGTAACGAGGTCGCATTACCACCGGTCATTGTGCGTATTGTCAGCCTTCGGCGTGTCGCCTCCGTTACGGGGGCCATACATCTTCTATTCTCACTCGCATTCTACTTTTATTTGTTTTCGAATGTTACCAAACCTGCTCCAGTTTTGCGTCAGACGTTTCAGTATTCCTCACGGCGCGTAACAATGGCCTACAATGAAACATCCTTATATTTTCTTCACTACAACTATACATACTTCAAGGAAGGGATTGCGGTTGATGTTGATGTAAGTAAATGTATATTGTACCTATAATGAAGCTATGACAGAAAGATCTTGTATTTAATCACAAATATTGAATATCCTAGTGGTGCTCATAACAAAGCTGTTTTTATAATCATTCATTATAATCACATGATCCAACCGTACTATGCTTATAGACCACTTCTCACGCGGGCCCAGTATAGACCAGGATCTTCACATACACCATTGAATTTATATGTAATGCGAGCCAGTTTCTTGAGGATGTTTCTCCTCCAACATAAAAAAATAAAATAAAAAAATAAAAAATTATATAATAAAATAATATAATAAAATTTATTTCGCATATAAATTTCGAAATACTCGCCAGTGTAAACGCGGACTCGAACCCACAACCATCTCTGCTTAACGGCTACCACTTAAAATATAAAGTGCCTCAAAACTGAACGACATCAATGGACTCTTTTTTCGCACGGAAAAGAGACCTGGGCCCAATTGCATAACAAAGTACAACTTATATTACAAGCGGAACTCCCTTTCTAGTTAATATAAATGAAACGAGAGTTCCGCTTGTAATACTAGTTGTACTTTGTTATGCATATGCAATTGGGCTCTGGTTAAAAATCTTGCAAGCGAGAAGAGAAGAGGGGTCGGGTAATAAGCAAAAATATTTATGTCTGTATACTATCCTTCAATACATTCGGAGATCATAAAGAAACATTTAAAAGCTTAAGTAGACCGAGAGAAAGTACTAGTCCACATTAGTTTTATTTTCGAAATCGTACGCTTATTTTTGATTTGCAATTTTTTTTATAATGAGAACGGTAGTGCGGCCAGCGACTTCACCCAAAGACTAAATTAAGACGTCATTGGAATTTTATTTTGATACATTTGTTGTTTGTAATATAGGTATACTACAGGTGCTATTTTGTACTAACGTTCGCCTTTTGTTGGCACCTAGCGGCCGAATGAGTTCCGTTTGTTTATTGCCGGGCTTTCTCTCGATCTTCTACAATAGATAGACATCCGTTAATTTTAATAACCCGTTAAAATGTATGTAAATACTTTCTAAAAGTTATCACCTTGCGTGCCATGCCTTCGATAGATAGGTGGGAGTTTTGTTTGTGGGGTGTGAATATGGATAGCAATGACCACAATAGGACTACGTCGTTCAGGCACAGTGAAAGATTAAACTCTTTCTCCACAAATCGCCAGACTCATAACTGGATGGTATAAAATAATTATATTGCCCTTTCTTTTATTAAATTGTAAAATTGTTACATGAGTTTTTTATTAGGACTTCAAATAAATGAACTTTATGTATGTATGTATGTAAACGCTTTATTGTACAAAAAAATAAGACAAAAAACAAAACACTATTGACAACCGTTGATATATGTACAAAACAAAGGCGAAATTATCCCTTTAAGGGATTTCTACCAGTCCACCTTTGAGTGGATAAAACGAGCATTTAGGAAGACATTCAATTAAAATAAAACAGATTTCTGAGCCCCTCAGAAGTAAAAAACTTTTGTGTGGGGCCATCGGAAGTTTCAACTTTGCTTTATTTTTAAACAAAAAAATATTAACAATTTCGAACTTGAGGACAACAAGCCCTTAGAAAGAGCAGGCAATGCATGATTTAAAAGATCGAGCATTTCGATTATTCAAGTATTGGTGAAGTTTTTAAGAGTGGTTACGTTGTATATCATTAGGGTGTTTTTTACAAAAAGTCAAATGGCTGCCAAACCGGACAAAAAGCTGCAAGCAGAAGCCTAATAATTTAGGGGCATCCTGGAGGTCCTTACCAGGGAACCCCAGGTTGACAACTACTTTCCTATTTTACAACAGCTAAGATAGTAAGTACATGCTAATAATTAGGTATGAATAAGTAATGAACAGTGAATACATTTTTAACCTTATGCCCATCTGACGGTAGAGAATCAGCCAAGCCATATATTTTGACTAAGGTGTAGAGTTTGTCAAGTCAGGGCCTGTAGACTTAGGGCGTGTAGAGTTCGTAGCTGGGCTCTACATAAGATCTGATAACTTTTTAATAGTGCCGGCCATTGGTCTCGTCTTGGAACATTTTGCATGAAAATGATTTTGGTGGGATGCACCTTTTGGTAGTATTCGAAAGGTGGCATTTTAAAAAAATACTGTATTACATTATAAAATGATCATAGTACAGTTGGTAACCATGTGGTTGTGAAATTAAACGAAATATTTTGATGACTTGACATATTATGAGCATTTGATCATTCGGCGAAATTAATTGTTTACAAACTGATAATCGACAATACAATTTTCATTCCATTCAAAAGGTCATAGTTAGTGTCGGAACAAGAGACTTGACATAGACAACCATTACGTCTTTTAAAATATGTTTCTGTGAATATGTATATTTTGTGTAACGTATAATAAACTTTCCTTTTAGCTATATGAAAAAGACGAAAAAAACCATGTAACTTAATTATTTACGCGATAATAAACGTTGTCGTAAACAAGAAATAACGATTCCGACATTACCTATGAAAATGTTGTAGGGGAGGGGCAGGAGGGGCGATACGTTTGAAATACGTGAAGTGATCACTTCCGTTAGGTAACTCGGAGAGTGAAACAAGCGTGAGTTAGGTATGTCTTTACACTTAAGCTTTGCCACTAGATAAGGTGTCGTAAAAATTTGGGCAACCCGGTGGGTACCTATCGTTATGGCATATGGAACTGTCATTGTTTTAAACATTACTAAAATTAAAAAAATAAACGTTGCTGTTAAGGATATTTTGCTGAGCATTATTGTAATTAAATGTTTCTTTGTGCACAGCACGTAAATGGAAATTAATTTATTTAACCTCTACTCATAGATTTATGTTGTTTTCTGTAGTGAAGTCATTTCCTGTAACATTGATCGATGAAGATCCTAGCACGCCAAAGGCAAAATGGTGTATCGGCCAACTTCTTATTATAGTAGTTTCGTTTGTAACAGAAAAACTGTGTAAATAACATTGTACCTAGATCAACTTTGAAAAAAAAACCGACTGCGTAAAAATATTTTCTTACTTAGGTAAGTACCTCCAAAAGTGGGCACCACGTTTAAAATTTATTTATTTACGTTACCCGTCCGTTTTTAGATCACATATTGCAACTCAAATTTCATAGGAAGTAAGTTTTGAAATCGTATAAAAGTAATATGGATATGATTCCGAAATTCCGTGTTCTCTGTGTAATTCCCGTTCCCAAGGGAATAACGGAAAAATATATAATATATTCCTATGTCACTCTCGCAACTGAGACGAATTTAATGACATCTTACACTTTAAAATCCATCTAGCCACACATCGTGCATTACATAAATACATAGGCTCAAAAATATAACCTCCCTCTCCCTCGGCAGTCGGGTAAAAATAAACAACATAAAGGACAATTCCTTTGTGTGTTAAGTGCATGCAAATACGGGCACAGCAACCGAAAAGGGAAAAGGCGGACATTCACTTCCTCGTCAATACTGAAACACCTTCACACGTTAACCTTGCTTATACTCGTATCTCCCAAAGCCAATACTGTAAATAACGATGAGTAAATATCTGCATATGTATTTTGGAGAACTGTGTACACTGTATGGAGAAACTTGGGATTTGTGCGTTTCCGTACAAACACGAACGTGTCCGAGTCTGAACAAAGAGAAAATACTCGTCAATTTTATAAGACGCGTCAGGAAAAGCATGTTGCTGCCGTCAAGCCTTATTGCCTATCAAGTTGTAAATGATGCTGTGAAGTTTTAATATGATGGTTTTAACTCATTATTGCCGCCGTAGGTGTATACATAGACACGATAATCATTGCGGTAATCATCACATCTATCATTTAATCGCAAATTTAATTGGTCTTGTTTAAAATAATATTAAAGTGGCCATGGTCGACGTTCACACTGGACATAAAAGATATGATTACTGATATAATTTTTAAAAATGGTAAGTGCGCAAAAAAAAGCAATGTACTTAAACTAACTTCCGCCCGCGGCATCGCGTAGAATCCTGAAGCTTGTAAAACATCCTCTAAGCAAAATTTCAGCTTCCCAGGTCCAAGTTTTTGAGCCAGGCGTTCAATCAATCAATCAATTTATTTGCCCGAATACGGTTACAATGGTCTTATATACATATTATAATACTAGCTTTTGTCCGCGACTCCGTCCGCGTGGAATTAGTAATTTGGGCAGCTTATTTTTTATCCAATTTGCTTTTTCATCAATTATGGCTCTCCTTAGATCCTTCCGGAAGAAGTGAAACTTCACAATAAACCAACCCGCTCCCAATCCGACCCCAAACAGCCCCCAACCCGCCCCAACCCGCTCCCAACCCGCCCCCAACCCGCCCCCAACTCGCTCTCACCCCGCCTCCAACCCGCCCCCAACCCACTCCCAACCCGCCCCAACCCGCCCCCAACTCGCTCTTAACCCGCCCCCAACCCGCTCCTAAACCGCTACCAACTCACTCCCAACCCGCCCCATCCCGCTCCCAACCCGCCCCCAACCAGCCCCCAACCCGCTCCCAACTCGCTCCCCCACCCGCTCCCAACCCGCCCCCAACCCGCTCTCAAACGCCCCCAACCCGCTCCCAACTCGCCCCCCACCCGCTCCCAACCCGCCCTATCTAACTGGACTATCTGACACTGAAAGAATTTTTCAAATCGTATCATTAGTTCCCGAGATATATAAGTTTCACTTCAAAAACCCCCAATTTGGAAACATTCTTCCGCTCCGCTCCGCTCCTATTGGTGTTAGCGTGATGATATATAGCCTATAGCCTTCCTTGATAAATGGGCTATCTAACACTGAAAGAATTTTTCAAATCGGTGCAGTAGTTCCTGAGATTAGCGCGTTCATAATAACAACTCTTATAAAAACAGTTCGATAAATTCTTAAAATAAACATATCTTTCTTATTTGTGAACCGATTCAAATGAAACAAACACTAAATGTTAATCCAAGAAAATACCAACATATCAGTGAAAACCACATCCTTCTAGGTTAAGCCGTTTCTGAGATTAGCGCGCACAAACGCACAGACAAACAGACAAACAGACAAACAGACAATAATTCTAAAAATCATTGTTTTGGGTTCTATTGCGCTAATAAATAGCCCTAGTGTCAGTTTTTCTCAAATATCTTCAATGTACAGACACCGACTTGTTACAGATTTATTATATGTATAGATTCCCAGCGTATTCAACCTGCATGCAGGTGTACAAACATTTCCAGAATTCAGTGGTAGTTAAAAAAAAAATGCGAATAAAATGTTGATGGGTCATTCAGTCAATCATACAGTCAGACCTTAACTTTTATATATTAAGATGTTCTTCAAAAATCTACTCACAAACGCATAAGTTTCTACTAGTGCCAGCAACTTTACTGGCACTCAAGCTACTTCATAATTCTAACGAACATGTCAATGGATACCACTTTATTATCTAAGTTAAACGATACTCTTGTTTTGAACAATACCATATACAATATAGGTAACTACCTACCTACTTTACTGTGCGTCTTTTCAAGTTCTTGTTAGCTGCAAAAGGCATTTGTATTGTAGCATACGCGCTTCAGCACAAAGGGTATTTCTACTTGTGTTTCAAGTGCTATCAGTATCCTGACGCATATATTGTAGCAATGAGTTACACCTAGGGCAAGGTTTTATAGAAAGATACAGTGTGATTGTGGTACAATTTTAATTTATTAAAATTTCACGCCAATTACATCTTATATGTGCCACAGGGCCCACAGGATACTGATATCGGCTGAAGCGCTCATAGAACTGCCCTGAAGTGGTCTCAAATACTTTATCTAAGTTCCCTAGTAAATAGTTCGAACGAGCACATATAGGCTTGAAGACATCGACCACACGTCGAGGACGTGTGTTGCACAACTTAATTATAATGTTGGTGTTAACTGAGGTCGCTGTATAGAACTTTTTTGATCTGTGGCTTATGTGGCTAAGCTTGTGGTTTTTTAATTTTATTTAAATTAAAAAAAATTACAAGTTTTTAAGTTGCAAAGCCATTTCCTTGGACAATGTTTTAATGATACCTACGGGGTTTTATTTGAATACTAGCTGATACCCGCGACTCTGTCTGCGAAGAATAAGGATATAAAAAATAGCCTACGACCTTTTTTCAGGTCTACCAAATATAGAGATTTTTTTTATAAAGATCGGCCAAGCCGTCTCGGAGGAGTTCGATAACAAACACCGTTATACGAAATTTTTATATATTAGAAGAAGAAGAATATTTTGTCAAAATAAGGCGAAGTTTTAATAAAACGGCAGCCTTGCGAGCACCTGTCTATTGTTAAAATGTTTATACTAATTTGTACAAAGTTTTGTCACATCTAATTTGAGAAAAATTGGTGTCAGTAAAACTAAAATTGTGCCGTTAAGATAATGATGTAAATGTTGGCTGACATTTAACGTACGTTTTACCAGCTACTATATAATATTTCATAATCTACAAAATTGCAATCCAGGCATCTTTGATTAACATGTAAATGCAAGAGTTTCAGATGCATTCTTTAGTCATGCCGTCATATTCGATTTTCAAACTCATGCTTACTTTAACACTGTTATAGATGAGATCTTTATTACATTTCGTTTCATCTAACATTCAAATTTTAACGGTCAAACTTACGCTTGTTTTTCAATAATCCAATGTCGGAAATGGAAAATATTAATGTATATTAACATCTTGTTAAATAATCCAAGTTTTAAATGTAGTTAGAAGTTAACACGCTTGTCAGTAACACCTTCATTTTAAAGAAAAAACACAATCATGTCAAAGTAAGCGTTAAAATTTTAATGTTAAATGAAACAAAGTATTGTACGTGTGTACTTACAAAGAAAAAAAATCACAATTTTTAGTGTTGATGTCCTATGAAAAAAAATATTACAGAAAAATCTTGGATTCTACTTATTCTATGGTATCTACATATATAGAGTACCTACCTACATATTTATAAAACTACATTACCTATCACGTGCAAAAAAAAATATGTTTACTAACATTCAGTATACTTTGCTAAGTAAACCTCCCAATAGAACTTCCTTAAACTTAAGTTAAACTTGAATCAATATTTACTCTGCATTCAATCGATGATATAATAATAATAATAATAATAATAATAATAGTTTGGCAACTGTGGGGGACTGTCCGCTAGCACATCCTCATGGTGTATTAGGGGATAGACCCCCATAGTTGCGCCCATCTCATTTATATTATATGGTACCAAAGGCCTCTTCATGTTGGCTTCGGCCCCATGTATGCCTTTCAAATGACCGGGTCCCCATGGGCCCGTGATCGGAAATCCGTACCAACATAATAATAATAATAATAAAGGCGTAGGGATGTGACGACCCCATCGCCCGCTGGTGTTGTGGTGTCTGTCACCAGCGCAGTCAGTCAAAAGGCGTAGGGATATGACGACCTCGTCGCCCGCTGGTGTTGTCGTGTCACCAGTGCAGTCAGTCATCGCAGGGCGGCTTGTGGCGAGCTGTTGGTGCGTAGCGACACCACGAACCCGAGACCTCCAGGGGTACACATACACACATGCGCTTATACACACACTCACACACAGTTACACACCCACCCCGCCTCTAGTTTGCCTTTGTTGGCCGCCT
Source organism: Archips crataeganus (assembly GCA_947859365.1). Taxonomy (NCBI): domain Eukaryota; kingdom Metazoa; phylum Arthropoda; class Insecta; order Lepidoptera; family Tortricidae; genus Archips; species Archips crataeganus. The sequence goes on along the minus strand of OX402061.1, from coordinate 11,867,985 downwards.
AGAGTGGAGCGCAAGAGCTAAATGCTCGAAGGATGGATATGTTTCCGTAAGTGGCGAGTTGGCATTTTGAAGTTTAAAGTCCAGGAACACCTCTCCGTCCTTAGCCGTTCACACCAATGTTGCCGCCTCGTTGCCCCGAGTGGGCAATAGTTTGAGGGGCCCATTTAGTGAATGGCGAGTCACCGCCTACCAAAAGTTCCGTTTATGAGATATTGAAATGGTAGGTGTCCGTTATCTCACTCCATAGCCCGGTAATCCTGTCCACAACATCCCAACCCCATAGCCAATTCCATGTCGCTTCCTACCTGGCAATAGTTTGGCAACTGTGGGGGACTGTCCGCTAGCAGATCCTCATGGTGTATTAGGGGATAGACCCCCATAGTTGCGCCCATCTCATTTATATTATATGGTACCAAAGGCCTCTTCATGTTGGCTTCGGCCCCATGTATGCCTTTCAAATGACCGGGTCCCCATGGGCCCGTGATCGGAAATCCGTACCAACATAATAATAATAATAAACATCGCAGGGCGGCTTGTGGCGAGCTGTTGGTGCGTAGCGACACCACGAACCCGAGACCTCCAGGGATACACATACACACATGCGCTTATACACACACTCACACACAGTTACACACCCACCCCGCCTCTAGTTTGCCTTTGTTGGTCGCCTAGAGTGGAGCGCAAGAGCTAATGCTCGAAGGATGGATGTGTTTCCGTAAGTGGCGAGTTGGCATTCTGAAGTTTAAAGTCCAGGAACACCTCTCCATCCTTAGCCGTTCACACCAATGTTGCCGCCTCGTTGCCCCGAGTGGGCAATAGTTTGAGGGGCCCATTTAGTGAATGGCGAGTCACCGCCTACCAAAAGTTCAGTTTATGAGATATTGAAATGGTAGGTGTCCGTTATCTCACTCCATAGCCCGGTAATCCTGTCCACAACATCCCAACCCCATAGCCAATTCCATGTCGCTTCCTACCTGGCAATAGTTTGGCAACTGTGGGGGACTGTCCGCTAGCACATCCTCATGGTGTATTAGGGGATAGACCCCCATAGTTGCGCCCATCTCATTTATATTATATGGTACCAAAGGCCTCTTCATGTTGGCTTCGGCCCCATGTATGCCTTTCAAATGACCGGGTCCCCATGGGCCCGTGATCGGAAATCCGTACCAACATAATAATAATAATAATAATAATAAACTGGCATTGGCAACTGTGGAGGACTGTCCGCTAGCACATCCTCATGGTGTATTAGGGGATAGACCTCCATAGTTGCGCCCATATCATTTATATTATATGGTACCAAAGGCCTCTTCATGTTGGCTTTGGCCCCATGAATGCCTTTCAAATGACCGGGTCCCCATGGGCCCGTGATCGGAAATCCGTACCAACATAATAATAAATATTAGGGGACAATCTTACACAAATCGACCTAGTCCCAAACTAAGCAAAGCTTGTACTATGGGTACTAGACGACGATAAACATACTTATATAGATAATTAAATTAAATACTTAAATACATAGAAAACATCCATAACTCAGGAACAAATATTCGTGCTCATCACACAAATAAATGCCCTTACCGGGATTTGAACCCAGGACCTCTTGTTTCGTAGGCAGGGTCACTACCAGTTGGCGGTTGTTCAATAATATTTATAAACATTATCGTTGTAAGTATGATGTGATAATATTAATGATGATTAAGTGTCGATTCAGCGACGAAATTGAGGTTTATATCAATCAAAATACCTATTTCAGTTAATTACGTTTGCGTCTTTTTAACATTCGGACAACATGTGAATATAAAAATAAACAATGCCGTATGAAAGGTTTGATAGCGCATTTACCTTGTACAGTCGACTACAAAAAGATCGATACCGCCAAAGTTACAAAGATATGTATACACACCTTTATTGACTTAACATTAAGGTCGTGTATACATATTTTTGTAACTTTGGCCGTATCGATTTTTTTGTAGTCGACTGTACTGTGCTGTTCGTAGGGTGTGTGTACTATTTTTTTACCATTTCCAAAACATTTCAAGCATCGACAAAATATCTTAAAATGAATCCAGAATACTGTAAGGGTTAGTTCAACGGACCACTTCTGTAAAGGTTTTTCTTCGGATTTTTTTATTTAAGTAGATAAGTTACAAGTCACTTATTTGATGCCTTACACTTTGAACATCGACCAATGGAATTTTGTCAACCACATTTAAATATAAAAACCGGTCAAGTGCGAGCAGGACTCGTACATGGAGGGTTCCGTACCTCCATATAATATTTTAAAAACAATTCAGTAAATAATCGCCGAAATGTACCTAAGCACTAAAATCGCGTTTGGCTTTTTTGGTTAAATTTTTTTATAGGTAGGTAGCTGCGCGCAGTGCAGCCATGACTATGGCTGGAAATCGTTGCCTAGTAGTAACTGTCAGTGTCGCCTAGCAACCAGCGCCGCAGTTAAAAACGCTGAAAAAGACACGTTTCTTGTATGACGACCTCCTTTAATTTTTAACTTTATTTTGTTTTTAGTATTTGTTGGTATATCGATGGAAATTTCAAGTGTATAGCTATTACGGTTCAAGAGACAGAGCCCTGTGACAGACGGACGGACAGACAGACAGAAAACGGAGTCTCAGTAATAGCGTCCCGTTGGAACTCTGTGGGTACGGAACCCTAAAACCGGCCAAGTGCGAGTCGATCTTACGCACGAAGGGTTCCGTGCCATTATCTATAAAAACGCAAAATAATCTCGGTTTTTGTATGGGAGCCCCCCTTAAATATTAGTTTTAATTTAATTTAATTATTTATTTTTAAAGTGAATATAAAACTAAATATTTCAAACGTCTACTGTTGCCGTTATTAATATCAACTGTCTAGCTATTACTGTTCCTGAGATACAGCCTGGTGACAGACGGACAGCGGAGTCTCAGTAATAGGATCCCGTAGGCACCCTTTGGGTACGGAACTCTAAAAAACTGAAGAACATTTACAGGGTTCAGTCAAAGTACCACAAATCTGCTGAAATACTCCGAATGTATGTATACTTGGTGGCATAACACTTTACTCGACCGTACTCCGGTTATAAGCTTTCATCGTCTGAGGACGCAATCCGGTTCGTTGCAACGACCTTGCACTTGAGCGAGCGTTGCATAATCCCAGGAAACTCTCACTTACGACTTTACGATAGTTATTAGTTAACTACTTTAATATTTAGTAATTAATAGTTAATAGTACGAAAGCAAGGATTTATAAAGTTTATTTATTGAAAAGCTAAATAAGAGCATGAAATTATTTTCTTGATTAAAAATCGAAGCAGTGGTGGATTAAGTAGTTGTTTGACCCTTGGCCTATCATGCAAAGGATCGTGGGGTCGCAAAGTCGCAACTTGAGTTTTTCGGAATTTATGTGAGAAAATACATTTGAAATTAACTATGAGCTTTACGGTGAAGGAAAAATCGTGATGAAACCTGCAAACACGTGAGTAAAATTCAATGGTCTCTCTAAAGATCCCAATCCGCACTCGGCCCGCATGGGAGCTATAGCCCAAGCCCTCTAGTTCTGAGAAGAAGCCTGTGCCCTGCAGTGGGGCGTATATAGGCCGGGATGGCAATCACTACACGGCACAGGCCTCCTCTCAGAATGAGGTTTCCTCACGATGTTTTCCTTCACCGTAAAGCTCATGATAAATTTCAAATGTAATTTCGCACATAAATTCCGAAAAACTCAGAGGTGCGAGCTGGGATTGAACCCACGACCCTCTGCTTGAGAGGTCCTAGGTCAAACCGCTAGGCCACAAGACCAGCGCTGGTCTTTTTTCTGGGTTTTTCTGTGCATCCATGTTTCAGTTTGTATTTAGTACTCGCTGTTGCCCGCGACTCCGTCTGCATGGAATTAGTAATTTGGGCAGCTTATTTTTTTATCCAATTTGCTTTTTCATCAATTGCGGCTCTCCTTAGTTCCTCGATATAAAAAAAATTACCCGCCCCCGCACCCCCCCCCGGACCACTCCCAACCCCACCCCACCCCCCCCCCCCAGCGAACCCCCCAACACACCCGCGTTCACATTCACCACAAGTCAAACGTGCCTATAGAAGTTTTACTTCCCCCGATTCCCTTTTTAAACCCCCGATTTTGAAACATTCTTCCGCTCCTATTGGTGTTAGCGTGATGATTATATAGCCTATACCCTTCCTCGATAAATGTGCTATCTAACACTGAAAGAATTTTTCAAATCGGAGCAGTAGTTCCTGAGATTAGCGCGTTCAAACAAAAAAAACCTGTTCGATAAATTCTTAAATTAGACGTATCTTTTTTATTTGTGAACCGATTCAAATGAAACAAACACTTAATGTTAATCCAAGAAAATACCAACATATCAGTGAAAACCGCATCCTTCTAGGTTAAGCCGTTTCTGAGATTAGCGCGCACAAACGCACAAACAGACAAACAGACAATAATTCCAAAAATCATTGTTTTGGGTTCTATTGCGCTAATAAATAGCCCTAGTGACAGTTTTTCTCAAATATCTTCAATGTGCAGACACTGACTTGTTACAGATTTGAAAAAAAATAAAACTACAAGAAGTCTCTAAAAAAGTGCTAAAACGGATATAGTTAATATAAATGAACTTCTTTAAACGCAGCTAGGTAATGTAATTTCAAGTTGCATAGATCAATGATGACAACAATGTAAGATGTAATCATAAACTAACTATCGTAATTTTAATTTTCAACCGGCATTGTTCTCTTAACTACCTCATTGCTACTCTTATTAATTAAACGAGCTGCTGCCCGCGACTCCGTCTGCGAAGAATTCGTTTATCGCTACCCCGCGGTAACTATGCAATTTTCCGGGATAAAAAGTAGCCTATATGTTAATCCGGATTATAAACTATCTGTGTGCCAAATTTCATCAGAATCCGTCAAACCGTTTTAGCGTGAAAGAGTAACAAACATCCATCCATCCATCCCATACTTACAAACTTTCGCGTTTATAATATTAGTAGGGTGCAGCTGAGAATTAAAATCGTTCTGAATATTTTTAGCATGGTATCCTATATAAAAAAATATGCAGTTTGCCTTGTCCCATATTCCATATCGAATGTTATCGCATTAGTCAATATCAAAAATGTATTTTACTGTATCTGTGCTACAAATATTTTGAATCATAATTATATTGAACAAGACAATTAACATTATGTATGAATATTTTGATGAGACTATCTATTACACATTACTTCACTGTCCGTTGGCTACCCCGAACGAAAAGCTAAATACCTAAAACATTACTTAATCAAATACATCAGACAAAGGAAAATTAATTATTTAACAATGTGCAAGCAACGTTTTTTTTTATCCAAAATTGCTATTCCATTCTTTAAATGTAACATTTCCACCAAACCGTTTTAAAGTGAAGGCCACCGTACCGCTTCACTGAACGTCTGTACCTGATTACAATACCTTCTGCAATCGGAGTCTGTCTCAAGCTGTAATGTCTATCTGTGCCAGGTATTTCTAAGACTTCTCATTTTACAACGACAACAAAATAATATTTGTTGTTTCGATAAATAAGGCTGAGACCACAAGTGCTCATTCAGGTATTTTCATCGAGTACACATCGATCAGCTGTTGCAAAAGCATCCGACCTTAGGATGAAGTGGCAGGGCAAACACTGCGTTGCGACAGATGGGTTAGGCATGTAAATATTTACTAAGCAAGTTGTTTGGTATCAATCGGTACATATGATTCCCAGCCTTGACCCCGGAGTGACACTGACTCTAGATTTTTGAAATCGTACCCGAAAACTGGCTCCAACTAAACCAGTTTACTCGACCGACGCAGCTTTCAACGATGTCAATAACACGTAACAAATAAACGACGTCTAACTAATTCAGCACACCGCTATTCGGCCAATGCCAATGCCTGGTGCAGTGGTTAAATTAAAACTGCTCTATTATTATGTAAAAAGATGTTGTATTAGATATTCATCATGCACTCATTTATGCTCAACGATTGCAAAGAGTATAAGAAACACTGTGTTGGATATTTTAATTATTTTGTGCCTACATGCACAGTTAATTGACGTGCAGTATTATTCTGTACTAAGTACCATAATTTTGCAAGGTTCATGGAAAATCGCATCCTTTGCATTATACAATTCACTGCAATCTAACATTGACCTTCCGACGTGACATCAAAACTTGTTTCACAACTAATGACTGTATTTTTTCATCCAATCTTCTTCTTCTTCAAGTTCCTCTCCATTACTGAAGGTTGGCAGTCAGCTCCTTCATCTAATACGGAACTTTTTTTTTCATAACTTAAAGAATAATTTTAGCTCTCTAAAGTGTGCTCATTCGCTACAGGATAATGATTGTTCAGTTTATCCGTTACGTAGAATTAGATAACAGCAATTAATACGTAAATTCGCGGATGCATACTCCTAATACTTTAATAAACGCAATCAGGAGTAAATAACACAGAATCTGTGGAGCCAAGACTTATTATCAGAGCCCTAATTTATCTTATCACTCTGTAAGCACTGTTAAATACGAGAAAGAGATACTTAGTTAGGACTCTGTCGATAACTTCAACATCCGAATGTTTTCAATATTTCCAATATTTGCACATCTGAGGCGAAGAAATGATCAAATCTGCGTGAACGATAGTAAAAATTAATCTAGGTATACGAAACCACCCCGAATTAAACAGTCCTAAAATTGAACATATTTTTTTAGCTATGTGATATTCAAATCAAGAAATGATTTAAGCATTACAGTTTTCATTATCTATTAGCTGTTTCTCGCGACTCGCGACTCCATAAAAACCTACAATTTTCTGGGATATTTTTTTTTTACCTATTTTAGTTCAAGTCTTAAATGATCTGTGTACAATCAGAATCCGTCGAACCGTTTTAACGTGGAAGAGTAACAAACATCCACACATCCATCCTTACAAACTCTAAGCTGTACATAGGTACACAATGTAAGTCATGCACTTGCCAAGGTTGCTACTTTCCGGTGCAAGTTAACCGTCAAATTATTCACGCACTTGCGGTTCAAAGTAGATGGAGTGGAACAATCAGCCGTAGCCACAGATTGGAGCGTGCCAAACGATCCCACAAGTCCCCTCACACCTCAAGAGCATTTTTTATTCGAGCGTTTCAACCGCCTCATTTATCTGGTCACATTTTTTTAAGAAACGGCTGTAAATTTTGATGGGGTTTTCGGTTATATAGTAGGGTCCTGTACCTCTACCATATAGTTGGAAACTGTATCAGAATCTTCTGCCATCTTTTAAAAAATGTGACCAGACAAATGAGAAGGTTAAAATCTTTTTTGCATAAACCAATCAAAACAAGCATTGGGTCATCACAAAATAAAAATAATGATTCTTTTACAAAAAATGATTTACTGTCTTTTGTTTAATATAATGCTATAATATAATGGTCATTAGTCTGGAAGTCGCCATAAATTGCGCTCACCTCACCATTTGTCTACCATGAAGCAATATCTGATCCCACTTGAAGTCATTTTGCAACGTTCGTATTACTCTGTCAATCATGAGATTTGCAGTGATAAGGCGTGGATGAAACGCACGTTATTTCTATCTTAGAGTTAAGAAACTACACGGTTCGGTTAATGGCTTGCTACCTAGTCTAAAGATCGCTTCACCGAGAATACCGTGGGTAACATCCATATCGTACAAATCGCAAGTAAGTACTTATAGTTAATGCCCAAGTCTCATCATATCTTTTATGTAAATTTCACGCATCTGAATTACGCAAGCTGACATGTCAAGTAGGTAAGCATGTCGTCAAATAATTCTTGCTGATTATAATCAACACGTACGTGATGGTGTGCAATGCTGTAATTAATAACTCACCTTGTTTGTTTATATCCCAGAGAACGACTTTGCATCCGAGTCGCGCTAAGCGAAGAGCTATGAGGCTACCGAGGCCACCGCCGCCGCCCGTTACTACTGCGACTCCTCCTTTGAGGTCCTTCTTAGGGGGACCAACCATGGACCAATAGATTCCTCTGATAGTATGTCCGACGACGATAAGAACAAACCATATGATATCGAGCACAGTCTGAACGACTGTATACTTGTCTCTCATGCATTCTGGGATTTCTCTGGTTAGGGGACCTTCCCTCATCCCGCTAATGTACTCCTGGGTTTCCACGGACATTTTGTAGCCGATATTGGAACGCTATAAGGAGCTGAAGTCGCTGTGCATCACTTGTTAAGTTCGGACTGGATTCTGGATGCTATCTGGACTGGCACATAATTGACTGGACCCCGTTGCCACCTGGAATAAAATAAGAGTACGTTAGTTATAGTTACGTTAATAAATAATGTCATGATTTTTCTGGTCTTATTTTCGTAATGTTTTATAATCTCACTCATGTCAATAGGTTTTATTTTATTTTATTTTTATTTAGAGCTGGATTTGTATTTAATTAATGCCATTTAATTTACCACCTAAACAGAATGACGTAGAAAATTATGATCAAGTTAACGATTAGATAGGTTTAGTAATAAAATAAGATTGACATGAAGGCAGCAATCTAGAATCGCGTTAACGCTAAGTACGTACTGCAAAACTCGTTATTTTATATACAGACGTCGGAAAATTCTACTACGTGTAAACGATATATATCAGTTTTTTATTTAGGTAGGTATTACATAAAAATAAGTAAGTATAAATAAATACATTTGTTAAAATAAAACTGTAGAGAACAATGGATCTTTAAAGATTATGTTTCAGTTAATTTTTGGTTTCTAAATAGAAACCAAAGAGAAATCTCAGTCTGAAATTAATATTCTCGCAGCAACAGATATGCACTTTCATGAACCTCTGATCTGACCATTTATGCACCTTATAATCCCATCCTATATACAGCCTCCTCTCAGAATGGAAGGGCTTGGGCCTTAGTTCCCTCCCAGGCCCAGTGCTGATTAGGATTTTGGCACACACCATTGAATTTCTACGCATGTGTGTGCAGCTTTCTTCACGATGTTTTCCCTCACCGTCCGTATAGCTCATTGTAAATTTCAAATGTAATTTCGCACGTAAATTCCGAAAAACTCAGAGGTGTCAGCCCGGACTCGAACCCACGACCATAAGCTTGAAAGGACGTAGGTAGGTCTAACCGCTAGGCTACCACGGCTTTTTAAACCTTATGACACCATATCGACGGTTAAAAGGCAAAACGCATGAAGCGACACTTTTTGTCAAAATGAGTTATACCTATACATATTTGAAATCAGCGAATTTTTCTCCGTCGTTTGAGCCGAGTTTCATGCAAAGTTCAAAAATTGTCGCTTCATGCGTTTTGCCTTTTAACCGTCGATATGCATTATGCACTTTATGAGTTGACACATTATCTATACATATAATAAATCTGTAACAAGTCGGTGTCTGTACATTGAAGATATTTGAGAAAAACTGTCACTAGGGCTATTTATTAGCGCAATAGAACCCGAAACAATGATTTTTAGAATTATTGTCTGTTTGTCTGTGCGTTTGTGCGCGCTAATCTCAGAAACGGCTTAACCTAGAAGGATGCGGTTTTCACTGATATGTTGGTATTGTCTTGGATTAACATTTAGTGTTTGTTTCATTTCAATCGGTTCACAAATAAGAAAGATACGTCTATTTAAAAAAAATATCGAACAGTTTTTAGAAGAATTAATAAGCTGAAGAGTTTGTTTGTTAGTTGTTTGAACGCGCTAATCTCAGGAACTGCTGCTCCGATTTGAAAAATTCTTTCAGTGTTAGATAGTCCATTTATCGAGGAAAGCTATAAGCTATATATCATCACGCTAACACCAATAGGAGCGGAAGAATGTTTCAAAATCAGGGGTTTTTGAAGTAAAACTTCTATAGGCACGCTTGACTTGGGAGTACGGTACTTTTTTTTATATCGAGGAACTAAGGAGGGTCATAATTGATGAAAAAGCAAATTTGATAAAAAAAATAAGCTGCCCAAATTACTAATTTTACGCGGACGGAGTCGCGGGCATAAGCTAGTAATAAATAAATTGATGAATGAGGTTCACGTCACGAATGTCATTTAGGAACGTTGGCGACTGTATGTAATGAAATTGTTTTTAAACAAACCATTACCAAGTTATTAGCAGCAAAACTGTAGGTAATATTTAGTTAATTCGTATTTTTCCGTAGTGTTTCTTGCCTGCTCGTATATACGTCGTACATAAGTACCCACTTATTTTCTAAAGTCGTGTCTGAAAACGATTTTACCGTAGCAGTAGGTATTTACTTTCGGTTTAAGTGATAGCGGTCATACACAGCGTAAGAAACAAAAGTTGTCTCTCCTGTAGACATAAAATTAGCGACTACGAGTCAGCAATCTTAAGATTTAATTAAATGTGCCGAAAGTTGTCAAAAATACACACGGGTTGTCTATGCATAAGTAAAGTTCTAGATCGTCGAAGTAGACATCAAGGTGGTAGTAGTAATTGAGTGGAATGCGCGCGAGCTCGGTGGATGCAGGCGCGGGCGCACTTCGCTCGTGTCGCAACCCCAGTTGCACAAACTGACCGGAGGATGTGGTCCGACTCGAGACGCAGCGGCGGCAGTGATCTATGCCAACTTGAGATCATCGGAGAAAAATCTGATAACCCATGGATTAAATCTAAAGAGGGATGCCGAAGTCCTCTGAGACTTGAGGATATGCAAAGTTCACGGCTAGCAGCTATAAGAACAGATTACGAAGACACTCCAATGAACTAGCCATAGGGACCTTTTGAGCGAAAACGAATATACTCCAAGATTGAAAAGATGGCAGATATTAGAGCTAGACTAGAGAGACTAAGCCTTACATAAATTGGCGATGGTGTTCAATGGAACCCTCCCAAAGAAACCTAAAATATAATTGATAACTATCTGATTATGGCCAGAGTGGCCGATAGCAGATTAAAAAAAAATGTAAAGAGGGATGCCGAAGTCCTCTGTGACTACAAAAAGAATATCACGATCTGAATTTCAGCTTTCTAGTTTCAATAATATTGGCTATGCTTTTATGGGAATCGGATAAAATAGAGAGATCTCTCTCCGGGCAGATGTACGCCTGGGGAAAGAAGTCCGAAGGAAGAGAGTTGTATTTATACAGTCGAGTTGACGAAATTCGACAGCGCGATGTAAAACATACCGGTTTCTCTGATTAACGACTATAGTCCGATAAGCTCGTTCGCGACCCTCCGCGGAACCCTGTCGCAGTCAGTGTTTGCCGCACTTATTAAAAACAATCTTGTTAAGGACAGCAGAGGCTCCCTGCGACAGGGTTCCGCCGAGCGCCGCGCACAAGATTGTCAAGATATAGATGGAGCTGGAGGTCGCTACACTTTAATAGATAATAAATAATAATAAATATTAGGGGACAATCTTACACAAATCGACCTAGTCCCAAACTAAGCAGAACTTGTACTATGGGTACTAGACGACGATAAACATACTTATATAGACAAATAAATACTTAAATACATAGAAAACATCCATAACTCACGAACAAATATTCGTGCTCATCACACAAATAAATGCCCTTACCGGGATTTGAACCCAGGACCTCTTGCTTCGTAGGCAGGGTCACTACCAACTAGGCTAAGGCGGTCGTTAAAATATATCTGAACACGCACGTATGGGATTGACTATAAGGACGTCTTCATATTTATGAGTACCTACCTATAAGCAGACAGACATAGACAGCTTCGATGTTCATAATGGCGACTGTACCTATACTTAACTATAAATTTAATTGCAAAAATAAATACAAAAATTATATAGACAAGTTTAACCCAGATGGGTTAGACCGTGAAGCGTTCCAACCGCCTTTTCTTTTGCGCTACCAAAACTGACAAATATTTCAATGAATAAAAACAAATTACATAAGTTGCTACAGCGCTGTAGGTGTGTATAGCAGTATTTTTAGTAGGCAGTCATTTGGTTTTAATTAATGAAAATTCATCGATATTGATAACGCAGAAAGTGCTTTATCCCATCTGCAAAATGTTCAGATATAATGGCATAGTACCTGGGCGACCGAGCTCCGCTCGGGCTGAAACTCGGTACCAAGCGTTTTCCCAGAGATAAGACCAAGCTAGATCAATTTTTCATCCCCGAAAACCCCCACATACCAAATTTCATCGAAATCGTTGGAGCCGTTTCTGAGATTCTGATTATATATATAAGTATATAATATATACAAGAATTGCTCGTTTAAAGGTATTAGATTAGATTTTCTTCGAAATCTTCTTCTAATGTACACAAATCTCGTGTCATGGTGTTTGTTATCGAACTCCTCCGAAACGGCTTAACCGATTTTTATCAATTTTTTTCTCTATATTTGGTAGGTCTGAGAATAGGTCGTAGGCTATTTTGTTATAGGTACCCCTATTCTTCGCAGACGGAGTCGCGGGCAACAGTTAGTAAAGTTTTATTATGTCTCCGCTTCATTCGTAACCGCATCCTCAGTATCCGGAGTCCGTCAACATTCAACGAGAAGGTCGTTTGTATAAGCGTAAATCAAATTCCATCCAATGGATGAACTGATATCGTTGTGGATTTACGTCGATATGTCATGGATAAATCATTGTACTCTATAAAAGAATATGTTATCCTTATTTAAATTTGACATAGTCTGAATCTGAATGTATTTTTATTATTTTTGTTTTTATTATTTTATTAATCATTTATTCTTACGACATCTTCACATTATGTGATTTAATATTTTTATTGACATTTTTGTTTTATTACACTTTTATTGTTTTTAATATTACTATCTTTGTGACATTTGATTTTGTTCACTGGCATTTGCACATGCACAGCACATGTTATGACATTTTATATTAATGTATTTTTCATTTATATTTTTCAATTTCTTTTGACGATCTTTTTGTGAATTATTTATATTTATGACATTCAAAATGCAGAGTAAAATTGTATTTTTTTTAAATAAATTAAATTAGGTAATCTATATTTTGGTAAAGAATGTACCATTTCTCATAGGTGTGAAATATGTCATTACATTACGCTGAGCATGTTGCTTTGTACGAGTAATAATATCAATGAAAGGAAATCACTAATCAGCTTTTAATATACTTCCTAAAAGAGAGAACGCGACAATACTTCTATACAATTACTTTACCATATTCAAGCATTTCATTTACCTAAATAAGTATATTGTCATAAATGCGCTGTAATTAGAATGTCTAGGTACTCTTTTATGTGGGATTCTAAGTTTGATTTCAGCCACCTTCTTTGTATCTTGTTTGTTGTTTTATTTATCTTTTTCTTGTCGTAAGAGAATAAGCCATTTACAGCTTTGAGAGACGCTTCCATTGAGACGTACAGAATCAACCACAATTGATACAAAAAGAGTGAGACGAGATGTGAATTTCAACTAATGAGTCTGCCCGTCTCCGCTCTGTAGCAATGGAAACGCACCTTAAAAGATTCAGTACCTGGGCGACCGAGCTCTGCTCGGGCAGAAACTCGGTACCAAGCGTTTTCCCAGAGATAAGACCAAGCTAGATCAATTTTTCATCCCCGAAAACCCCCACATACCAAATTTCATCGAAATCGTTGGAGCCGTTTCCGAGATCCTGATTATATATATGCGGGGGAGGGGGTTCGGGGGTTTCAAGGGGGGATGAAAATTTCATTGATTTTGCCGTAGGATGCAGTTTTCAAGATATTTGACAAAAACACCGGAGGGGTTGGGGCACAGAAATAATTTGTTATTATTTCTGTGGGTTGGGGGGTGAGAGGGGAGAGGGGGTGCGGGGGGGATGCGTGGGAGGGAGCGTGAGGGTATCAAAGGGGGGATGAAAATTTCATTGATTTTGCCGTAGGATGCACCGTTTTCAAGATATTTGACAAAAAAACCGGAGGGGGTGGGGGGGTGAGCCACGTTAAACTATCGTCCGTAAACCGACTTTACAGACAACCGGTTTTTCTTGTTCTTTGCTCCCAATAGGGAACGTGCACATAGACGGTGCTGCCAACTGGTGTCATAAGGGTGCCATCAATTTGAATGCTTTACCTTGATAAGTTTGTTTTACTGTCCGCATAGTGTCTCTTTTGTCGCATTAGTGCTGCCGCCTATAGTTACTGCACGTTCCCTATAATACTTTTTCTCACAAAAAAGTAACTTTTTCTCACAAAAGAAGAAACTTCGTTTTCTCACGAAAAATAAACTTAAAAAAAAAACTCAAATCCTTAAAAAAAACGTGAAATCGAACTGAGGTCGGCTGGATCCGCGACCACCCGATTTCTACTGTGCTATTATGATCTGCTCGCAGCCGGCGAAATTTAGCTTTGTATTCTAATGCAAACAAAAATAGCCGGAAAACACGAGTAAAAGCGGTTTTCTGAAAATGAAACATAGCTAGATCAGTTTTTCATCCCCGAAAACCCCCACTTACCAAATTTCATCGAAATCGTTGGAGCCGTTTCCGAGATCCTGATTATATATATATATATACAAGAATTGCTCGTTTAAAGGTATTAGATAGATAGATAGATTATTCGATAGTTTCAACCGCCTCACTTTCGCTGTCGCATTTTCTATGAATTGGCTGTAGTTTTTGATGGCATTTTCAGTTATTTTCGGTTTTCAGCATTATGCTGAACCTGTATCCAATTTACAACCGCAATGATAATAATCTTTAGCCTTGGTGTTGTATTTTTTGAAAACAATATTTATGTGTCTTGTGGGTCATACACACACCGTAAGAAACAAAATTAGTCTCTCCTGTGTAGCAGCAAACTTAAGATTTATGTAAATGGGCCGAGAGCTGCCCAGGCGCCCCACACGCTGATGTAGACTTGACTAAAACATATTGGCTATAGACTCTTATCTTTTGCCATGACCACAGGAGAGACGCCATCAAAAAATGCGTATAACCCTTGTGTTGTTGTAAACAAATGTATTTTATTTCTTTCTGTCTTTTTGTTTATTAAAAGGTTTCTACTGTTTGCCTGATGACATCCGCCTAGAATCTGACAAGTATAAATTTAAAAAGCTCCTTAGAAAATATCTATTAGAAAAGTTACCACAAAGTACAATATTTAAAATGAAATGTGTATGTATTTATAGATACTATCCTGCAGATAAACTGTACTAGTAAAAACAGTTTTGCAGGGCTATGTGGAAACACTAATATTTGTGAACTACTAATAAATTATTTCGTATTATTTTTCTACCAGATAGTTTGAAAACTGTATCAGAATATTCTACCATTTTTACGAAAATGTGTCCATTGAAGTGATTTGAAACAAACGCTCATATAATGGCCCAATCGCATATCTAGTGGGCACTTTGGCCGTACTTTCTCACATTGGTCGTGACGATCGCCCCTTGCCAAAATCAATTTTTCTAACTAAGAAGAAAATCTAATCATTAAAACCAGTTAATGACACTACGGAATACATGTAAGATAAATAGGAAGCCGCGTTGAAGATGCAAATATGTACTTAGTTGAAGGTATTTATGTACAAATACGGCATAAAACAAACCTCCCGTTTTTAAACGTTGAGTTACTCAAGAATACTTAAAAGCATTCAGTAAAGCACTTCATCTCGCTGATTATATCCAATCCTATCTATATTTGATACGGTGTTTAACATTGAGCGTGTTTATTTTAACAAATTAACTAGTGCTTAATTCCTGTGAAGGTGAAGAAGTGTACATTCACCTTACAATGAGTACTTGTTCAAGTACTACACGATTGGGCAAGAGCCAGTAGATTGTGAACAAAATGTAGCAATTACAACGACAACCTTGTATGAAACTTACAGCGGCCATGCTGCCAATTGACAGCTTTTCACGGTCGCCAGTCCAACGGCAAATATTTTGCTAGCAGAAGTAATAGTAGTTACAGCAATAATGTAGCAGGGTCGTTATTCAAACTTTTGAACTGCCTAACATTCGTGTTTAAACATTTGTTACAAGTAGTCTCCGCAGATTTCGACGGCGTTTTCGGTTTAGAGGCTCTATACTTCTACCAAATAACTGGAAACCGTATCGGAATCTTATCCCATTTCTAAAAAAAATGTGTCCACGAAAGTTCGGAAACAATGCTTAAATAATGATCCTACAGTGGTAGTAATAACTTGTTTGAGAACTTATTAAGTGACAAATACTTAAAAACCAAAAGTATTGTACTTTAATTCAGGAAATATGTACATGTTATTGATAAGTGAATCATGAAAGAAAGGTCAGGGCACCTACTTAATACATGCGTATGTACCTGAATGTTCTCACATTCTCTACAGTCACAAAAACAAAGGTAAAGGTGAAACCCGTTTTTGACAGAATAAATGCCCAACTACTACTTAAGAACCTACTTTACTATCCTGGACAGTATGCTTCACTGCCAACGACTCTGTCATTAAGTAGTGTTAGGTAGACTAAGTAGTCAATTTTAGAAGTTACATAAGCAAAAGCACGAAAATATCGGTTACCATAATAGCATTGTTAGCGTATAAATATCACCTATTACCACAAATAACATGCTAACCAAACACAATGCAACCCATTATTTAATGGTGACTTCTTTTTCCATGAGGTGATTAGAGGTACCTATAGCATGAAATGCCTATACGAATGCTATAAAGTATTGTTGCTGTTGCAGAACAGAAAGGATGCTCAGGCTTTATAAATAGACGTGTTGACACTGTTGACAAACGCCACAAAGAGGACCAATTTGTGACGTAACTCTGTTAATGATCCTTGCCGCTTCAATGCAAATAGGCAGGTCATATTGACTACTGCGCTTCTACCGCCACAGAAATCCAAGACATACTCGTATAGTAACATTGCAGGCAGCAAAAAGCAATAACATATTTTTTTCTGTGACTTAAAAAGATACGCATTAATGTGCAAAAGAGAACATAATTTTTTTACGTTGACTGTACCTTTTCGAATATTTTAGTTACAATGTTGCGAATCAACGACAGTGCGCTCGCGTCGTGACTTGTGTTGTGTACAGTTGGGGTATTACCTTGATTGTCAGAGACCTTACCCTAACCCTATTAATATCGGCACACTGTCCATCTGTCTGTCTGTCATATTGCTGCAGGGCAAATGCAAGAACCTTAATAAATAGACAGCTGAAATTTATAAATAATGTTTTTCTATTTTTTTTTATTGAGTTAAAATTAAGGGGTCCTATTTTGCTTAAAAATTGGATTTTTGGAACTGGATTTTTATAGATACGGCCGTTTATACGCAAAGGCATGGCACGCTTGGCAAAAGTATGGGCGTTTATTTGACATAGTATATTCGCGAGTCCTCGCGCGTGGGGTTTTTTTTTAATTTTTCACCACATACGAATGATATTTTCGATTGAAGTGATTTCGAAAATTGGTCCCCAATACGCGCGTTCGTAGGAGATGTCCTTTATGTCTACTTGTCTAATTCTATACTGCTACACGCCTCGAATTGTGTGCAACACGATTCAAAAATACAATACTAAACGCGACTGCGAAACCTAAAGTAGATTCATACCTATCTAATAAATTTGCGGTTGTCTCATACAATGACCGATGACCTAACGACCTACATTTTAAAAGTTAACTACTCGTACTCGTCGGTACTCCATCTTTAATAATGGCACATTAGACGTGTTATGTATACACATTAAACTCATATGAAATTTCATACAGAATGTATTGGGTACTGGACGTTTTTGAGCACTTTTTTGTTTTATTTATGCGAGTAAAATCCTGCAACCGAAGACCCACTAAGCTTTAATGAGTGGCTCGCCTGGCATGAAAATTATATTAATTTTCGACAATTTTGAAATGGTCTTGACAATCAATGTTGCAGACCGCTGCACATTTGCTAAAACACATTTGTGGCCCATACAACAAAAATGTTGAGTATGGTTGCTCTAACCACAAGACGATCGATCTCTAACGAAAGGAAAAGCGAATTGATCCCTTCCCTGGCTGACTAGGTATGACTAATAAGTTATACCAAAACACTGATACATCATGAATCATGACCAACACGCTATCGGCATGCATCGTGATTGGAATACCTACATACAATGATTCGGCATGACAGAAAATTATACCTTTAGGTTCAATCAACCTCACTTGTTCTATTGGACGCGCAGGGACGGATACGACGTTTTCCAAAGAGCCAGTCAACCGTGCGTAGGTAATATAATAAGTGGACTAGAGATTTGCGATTAGGTTACTGTATCAATAAGCTAGATTCCTAGAAAAATATAGTTAGACCGTCCGTTAGATTATCTAAAAATATTGGCCACATATTTTTTTCTTTTGTCAATTAAACAAAAACGACTGAAGTTGTAGCCTAAAGTGTAGCCTGAAGATGTTACGTCACGAACCCCCTCTCCCGAACTCGGACGCAATTTATGATTGTATTTTTGTTTGATTGACAAAAGAACTTATCTAATATTTTTGATGATCTAACTGATGGACTAATTATACTTAGTTAATTTTTTACCCAGGATATGATCCAATTATGTCGCAGGGCAAGGCTACACGATCGCAAAAGATGGAGAATATTAGAAGAGACCCTATGCTCAGCAGTTGGTGGGTGGATAGAAGTTGAAGAAGAACATTAAGATACATAGCATGATAGTCTAATTGGTTTCATAATTTTAGCGATATTACGGCCACATCATGAACTAAAATTGGTTATTCATTGTCATCATTGGTTATTTTCTTTTTAATTGGTGGTGTAACTTATTGTTATTAACTTATTATGTTAGGGCGTTTTTACTTATTTATACGAGGTCTGTAAAGTCAAAGTAGATTGTTTAGCATGACCAATATTGTGACCTGACAAGAAATGGGATTGCAGTTAGTTGATAGTTATGACTAGATATTTGATGTGAAGAGATGTTCTCGGAGATTGTAATCAACGTGACTGGCAACGCGTAGTTTAGTATTAGAACTTGTTCATCAAAATGTCACAAGTCGAGTCGTTAGCTTTATTGATGTTTTTTCGCTCTCGCACCGTTTTTGAACGGCGGCGATTCCAATTCTTGTAGGTATAGTGAATGTGTTCCCAAAGGAAAGCAAAATTTTAAGTGCAAGTTTCTTTAGAATTTGTTTACCACTTAAGATAATTAATTTTGAAACGAATAGTACTGATGGTCCAATAGCCTGCAATAGTAGTAACTTATGCCGTTTACAAGGCTAAGGTTAAACTCTACAATCTACGAATAAAGTTATATATAAAATAATTATGATATTGCGCAATGCATGGAACGTGCTTGATTCTTATTCAAAAGAATTAAAAAGTGTTGCAACCATTCTATTAAGGAACCTTGACTAACTTTGGCAATGATTGCGGCGAACGTCAGTCAAAGGAATCAATATTTGCTCACACATGCATTTGTGATAAGCAAATTATATTTATTAGATAGGTACTTTACCCCGTAAAACTACCAATTCACCAATTATGTATACTGTGGCCGCAATAACAAGAAGTACGAAAAATAAAAATAAGTTAAAAGTTAAAGGAGGTCATCCATCATACAGGGTACGTATTTTTTTTAACGTTTTTAACTCGATCTTTACATTTTTATACTGAACTATTTTTAAAACATTGTACGGAAGTACGGAACCCTTCAATTACAAATCCGACTCGCAATAACAAGTCTTTCTTACTCATATTTTCTTTCATTTCTTAAATAGAAAGACACAGTTTCCTTTCTACTCCCTAGTATTGCCGCATTAAGCCGACGGAAGTTGCGCTGTACTAAATTGCACTATCTACTGCAATGTATACGGGCTTTATGCTTTACTGATTTTTGCTCGTGACTTCAGCTGCTCAAAATAACCTGCACTCAGACGACAGTGAACAGGCTAATAATCTATACGATATTAATCTGAATGCGAGAGAAGCGTCAAAGAAATCGTTACAATCTAAGTGTTCATTATAAACAACGATCTATGTAGACCTTATTTATTGATTTCCGGCGGAAAATGAATTTTCTGGGATAAATTATATCTTATGTGCGTCTTCGGGTCATGCTTAATGGTATAGCTAGAGGGCTAAGAGCCGCTACAGACGGACTTTCATTCCCACTGAAACGTAACAGCCAACTGCCAACTGTCCATATATTTTCCATTGCAGTTGCAGTCGGCAAAACTGCACGCAAACTGCACGCTAGCTGCGACTGAAATGTATGGGCAGTCGGCAGTTGCAGTAACGTTGCAGTTGGAATGTAATCCGTCTGTATCGGCCCTAACCAGTGCTGTACACTAGAGCCCCCATGCTCAGGGGGCCTTCGGATCCTAACCACCATAGTTATCGAATTCTCCATAAACAAAAGTCATCATCATCATCATCATCATCATTTCAGCCGTAGGATGACCACTGCTGCACATATCTTTCTTGCACCGAGGTTCTGGGTTACAGGTATGCTCCTGGGTGATGCTCTATATCTAAACGCAAAATTGCAAATCCGTACATCCGTGCTTGATCCAGACAAACAAACAAACTGTCAAATTTTTACTTTTATAATTTAATCTACCTAAGTATTATGTATAGTGAACACTGATCGTATCAATCGACCTTATCAAACTGAGCTGCGCATTTATTTGATAGATTGATTACATACGTGTCAAGATGTCATGATTAAATGCAATGTGACTTGCGGCGCTGGGCAGGCGCAACCTTGCTGCCTTATTTTAATATATTTTATTTTGTTGTATGCTATACAGGGTTATTTGTAATTCACTGACATCCTCTTTACCCTGAATTCCTATCACTCTGAAAACAAATGTTTTTTGTTTTACGACTTTTTAAAATGAAGCACTTTTTTTCTCATACAAATACACAGACTATCGTAAAAATAAGAGGTAATCTCAAATTTTCAAAACGTTATTACACCAAAAATATTGAGTTATGACAAAAGCCGTGAAACAAAAAACATTTGTTTAAGTGGTAAGAGTTTAAGGTTAAAAGCCAAGGATGCTAGTGAATTACAAATAACCCTGTATAATGAATGTTATTGTGTTTTTTAGGGTTCCGTAGTCAACTAGGAACCCTTATAGTTTCGCCATGTCTGTCCGTCTGTCTGTCTGTCCACGGCTAAGCTCAGAGACTGTTAGTACTAGAAAGCTGTAATTTGGCATCAATATATATATCACGCCGACAAAGTGATTGAATAAAAAAAAGTAAAAAAATTTTTTTAGGGTACCTCCCATAGACTTAAAGTGTTGCTATCATGATTTTTCTACTAAGTGATCTGTTTGCGAAATATTCAACTTTAAAGTGAAAATTTTCATTAAAATCGGCCGTCCCCCCCCCTCTAAAATCTAAGCTGTTGGGTGGAAAAATTTGAAAAAATTCAGAAGGGTAGTAAATATATCAAATGTACTAGGAAAATTATAGCGGCTAAGATTGCTTGGAAATTATTTGTAGTTTAAGAGTAAATAGTAGCCTAAGGTATAAAACATACCTAAACTTGGATGATTCCGTACACATACGAAATCCTTAGAAAAATTAACTTGATTTTTTCGTAATGGCTACGGAACCCTACCTTGGGCGAGTCCGACACGCTCTTGGCCGGTTTTTATTTTTATTCTACTAACCCATTTTATTTCTTACTGTAAACTAACATCTATGGATTTTGTCCGAAATAAATATATTATTATTATTAACGAACAAGCTGCTGCCCGCGACTCCGTCTGCGAAGAATTCGTTTATCGCTATCCCGTGGGAACTATGCAATTTTCCGGGATAAAAAGTATCCTATATGTTAATCCGGATTATAAACTATCTGAGGGCCAAATTTCATCAGAATCCATCAAACCGTTTTAGCGTGAAAGAGTAACAAACATCCATCCATCCATCCATCCATACTTACAAACTTTCGCGTTTATAATATTAGTAGGATATACGGTCTAATGTGAGATCACCATAATACGAAAAAATATTTAAGCAAATTACAGAAGAATAAAAAAATATTTACACAAAATTCATCTAATTACGAAAGTGCGCTAACGTTAACACGTTCTTGATGATCAAAAGCTGCGTAAACAGTAATTTATATTCGCAACTCAAACACGCTCTCAATACACATCTGGGGTCAAAGATATTACATGTACCTATTATATGTAAAGAAAGGGTGTATACTTCCTTTAAAGATCGGCAACAGATTAGTGATTCTCTTTGAGATGTTAGTATTTATGGGCGATGGTGATCATTTCCCATCAGTACCACTACCATGAGTTTACACTAGTTTACGTGACCGTACTCGCTAGCGACGGCGTAAATTGAGAATTGTACAGCGCCTCTAGCGGTCACTTACGGAAGTACAATTCTCCATACAAATCATTTACGCCATCGCTAGCGAGTACGGTCACTGTCAACTAGTATAAACTCATGGTAGGGGTACAGTACCACTACCATGAGTTTACAGTGACGGTACTCGATAGCGACTGCGTAAATGATTTGTATGGAGACTCCATACAAATCATTATGTAGAGGTACATATGACTTGCTTACTCGTTTTCCTCCCTCTCATAATAAAATAAAATAAAAAATGTATGTATATGTAACAAGCTGAGAATGAAGGCAAAATCATTGTTTGGGGTCCGATTTCATCTATCATCATCTTCTATGAGATCGATGAATAAATTAAAAAATTAAAATGTTTTTTTATTTCGCTAGGTAATAAAATAAGATAAAATGCAATGACATTTAACTATGTAGATACCTACTTGAAATTTTCACCAATTATGATTACTGTGGCTGCCACAACAACAAATAATAAAAATAAAATAAAGTTAAAAATTAAACGGGGTCGTCATATTATGTAAGACTTGCTGGCCAAGTAAATCCGGAGATTACGAGCACCCTATATGGTGCCAACTTATGTGCCCTGATAAAGAAGGACGGTGGTATAAGACCAATTGCTGTGGGCACAACATATCGTCGTCTTGTCGCAAAAATTGGCTGCGCTGCTGCTTCTGGCCCCCTAAGCCAATATTTTCAGCCGACCCAGTTGGGTTTTGGGTCCAAGGGGGGTTGCGAAGCAGCGGTCCACGCACTGAGAACCCACATCACACAAACATCTGGGAAAATTTTGTTAAAGGTCGATGTCAAAAACGCTTTTAATAGTGTCGACAGAGCTGCCCTACTGGCACAAACCCGTGAAAAATTCCCTCAAATTTACAATTTTATTTGGCAATGCTATAGCAACCCTTCAAAATTACTTTTTAAACAAAACCATCGGCCGTGGGCTGCCAGCAGGGCGATCCGCTTGGGCCAGCTCTCTTCAGTTTAGCAATCCACCCTATCATTACAAAGTTAAATTCTAAATTTAATATTTGGTATTTGGATGATGGCACCCTGGGAGGTGATGAAAGTGAAGTTCTGGAGGACCTTCGCGTTCTAATTGAACAATTTCGCGGTATCGGACTAGAACTGAACTTCTCTAAATGTGAACTTTTCTTTTCCGATACATTTACAAATAAAGAACTCGCACTATCCAAATTCCGCCTCCTTGCTCCAAATATTAAACTTATAGACAAAAACTCACTTCACCTCCTTGGAGCACCTGTCTTAGATGAATCTTTTTCCGATTTCTTAGACAACAAAATCAAAAACCTCAACGAAGTTTCGGAGCGCTTGACCAAAATAAATGCTCACGTAGCGTACACAGTTATAAGATATTGCCTTTTCGTACCCAAATTTACCTGTCTTAAGGTGCAGCCACTTTTGGAATTTTTCCACCCTTTTGGAGAAAATTGACCAAATTATTCAGAACCTTTTAGTTTCGATCATTAACATAAATTTGGATGAACACTCTTGGACACAGGCTTCCCTTCCTATTAGGCATGGTGGCCTGGGTATTAGAAAAATGTCCAGTGTTTCGCTCCCCGCATATCTGTCTTCAGTTTACAGTTCACTGGAACTTACCTCCCGAATTCTAAAGTCGCCAGTACAACATTTGGACATGCCTTTTTTATCTGAGGCCAGAACTGCGTGGACCAACGCCTGCCCAAGCACCGATCTGCCCGAAAACCTCACTTCTCAGCGGCTTTGGGATGAGCCACTCTGTAGACTGGTACGGGATAATTTGTACCAAACGTCAACCAGTCTTTCAGAGCGTGCTCGGCTCCTCGCCGTTGCTGAGTGGGAATCCGGGCAGTGGCTCCAAGCTCTGCCATCTTCACCGATCGGGACACTTTTAGATAACTCATCTTTCCGCATCTGCGTCGCTCTCCGCCTGGGAGTGACCTGCGTTGCCCCACATCGTTGCCGCTGTGGTGACTCAGTCGACAAACTGGGTCACCATGGTTTATCCTGCATCAGAAGCGCAGGGCGTGCTCCTCGCCATGCCAGCCTTAACGACGTCATCCGTCGGGCCATAGTCAGCGCGGGAGCGCCGGCCATTTTAGAACCGACCGGCCTTGCCCGCGATGATGGCAAGAGACCCGACGGCATGACCCTCGTGCCATGGAGGATGGGTCGGCCGCTGGTTTGGGACGCGACGTGTAGCGATACTCTGGCGCCGTCCCATCTTAATGGCACCGCATCAAAGGCTGGCTTTGCCGCAAACTCGGCCGAGCTCCTCAAACGGCGCAAATACGCAACTATTAATAGTGGCTACCTATTTGAGCCGTTTGGGGTTGAGACTCTGGGGCCCTGGGGAGAAAGCGCCCACAGAGTCTACAGGGAATGCTCCAAGCGGTTGGTCGAGGCGACGCGTGACCAGAAAGGCTGCGTTATACTTGGCACAGAGGATCAGCATTGCCATCCAACGTGGCAATGCTGCCAGCCTTCTGGGCACGCTACCCATAGGCAGCGATCTGGGGCAAATTTTTTATTTATAATTTTTATTTTTAAGTCTAGTTTTTAATTTTAGTTTTAATTTTTATAATTACTGTGTAAACTTAAATTTTTGTAAGACACGTGTTTTTTCGCGTTTATAACTTGATCTTCATAATGTTTTTACTGGATTATTTTTAAAACATTGTAAGGAAGTACGGAACCGAATCGCGTTTGACCGGTTTTCATCACAAGCTTTTATACCTGTAACTTACAAACGTTCGTATGTTAGTATACCTGTCTAAATGAAGCGGCTAAAAAAGCGAAATCACAAAAAATTGACCCATTGGGTGTCAACACCCTTTGTCTGTGGGCTCCAGCGCTATGAGGTTCTATAAAAAAAAGAAAAGAGGTTAGTGGTAACAAGAGGCCGAAGAGCTGGCAGTTACCTCGGAAAAAGAATAAGATAGCTATTTAAAGAGCAAACGCTGCCAGTGTTCTTAAAACCTTGCCCCCAAAGGGGCTCCTAACCAAGTATTCCATAGCATACCAGATTAGTGTGGGTGGGTATACTTACCGTATAATGAGATATACGCTTCGATCAGATATACGGTATAAAAAATATATACCCTCGTCTTTTATTTGCTAATGTTATAAAAAATATGACAGATAATTTATACATTGTTAAAAATAGTTATTTTTTTATAACATTAGTAGGTAAATATCAGATGTGGGTTTATATACATATATTTCTTATACCACTCATACATACTTACATAATTACTGCTGGGATAAATGTCAACTATTAGCCATAAAAATATTTCTTACGGAATATAGATCGTGTTTAGTGATTGTTATTCTCTTCGGTAGCTCATCTATTATAATTACCCGTGCATATTTAAAAACCCATTTCAAGTAATAAACCAAATTAATTACAGCTGTTTTCTACAACTCTACTTGCAATTTCAAGTATTTCAACACAAGTTTTCGTCTGAAGCCTGTAACTCTGGAAACGAAAACGATATAGAAATGTCTAGTAGGGGATTCTAGGGTAAAATAGAAAAAAAGAATTATCAAAATCGGATTTCTCTGTAAAAAGTTATGCGTGATCGTCGATCGATCATACATAAAAAAATATATACGCGTCGACTCGAGTACCTCCTCCGTTTTTTCGTCGGTTGAAAAGACACGGGTTGTGTGGCAATAAAATAAATAAAATGTATTTTTTTTTAATAATTTAAGAGTCTTATTCTTATTCAAAAGTTGAAAAGGTTGGTATTATTAGGTTGGAAGCTTGTTTTTTCCTCGTATTCATAAAACTTAAATGACTAATAAATCATAACCGCTGGTTTGTTTTTGCCGCAGCCTCTAAATGTGTTTTAAAATTATGCAGAGTAAAAATGTAGTAGATAGAGTCTAACGTATAATAAAAATATAATAAAAAACGGGACGAATTTAGAATGTTACGCTATCGTTGTTAATGTGAAGTTAGTAAAATAAGAGATACTCGATAGAAATCCGCGATACGCTAACTACTAAACGCTTACTTACTTTATATCTATTAATACTAAAAAGCGGTGTGTTCGTATTTATCTTACTTATCGTTTCGTATATTATTATTTAATAAGTCCTTTGCCTGATCCCTGATCCCACTAATATTATGAATACAAAGTTTGTGGGTCAGTTTGTTCGATGAGGAATAGAGATCTCTTAATGTAATACCCCTAATTAACAGGTAGGTTATCTTTTATTAATCGTGCTTTTTTTATTCCCATTAACTTTAAGGGGTCATTGAACATGTCAAAGAAATTTAATTTCTCTAAGACACTACTGTCATAACTCTTCCTGTTTAAAATGTAATTAAATAAATAACTTAAATTAAATTTAAGAGTTACATTTAAGTATTTATGCGCCGTAGGTACATTATGTACCACAACAACACACAACAACAACAACAACAACACAACACAACAACTAAGCTACGCTGTGCTGTCGAAGTTAAAACACTCTCATATACAGGGTTATTTTATTTGTAATTCACTAGCATCCTTTTAACCCTAAACTCATACCACTTAAGCAAATGTTTTTTGTTTTACGGCTTTTGTCATAACTTAATATTTTTGGTGTAATAACGTTATGAAAATTTGAGATTACCTCTTATTTTTACGACACTCTGTGTATTTGTATGGAAAAAAATGCTTCATTTTAAAAAGTCGTAAAACAAAAAACATTTGTTTGAGTGATAGGAATTCAGGGTTAAGAGGATGTCAGTGACTTACAAATAACCCTGTATACTATTTTTTTGTTAGTCTAAACGACCTCTTACAATGACTTTGAACTCAATATTTAATTATCATGTAGAAAAAAATAAAACGTTTGTTCAAAAAAATTGTTTTCGAGTAGTTTCTATTGAAGTACTTACCTACTAAACATTTGCCCAAGTTAGCAAAAAAAACACGGCGTATAAAAAAAAATACAATAAGAAAACGATCGTATTCAAAGACTTTTGAGGTCGCACCTAACCAAATAAATGTCAATGGCTTAAAAATATCGTACCTACAAAATTTGTTAGCATTTCGGCTTCGCCTGCATTTGGTCTCTGGGTTATTAAAATTAAATGCTTATCTGCTGGCATAGTTTGGACAAGTACCGTTGTCCGGCGATTTGGGTAGCCCTCTGCCGTCTCTCTCATTGCCACTTTCTCTCTTGCTTTCACCTGTGATGCTGGACCACGTTTTTTGATAATCAAGCACAGTGATAACTGTAATGTGGGCATCTTCCACAGCAAAATAATTAAAGTATTCACTGGCTCTGTAAAGTTTAATCAAATTTAATTACTAATTAATTGTAATTGCATTTGATGAGAAACTAAATTGGAATTGGACAGTCAGAATCGTTAATCGCATTTAACTCTCACGTATTGATATCTAATAAAATTCTTGATAGATAAGATAACTACGACAATTATGTTACGATCTCTGCTGAAACTGTTTATTGCTAACAATAAAGCCGATATAATCTTAGGTTAAAGCGACGAGATTCATGTTTAATTACGTCAATTAACTTTTCTGTTTTATCTTGCAGGTAGTCATTAAGAAAATTACTGCAATATGGGTTAGGTTACATTGTATGTTTTATTGGACTAACTTGGGCTCTGCTCATATCGTTTGTAGACAACACATGGTAAAGAAACCGTGATGCTAAAGTTTTTTATTCATAAACAATACTAAATACCTTTAATGATGAATTGTATTAACTATAAATTAAAAATTTTAAGAAAACCCAACGCTATTAGGTCACACATGTTTGAAAATAAAGTAAATGCCCATTGTGCGTTGAAGAGCCCTTCCGCAGCTAACAAAATAATTAATACCTTTGAAACAGCTTTGAAATGGCTGAACAATATTGATGAAACATGTCTAATAATCATCGCAAGAAACCTGCTTTCAAATAAAAAACCACATCAAAATAGGTTCACTCGTTTAAGAGCTACATAATATCTGGTGCTAGTGCCATGGTAGAAACGAAATGTCTTTTGGGGTGATACCTAATATATTTAATATATGTACTTGTTAGATTATTTATACGCTAGATAGAGCTTAGGCGGCATCAAAATGTCCCGAAAAATATAAGCCTTAGCTTATATGTAATTTGCCCCCTTCAGTCTGAATGACGTAACGCGATCGTAAGATGAAGCTGTCAAACGGGTTTTTGGACGTTTTATATCGCTGTGTTTGCTACTGACACTCTATCTAGTTTATAAATAATCTAAGAGGTACCTATATGTTTCAGCATTTTTCTAATTTACACTAAGTAAAATTTCGCTACTAATGTTTCAGTTGAATAAACTGCATAGTAGTATAATATGACCATTGATAATCCCAAAGGCTTATTTATGTACTTCAGCATATTCTCGAATACTTATTTGGCTCAAGTAAATGCTTCGCTACTATTCGTTGTTTGAATATTGAAGATTAAATAAATGCTCAGGTAAAATGCGCAAGGTATAACTTGCACTCTACACATTTTTAGGTAAGTTTTATAAGTCAAACAGAAAACCAGACAGCTTCATTTATATTAAGTAGAATGACAGATAAATATAAATACATGTACATTGTTTTTTCAAGACGTTGTACATAACAATGAAACTAGCCCACGTTTTTAAGCAAAACATAATTTTAAATTGAAATGTAAAAATTACTTTCTCGCACTAAATGCAACCTAGATACAACATGTTTGTACTTACCTCGCTCCAACAAGACTTCAGGCTGAGGTAGCACTCATGGGTGACAACTAGTGACAAGTAAATTAAGCACATCTGAGATTTTGGCACTTTGACTCTTTGTTTGTTCGTTTTGTTTCTGTTAATATTTGTTTTCAACCGACGAAAACAAAAGGAGGAGGTTCTCAATTCGACGTGTATATATTTTTTTTTAATGTATGATCACGCATAACTTTTTACAGAGTAGTCCGATTTTGATGATTCTTTTTTTATTGGAAAGCGTATACCCCGAGGGTGGTCCCATTTAAATTTGGAAACAATATTCCCACCCTAAGGGTAGAAAAACAGGCGATGATTGATTGTTCAGTTACTGATTGTACTATATGACCACGCATAACTTATTACAGAGTAGTCGGATTTTGATGATTCTTTTTTTATTGGAAAGCGTATACGCCAAGGGTGGTCCCATTTAAATTTGGAAATAATATTCCTACCCTAAGGGTAGGAAAACAGGGGATGATTGACTAACTATTTACAGAGTAGTCTGATTTTCATAATTCTTTTTTATTGGATAGATAGGGTATACCTTGAAGTTGGTATTATAAATTTAGAAAAATGAATGAATGGAAAAAAAGTGTAAAATAAAAACTTTTTAACAAAAAATTAAACCGCCGAAAAAACTGAAAAGCAAAAAATAATACCTTTTTTGTTTGACCTTAATCTAGGTACCAGTTTGAAGTCGGTGCCTCAGCACGAGCCAGGAGGAGTGATAGAAGCCAATCAGGTAGACGATTATAGGTCCACTCCTCCTGGCTAAGTGCTGAGGCACCGACTTCAAACTGGTACCTAGATTAAGGTCAAACAAAAAAGGTATTATTTTTTGCTTTTCAGTTTTTTCGGCGGTTTAATTTTTTGTTAAAAAGTTTTTCCTTTTACAAGCATATGGCGGTAGTTATTTTAATTTTTTTATGTACTACTAACGGGTTTTCACAAGGTCGGGCTGCGTTCCCACCCAATCTTAGGTCAAAAGAATGTTTTATTGTTTTAAGTTTTTTTTTATCCGAAGGTTATGTGATGCGTCACAGTATTAGAATTATTGAAATTGTTGATAATTCACTGCAATAGCCATAACAAATCTTGATTTAGTTTGTTACGGTGTAATAGTTAAAATGCGTTTAAGCCGATCAAGTGTTGCCATACATACTTCCGGCTTATAATTAGGTTTTTGTTGCGAACTATTCGCTGGCGTTCGTGTCGTCACAGTGTGTATGTTTTTTGTTTAGTTTTAAATGGGTCAGCGTTGTGGCTTGCTTTGCGACCTTGATTATGCTGAGTGGGGCCCAATTTATACTATTCGATATTTTTTATTTATATATATATTTCCTGTCAAATGTATTTTTTTCTGTGTTTGTATCGAATATGTGTAAATAAACAACTTTCTCTCTCTCTCTCAAAACGAAGGTTTCGTTTAAAATTTAGTTAAAGCTTCTGCATAATTAGTCTTATTATTTTCATTTCTCCACTTAGTGCAACGAATTACGGCAAGACGTGTATGAGGTTGCCCGTTAAGTTTAAATAAAAAAGAGATTCAAACTAAAATAATAAATGCGAAAGTTTGTTTGTCTATACCTTTTCACGCTTAAGCCACTGATCCGATTTAGATGAAATCTGGTATAGAGATAGTTTGAAATCCGGGAAAGGGCATAGCATTGTTTTTTTCACGGAAATTATTTTCCCACGGGATAGCGATAAACGAATACTTCGCAGAAGAAGTCGCGGGTAACAGCTGGTCACATAAAATTGGTCACTGTATGTCGTGTCCAGCAAGTCCCTCATCATTCGTGAATGGAATCGAAACTGCAGTTTACGAAGATCGATCGCACCTTGCGCCGGCGCACCGGGCGGCCTTCTCGCGCGTTTCTCAACCGCGCACGCGAGCGGCGGAAGGACGCTCGATACCTACGATAGGTCAATGGATTCTATTCAATCAATAGACAACTTTATGCAAAATATCTGAGGATCATTTAAACCAAAAATGGTAACACTAAAAACGTATAGTTTTAATCAATTAATGTCACAATATAGAGGTATGAAACTGTCAGATGAGGATTCAACAATTTAAAGCAGATTTTTAACCCTCGCTCGACACATATAGAGGGGTGTTATAAGTTTGACCGCTATGTGTGTGTATATTTGTGTCTGTCTGTGGCATCATGGCTCTTAAACAGGTGAACCGATATGGATGCGGTTTTTATTGCAGGTTTCTTAGCGATGGATCTTGGACATATTTCATCAAAATTGCTTCAGCCGTTTCAAAGCTCTTTTGCGTTAGCTGCGGAAGGGATCATAGACGCATAGTGGGCATTTACTTTATTTTCAAACTGCGTTGGGGGTTTTTTAAATTTTTATTTTATAGTTATTTTACTCCAAGTGGTTCTTACATATTATAGTGTCCTAAGTAATTGATTTTAGAAAAATTAAGCGGCAGCTAAATGCATTTTGTACTTTTTATAGTACCTATTCGGATATTCGCAAGAAGGGAAACATATTATTGCATTGTACAATGATATATTATGTGAGCCATGAGTGACATACGATTATAGTACCGCCAAAAGAATGTACAAGCGTAGCCTGGCTATATGTACTCATCAATCTTGTGCCTAAAAAAAGAAGCTGTTAATGTGAAATGACGTCTTAGCGTCGTAGCTATAGTAGCTAATGCATACTAATATCAAAGTATTAAAGATCCGTACCTACTATACTACCCATCTCATACAACAAGTAAAAATAACTATACTTACAATAGAATACAAGACAAGACACAACGAAGATTACAGTTCCCTAGTCCGATTTATTTAATGAATTTTAGTACTTGTAATATACACAAATATTATAAAAATACATATAAAATTTGTGTTCTGTCCTCGTTCTAATAATAAGGTAGGGCTGCCTACAACGATTTGCGGCTATTAGCAGTCAAGGTAAGGCCAAAGTCACACTAAAGTTTTAGGTTTCGCAACTTCCAAATTTAATAATTAGAGTGCTTAAGTGCAGCCAGACCTTTAGAGGAAGCTCAAGGTTTTACAACATAATAATATAATGATAAATACCTACGACTATCACTCAATTATTAATCTTGTACTGCGTAGTAAAAAACCTGTTTTTTTGTGGGGAACTGAAATCGCCTGCTAATACTGGTTTTGAAGTTCCTTGGAGAACACTACAAAAGGGCTTAAAATATCCCGGATACTGTCAAAAAATAAATTAAAACCCTGTCACAATAATGCTAAACGCTCACATTATGTGATTCAATATTTTGATTGTCATTTTGTTTTGTTATACTTTTATTGTTCTTATTATTACTATCTTTGTGACTTGATTTTGTTCACTGATATTTGCTCATTTATGTACATGTTACGACATTTTATTTTAATGTATTTTAATTTATATTTTATTTATAAATTTATTGACAATCTTTTTGTTATTTTTTTATATTTATGACATTTGAAATGCAAAATTGTTACTTTCAGTCAGAAATAAATTAATCTATCTATCTATCTAAACATTAATTTTCAATTAAATCTAATAAAAGATAGATATATGTATTTATTTGTCGTAAGGCCGTTATAACTCTGGCCTACATAACAATTAAACAACTAGAGCCAGCAATCCAATTCAATTTTCAATTGTGGTTGTCTACTTTTTTTTGTAATGTATAGCAAATCGAAAACCATTTCGTGATAAATGTTTTTTAAATCGTTTTCTGTAGTTATTTAATTTTAATATAATATAATGCATTTGTTACATATGAAATAAGCAATCACCTTCATTTGACATTGAAGTAAATGTCGTAGACGGTCCAAGTAGTGCTTTAATCGGTGTGGAATAGCATTATTTAGAATTCTTTACAATTTACTCGTGGATTAAACTACGGCGTTTGAGTTGGACCCGCTGTCTGACATCTAGCACTTTGACAGCGCCAGTAAAGTGACACTAGTTACAGTATACCTATGCAGTATACCACTACACAAAAAATAATTAGGTAAGTAAAGGGGTTTCCTTATTGTACGCACCTCAGGGCGTTAATAGATTTATAAATTTGGCTGTGTTCGACCCCTCAATTATTGTATAATCTGACGTCATCAACCAAAATAGTTTCAATAATTAATTTTGAAAATGTAGTGAACTAAATGAAAAAATATTGAAATCAGTTTCTTATAATTGACTTTTCTACACGATGATTTTTAATCGGTGATCAGGAACCAATGTTTCTACATCGATATTCGGTGGCGATCACGGTTAAGTCGCAGTCGCAGTTACTTGAAACAAAACGTATATTTTTAGGGTTCCGTACCCAAAGGGTAAAAGCGGGACCCTATTATTGAGGCTCCGCTGTCCGACCGTCTGTCCGTCTGTCACCAGGCTGTATCTCACGAACCGTGATAGCTACACTGAAAGACCAAAAATGTTGATTTTGCACGTGTTGGCGACCAATTAGTTGAATTAACAAACTTATGGGTTAAGACAACATTAACAAATTGTTGTTTTCACGTAAAAGTTTTTGTTGATTTATAAACAATTATTTTTACCTATTTGCACATGTTGGCGTAACAATTCATGCATAATTCAAAAGGTAATTGTTGGTTTTACTGTTCAAATTGTTGAAATAACAATTTAAATAGTAAAATTAACAAAATGAATACGTTTTTTTTTTCTATTTTTTTTTCGAGGCTTTAGTGCACCTGTGTGACTATGCCAGCCTATGAATACGTTGAAACAACAAAAGATATTCCAACATTTCTTGATTAGCAGAAACAACAAAATAAATTTGTTAATTATGCCTGTTCCCAATAGTTGATATAATGTATTTGTTAATGTTGGAACCAAACTGATTGGCACAACCCTTTCAATAGATAGTGTCTATAGACAGTTGAAATTTTCACATATGATGTATTTCGGTTTCCCGCTATTACAACAAATACTAAAAACCAGAATAAAATAAATATTGAAGGGGGCTCCCATACAACAAACGTGATTTTTTTGCTCGTTTTTGCTCGATATTGATAATGGCAACAGGTGGACGCTTGAAATATTCACAGAATATTTTGTTATATATTCACTTTATAATAAATAATTAAACTAAATAATAATAAATATTAGGGGACAATCTTACACAAATCGACCTAGTCCCAAACTAAGCAAAGCTTGCACTATGGGTACTAGACGACGATAAACATACTTATATCTATCTATACATATAATAAATCTGTAACAAGTCGGTGTCTGTACATTGAAGATATTTGAGAAAAACTGTCACTAGGGCTATTTATTAGCACAATAGAACCCAAAACAATGATTTTTAGAATTATTGTCTGTTTGTCTGTGCGTTTGTGCGCGCTAATCTCAGAAACGGCTTAACCTAGAAGGATGCGGTTTTCACTGATATGTTGGTATTTTCTTGGATTAATATTAAGTGTTTGTTTTATTTGAATCGGTTCACAAATAAGAAAGATACGTCTATTTTAAGAATTTATCGAACAGGTTTTTTTGTTTGAACGCGCTAATCTCAGGAACTACTGCTCCAATTTGAAAAATTCTTTCAGTGTTACATAGCACATTTATCGAGGAAGGCTATCTTAATATATAAAAGAAGAAACTGACTGACTGACTGACTGACTGACTGACTGACTGACTGACTGACTGACTGACATATCAACGCACAGCCCAAACCACTGGGCCTAGAGATTCCAAATTTGGCATGTAGGTTCCTTATAAAGTCTAGGGGTGCACTAAGAAAGGATTTTTCAAAATTCACTCCCTAAGGGGGTAAAAAGTGGGTTCAAAGTTTGTATGGGGAAACAAGATTAGTTCGACTATTTTATTCGAAACTTCACAGAAATACTCCTAATGATAAATGAGTAAACACGTGTTTCAGGTTTTTTGAGAATTCAACCCCTAAAAGGGGGGAAAGGGGTAACAAAGTCTGAAAATCAACATGGGTGTTGTTTCTATGGTTTATCGGGTCGCTGGTTATGAAAACAACAACGGTTTTAAAATCCGACGTGGCAGACGTAAAATACCATCTCCCTGGATGGGGTGCGATGGGGTTGAAATATCTAAATAAACTAAATGACTGTTGATATATCAACGCACAGCCCAAACTACTGGACCTAGAGACTTGAAATTTTGCACATAGATACCTTATACAATGTAGGCATCCACTAAGGAAGGATTTTTGGGAATTCCCACGGGAAAGGGAAAAAACGGAATTTATATATTCGATTCCGAGTGACCCTATCTCAGTCAGTACCTATAATAACTAGAATCTTCAAATTTGATACACAAGTAGGTATTACATTATTTAAAACATTAATTTCAGGATTTTTCAAAATTCCCACGGGATAAGGAAAAAACGGGATTTATATATTCAGTTCAACGGGATCCTATGAACTATAATTACTAGACTCTTCAAATTTGGCATAGATGTAGGTGATTATAAATTCCCATGGGATAAGGAAAAAACGGGATTTTTCGTTTTACTGGTCGTAGAAAGCTGAAATTCGGCATGTAGGTCGTTTGGGGAGTGTAGAGGAGCATTGAGAGAGGACTTTCCAAAATTCCCACGGGAACGGGAAAAAACAGGATTTTTCGTTTTACTGGTCGTAGAAAGCTGAAATTCGGTATGTAGGTTGCTTGGAGAGTGTAGAGGAGCATTGAGAGAGGACTTTTCCAAATTCCAACGGGAACGGGAAAAACGGGATTTTTCGTTTTACTGGTTGTAGAAAGCTGGAATTCGGCATTTAGGTTGTTTGGGGAGTGTCGAGGAGCATTGAGAGAGGACTTTCCAAAATTCCCACGGGAACGGGAAAAACGGGCTTTTTCGTTTTACTGGTCATAGAAAGCTGAAATTTGGCAAGTGGGTTCCTTGCGGAGTGTAGGGGAGCATTAAGAAAACATTTCCCGAAATTCTTACGGGAACGGGAAAAAACGGGATTTTGCGTTTTACTGGTTGTAGAAAGCTAAAATTTCAAAATTCATAAGTTTATACTGTAAGTAGGCCGCAAAGGGCACTTTAACCGACTTCTAAAAAAGGAGGAGGTTATGCATTCCACTTTATGAATTTTTTTATGTAGGTATGTTCACCGATTTCTCGGTCAATTGTGGACCTGCTTGCTTGCTTGCCTGTATGCTTGCTTGCTTGATTTCTTTGGAATACTCATAGTACACGCGAGCGAAGCCGCGGGCAAAAGCTAGTAGATAAATAAATACTTAAATACATAGAAAACATCCATAACTCAGGAACAAATTTTCGTGCTCATCACACAAATAAATGCCCTTACCGGGATTTGAACCCAGGACCTCTTGCTTCGTAGGCAGGGTCACTACCAACTAGGCTAAAAGCGGTCGTTAATTAAAATAATAATTAAAATAAAACAAATATTTAAGGGGGGCTCCCATACAAAAAACGTGTTTTTTTTGCCGTTTTTATAGATATTGGCCGGTTTTTTTTAATAATGATTATTTAGAAAATCACTTTTAGTTATTATCGTTGTCACTCTACATATGATTTAGTCTGTGATCTTAAAACCTCTTTAACAAATCAGTTTCTTAAACAAACTTTGTCGCGCGAGACCTGTCAATTTCCCCGCCAAAACGATGTCACTTGACGAAACTACTTAACTTCAGCAAATGTAGGACGAACATCCATTCGGGAAACAGGCACTTCATTGCTTTTAGACAGTGTCTATTTAATTCCATTTTGGCTAGGGCTTTTCAACTCCTTCAAATCATCGTATATACAAAAACCTTTGTTAATTTTTTAGACATCCCCAATTCCGCAGATATAGTTTCTTTTCACTTATCACATGTTTAAAGTCCTCAGCTGGTCTGTTGCATCCTTGTTGCATCTCGTGATGGGCCACTCGAATACCATGTGGTGTAAGTATGGTGATGTTAGGCTGAGGCTGGATATTATAGGTATAATTTATGTTTTCGAGAAGCAATTTACATTTTTAAAATGTTGTATTTTCGTTGAAGACATTCGTGTTATATAATATTCTCGAATTTGTCTGAATTATATGTATTTTATATGTATTATTATGTATTTTGCTGAGTTAGATAAACGTCAAGTGTTTATTATAGACGAAGTGACGAAAGTGCCAAAATTTTCGCGAACTCGATAATATCTTGAGATCTGTTATATTATATCGTCAGCATTTTTACCTAAATAGTTTACATAAATCGTCAAAAAAGTGTTAAATGAACGTCTAGTAGGTACTTGAGCTAGATATATACATCCAAGCCTAAAGTTTGATTATTGCTCACTCATCCCAATTTTAATGAAGGGTACAAGCAACCGCTTAGTAAGCAAATCTTCTAATGTATCGTATATTACTAACGAGACATGTCAACTGTTATCAAAATATATTTAATAAACGTAACATACGTTTTGGTTTTTGCAATAGCCTTTTAGAACGTGGTTGTTTCCTAAACACGCACATGCATACTTAGGTACGGGTACGAGTACGACACATGGTAATTTTACAATTGTACATAAGAAATAAAACCAAGAAATAACGTTTATTGTTTAAAACTTAAAACATTTATGATTCGAGAAGTTTTAACAGTTATTGCATTTCGGACGTTTACGCATTACATTAATTGAACATTCATTTTAGCACTCGAATCTTAAAAATTATTCATGAATTGTGCACCAATTAATGATTTTATATATATTCAGGTAAATCATTATAAACTTTTATCCCGTTTACATAGGCGCTTTTTTGAGTATGTAACTATAGGGCCGGACTGTGCATACATATATGTATACACTATCATGCTTATACTACGATCGTAATTTTTTGTTTAAATAATTTGTTTGGTAAAATAATCTTTATTGTCCTTAACAGATAACAAACTTCCTAAATATGTATGCATGCCAAAGTTAATATATTTTTTTTAAATGTTTTTTAAACATTCCGTTTTTTTGAAAATCTAATGTAAACATTAATTTTGCAAAATTAATTTAGATAGTACATTTACTAAGTTACCCCAAAATATTTTGCCATTTACGTTAGGTGAAGTTAGAGTTTTTCATGCTGTTTTTACTACTTCTATCCAAGCTACGAGAATAATGAACAAAAAATTCAATACTTGTAGGTATAATGACATAATAATAATATTTTATTTCTTACACTTAATTAATACAATTACATTATTAGAATTACGTATCATTTAATGATTTCCTTCCGCACAACAATTCCGGCTTTAACTATAAAACAATAAAATTAAGAATTGTAATTCAGTATTTACTATTTAAAAACTATATTAACATATTAGTCCATCAAGAAATCTGTATACCACCATAAAGTTCAATGTTAGTTATAGTGTATACGTAAGATAAGAATGCCTTAAATATAAACCTCAAAGCCTATTTTCACTGGCAAATGTAGAAACTGTCATATAAAAATACATACAGCTGAACATAGAATATCCTCCTTTTATTGAATTGGGAATGTCTAAAAAAAATTACCAGTGGTTTTTATATTTTTTTTGTATAGAAAAGTCAATTATAAGAAACTAATTTCAATATTTTGTCACTTAGTACACTACTTTTTTCAAAATTAATTATTGAAACTATTTTGGTTCATGACGTCAGATTGTAATTGAGGGCTCCCACACTGCCAAATTTCTAAATCTATCTAAATGCGTACGATAAGGCAACCCCTTTAATTATTTTTTGCGTGGTGGTACACTGTAACTAGTGTCACTTTACTGGCGCTGTCAAAGTGCTAGATGTCAGGCAGTGGGTCCAAATCAAACTCCGTAGTTATAATCCACGCGTAAATTTGTGAAGAATTCTAACCACACAGAATAAAGTACGACTTGGACCGGACACGCAATTTACACCAAAGTCAAATGAAGGTCATTGCTTATTTGTTATGTAATAAATTCATTATATAATATTAAAATTAAATAACTACAGAAAACGAGTTAAAAACCATTTATCTCGAAATGGTTTTCGATTTAGTATACATTGCAAAAAAATAGACATCCCCAATTGGTTTCAAAATTGTAAACCACTTTCATGGTCGACTTATACCTACTTACCTAAACGATATTGCTAATTGTTATGTTCCAGGGACAAAAATTACAGGTAAAAGGCGCATAGATACGCGAAAATTCAATTCCCCAAATATGTAATTAATTTATAATGATAATAAATTCAATTCGATCTTATTATTTTTGAATAATTTCCGACTTCCTTGCGTTTATTTATTGGATCAACGAACGAATAAAACTATATTTTGTAAATTAGGAAAAAGCATGCCAAATTATTAAACGCAATCGTATTTATTCAAGTTACACACTTTAATTATTTCTTTTATGAGCTAAATGCCGTTTTTTTGACAGCATCCAACCTGTAATTAATTACCGCCGGTTACAGTTAAATCCACAACTAACCGTCGTAGCCCCAAAAATACCGGTTTTTAGCAAAAATTTCACTAGCGACCGTGACTTTTGCTGACCTTCACGTTTCTTTCTTTCACATGGCAATCATTTCTCTTATTTTTAAAGTGTAAACTTTCCAAATTCAAAACCAAACCACGCAAATATGTTAAGGACCCTGGGGAAACATATGAAATTCCATGTTTTTTTTTAAGTTTGATGGTTCCTTTAGTCATGGCTTAGTGGTCGAAATGCAACATTCATTGAAAATTTGAATACCATTCAGGATTCATAATCATAACAAAAAATAATCGGACTTCCTTTGTTTTTTTACCGGTTTTGTTGCTTTAATAGGAAAAGGGTTGTTTTTTTTTACTGTTATTAACTTTGTCTGATGCTGTTGTTTGATGAAGTTATAGTATATCTTTCTTGTTATAACTGGTAAAAATAAAATCGTTATTTAGACATTATCAGTTGACATTAGGTTTATAAGACTGTGGAAGAATCTACCACCATTTCGTAAAGAACCTGCTGAGAAGAATCCGATTAGAAATTCGACAAAGTTAACAAGGTTAAATTTTACTTAAATAGTGTTTCTAGCAAATGCTGAACAGTATAATGCAGTATCTCAATTGTTAAAATTAGTCTGATAAAATTTAGGATGTTCATAGTTTGATGAAATTCAATCACAAACTCAGTGTATGGACACCTCAAATTAAATGTGACCAACCAAAACCATTGAGTTAATGCAATATATTGTCCACTATTAACTAACTGAGTTAGAAATACTTTAAATTTTGTATGAAGTTTAAAATTTCACCTTAGTATATTATTTTGAAACAGATATAAATACATAGGTATAGTCGGGGTAAGAAATGGTTCGTCACTTTTCGACTCTATGTTAACGAATTAAGGTCGAAAAGTGACGAACCTTTTTTTACCCCGACTGTACTTTGTACGTACATTTAAAGTATTTAACAAAACTTTTTTTTATCACAGTAGATACGCTACTTGAAACGGGATTGTAAACGTGGATGGGAATTGTTTCCAAACCTCATGTCCATTCCATGATATAATCATTACTTAATTTTGAGTGTCTTCTTCACAATGGATTTGATGTTTAATCGGTTAGTTTATATTTGTAATTAATCGTGATTTGTTTCTGTTATTTAATAAAATCTACACGCTAGATAAGTACATAGAATAGTTACTTAATCCGACGTAGCACTAGAACCACGATCGCCTTGAAATACTTTCAATCCCTCGTGCACCATGCGAAAACTATGTGCAGGCTCTGCGCTAAAATGCATCCTTAGACGAAACTTACCTAATTCTTTAAGTCACACACAGAAGGCAACTAGTCAGCTGATCACTCACTTTTGGAACACAAAAAGTCGTTGTTTGTCGTTTTCTTGAAGAGTTTTCAAGGTAAACGGAACACAGTCGGATTGTGATTATTTTGGTTTAATTTTGTTGTTTTTAGGCGATTCGCGCATGAGCACGCCGCATAGAAGCAATTTGGGCCTGTGCTCACGGCGCGCGTCTCTGATCGACTAACTCGAACTCAGAGTACATGCGGCGATGAATGTTACGCGCGCAAGCGTACGCCTGCTACGACCTTGCGGCCAGACGGGGTGGCTACCCTAACCTCGATAACAATATTAGCTTTATGGGAGGGTGCAGGACGCAGGTTATTATCCCTGCGCGAGTGCAGTGGCGTTTGTATTGTGCAAACATTCACAGTAGAAGCACAAAATAAAAAGGTAAGAAGTGTGGTGATCGACGACGCATGCGCGATTCACGTTTTTGAAACCCGTAACATATACAATCCAAATACAGGCCATTCTGAGAGGAGGCCTATGGCTGACAGTGGGACGTATACAGGGTGTAATCGTTAAGTGTGTCCAGGCGATTATTCCGTAACTATAGTAAAAATCTTCCCAGGTGAATTTTTCGCTTCGAGCCCTTGTCTTTCAAAACAAACGGTATCGTCATAGTATTAAGGTACAAATTTAATGTAATGGCTCGAAGCGAAAAATTCACCTGGGAAGATTTATACTATACTTACTACAGATACCAAAAAACTAATAATTGTCCATAAATTGTCCATAATTTTGACATCAAATACTCCCATAGGTGCATTTAGTAGGAGATTAGTAGAATTTATAAGTTTAGTTTTGGTATTTAAAGAAACTGTTTTTTAACCCAACAAAGTAATAAAACTATCTTTTACTTGAATATTACTTAATATTTATTTCTTAGTAGGTATGTACAAAATTTTCGATGTGACATCCTTGTTGTGCGACACAATGACGGGCTCTATGTAGGTAAGTGAGTGTTTGATGTGATGTCAAAATTATGGATGTTTTTCTTTTTATTTATTAAAAAGTTAATAATGTAATTTTACTCATTAGGTAACTTTCAAACTAAATACAAACTGAAATATAGATGCACAGAAAAAACCCCAGAAAAAAGACCAATGCTGGGAATCGAACCCAGGTCCTCAGCGTTCCGTGCTGCGTGCTTACCCCTACACCATCACTGGTCTAGAAGTTAGCGACGAATCTTTCCCATACATCGTACACTTCAGTCTGTTATAATCACATTTAGACAGTGATAAAGCGCATCTATGTTATGCCCTCTACCGAGAGACTTCAACACTCCTTCGGAGCTACCCGCTCACCTGGACCAAGAGATGGCGCTACTAGGCCAACTTTTACAAGTTAAGTATGAAGTATCTTTTTCTATTTATTTTTTTATTTTCTTCAACTTCATTTTTTTATTACTTTTACGGTCATCCCGTGAAACCATATATTTCAAACTAAATACAAACTGAAATATAGATGCACAGAAAAAACCCCAGAAAAAAGACCAATGCTGGGAATCGAACCCAGGTCCTCAGCGTTCCGTGCTGCGTGCTTACCCCTACACCATCACTGGTCTAGAAGTTAGCGACGAATCTTTCCCATACATCGTACACTTCAGTCTGTTATAATCACATTTAGGCAGTGATAAAGCGCATCTATGTTATGCCCTCTACCGAGAGACTTCAACACTCCTTCGGAGCTACCCGCTCACCTGGACCAAGAGATGGCGCTACTAGGCCAACTTTTACAAGTTAAGTATGAAGTATCTTTTTCTATTTATTTTTTTATTTTCTTCAACTTCATTTTTTTATTACTTTTACGGTCATCCCGTGAAACCATATATTTCAAACTAAATACAAACTGAAATATAGATGCACAGAAAAAACCCCAGAAAAAAGACCAATGCTGGGAATCGAACCCAGGTCCTCAGCGTTCCGTGCTGCGTGCTTACCCCTACAAGTCTCTCGGTAGAGGGCATAACATAGATGCGCTTTATCACTGCCTAAATGTGATTATAACAGACTGAAGTGTACGATGTATACGAACATTGGCAAGTGGCCTATCAATTAAAGTCCTTGACCGTACAATTTGGTACGCCATGGCCATGGCCGATGAATGACAACTGACAAGTTTGACAAGTCAACCAAGATGGCCGCTAATTTAGTTCTCCACCAAACAACCAGAGATCGCTGTAGTCGCATGAAAAGTGTGATATATGTAAGTGTGCCCCCCCTGATTTACACAAAGTAGATAACTTATGTTAAATTGAAGCTTAACATTTGACTTTTGACTCTATTTAATTGTTTCTTTTACTCCAACAGTGTTTTATAAATTCTTAAATTTAACTATATGATAATTTACACAAAGTAGATAACTTATTTTAAATTGAAGCTAGAGATGCCGCGAATAGTTGTTATGGCGAATAGTCGAATACCGATTACTCGCCATTCCTCATGGCGAATAGTCGAATACTCGCCATTATTATTCGACATAAAAAAAGGAATATACAAGATAATGTATTTGTTATCAAGTAATAATTTTACACTTGTAGTAGTCTCTTGAACTTACCTATCATTTATATCTAATACCTTTAAACGAGCAATTCTTGTATTTATATATATAATCAGGATCTCGGAAACGGCTCCAATGATTTCGATGAAATTTGGTAAGTGGGGGTTTTCGGGGATGAAAAACTGATCTAGCTATGTTTCATTTTCAGAAAACCGCTTTTACTCCTGTTTTCCGGCTATTTTTGTTTGCATTAGAATACAAAGCTAAATTTCGCCGGCTTCGAGCAGATCATAATAGCACAGTAGAAATCGGGTGGTCGCGGATCCAGCCGACCTCGGTTCGATTCCACGTTTTTTTTAAGGATTTTAGTTTTTTTTAAGTTTATTTTTCATGAGAAAACGAAGTTTGTTCTTTTGTGAGAAAAAGTATTATAGGGAACGTGCAGTAACTATAGGCGGCAGCACTAATGCGACAAAAGAGACACTATGCGGACAGTAAAACAAACTTATCAAGGTAAAGCATTAAAATTGATGGCACCCTTATGACACCAGTTGGCAGCACCGTCTATGTGCACGTTCCCTATTGGGAGCAAAGAACAAGAAAAACCGGTTGTCTGTAAAGTCGGTTTACGGACGATAGTTTAACGTGGCTCACCCCCCCACAACCCCCGAACCCCCTCCCCCGCAAATATATAATCAGGATCTCGGAAACGGCTCCAACGATTTCAATGAAATTTGGTATGTGGGGGTTTTCGGGGATGAAAAATTGATCTAGCTTGGTCTTATCTCTGGGAAAACGCTTGGTACCGAGTTTCTGCCCGAGCAGAGCTCGGTCGCCCAGGTACTGTTACTGTAATCTAAAAAAAGATATATTTCGAGGAGATAACAAAATTAACGAGTTCCACATATCAGATGTAATACCTAGAACAGTTTCATTAAATATACACCGTGAAATTTAAGTGGTTGTTTTCCCGAAACGAGGTGATTTAGTTTCGATTGTACAATCGATTTATAATTACTATTTTGACTAGAGTCAAAAATCCAATTATGAAAAACGAAAGCCGAAAATGACCGCAAACCAATAGTAACGCTTCGTTGGTACAAGTAGCGTACGATCGTACGATAGGTTAGGTAGCAACGAAGCGTTACTATTGGTTTGCGGTCATTTTCGACTTTCGTTTTTCACAATTGGATTTTTGACTCTAGTCAAAATAGTAATTATAAATCGATTGTACAATCGTTACTAAATCACCTCGTTTCGGGAAAACAACCACTAAAATTTCACGGTGTATAACTAAAGAAAAATGCGTTGATTCAACAAACTAAGTAAATATGTTGATAATTTAAGAAAAAATATTATTAGAAAATATGGAAGCCCGTTTTGAACTTGGAGGATCTGTGCTCTAAAAAGACATAATTACTTGTCGACATTTTTAGATCCCCGATACAAGAACTTTTTTTTTGACGCTGCCCAAGCTGATCGGGTATGTAGAGTTGCGCTCAGAGAAGGTATCAAACTTTATTTATTTCGGTGACGACGAAACTGAATCCAGAATCCAATCC
Organism: Archips crataeganus; assembly: GCA_947859365.1. Taxonomy (NCBI): domain Eukaryota; kingdom Metazoa; phylum Arthropoda; class Insecta; order Lepidoptera; family Tortricidae; genus Archips; species Archips crataeganus. Next base: position 11,823,084 of record OX402061.1, on the reverse strand, counting down.
AGAAATGGCGTCCAAAAGACCTCGCTTAGACAATGAAAAGGGGGATGTTGTTTCAGAAACTCACGAACTATTTTGGGCATGTTTCGAAGAAACAATACAACAGAGCAACCTAATGAAGAGAAACCCAATAATGCCATTGCTGATGAAATTGCCAAAAAAAAGTCTGACAGAAGTATAAACCCATACGAATGGTGGTCTTTGAGTATAAATAAGAATCGATTCCCAATTTTAAATAAGCTTGCTAAACTATACAGTCACACCAGCAAGCTCTGTTTATTCAGAAAGACCATTTACTGAGGCAGGTTTGGTTTACAAAAAAAAGCGGAACTGATTCTATCCCAGTCGTGCAGAAAAATTAGTTTTTCTGCAGCACAATTTAACTCTTTTAGTCTTTCAATATTAATTAAAAAGCCTTATTAACTTCAACATGACTGATTTTTGCTAACTTTTATATTTTTAATAATGATTATATTAATACTGGTGTGTTTTGTTTTTAAAGATAAATACAAGTAATTAGTTTGTCTATCTATAATTTTTCTGTTCATCTAATATACACCGTGAAATTTTAGTGGTTGTTTTCCCGAAACGAGGTGATTTAGTTTCGATTGTACAATCGATTTATAATTACTATTTTGACTAGAGTCAAAAATTCAATTGTGAAAAACGAAAGTCGAAAATGACCGCAAACCAATAGTAACGCTTCGTTGGTACAAGTAGCGTACGATCGTACGATAGGTTAGGTACCAACGAAGCGTTACTATTGGTTTGCGGTCATTTTCGACTTTCGTTTTTCACAATTGGATTTTTGACTCTAGTCAAAATAGTAATTATAAATCGATTGTACAATCGATGCTAAATCACCTCGTTTCGGGAAAACAACCACTTAAATTTCACGGTGTATAAAAATCTCGTGTCACGGGGTTTGTTACCGAACTCCTCCGAAACGGGTTGGCCGATTTTTATGAAACTTTTTTCTCTACACTCGGGATTTTTTATCCCCCCCCCCCCCCATTCTTCGCGGACGGAGTCGCGGGCAACAGCTAGTTTAATATAAGATAATTTTATTTAGACAACTATGCGCCGAATATCGAATAATGAACACTATTACTCGGTATTCGACGAGTAATGCCGAATACCGAATAATAGCGAGTATTCGCGGCATCTCTAATTGAAGCTTAACATTTGACTTGACTACTTTTCATATACAAATCATCTTATATTTGGCTAATCAACTTATCTTCTACATTCAATTTGCTAATAATAATATATATATATATTTCAAATTTAACATTTTTGCTACCAAATTAGTTACACCATGACTCGTTAGTCATTCGATTATTTCATGAATAAAAAAATCTCCAATAATAATCTCATACTGTCACAGGAATGGTTGCTAAATGACTCTACCACAGCAATTACACCGAAACCCTGCATTATAAATACATACATATATATATCCCCTACTATATGATAAAACTGATAAGAAGCTGTGATTCTCACATTTTTTACAAAACCAGAGTAGCTAGTTAAGGGTGGGCTTTATCATCATCATCATTTCAGCCACCAACCTCATTGATTGAAACCCAATCTTTACGGTAGAAAGCGGCTTGCATCCTCCCCTCCGTGAATCTGCGGCTTTTACCAAATCTTCCGTCCATATCGTTGGTGGCGGGCAACAGCTAGTATAAAAGAAAAAAAACTTATATTACCTGCGCCAACGATTCCCTGAATCGTAAAATTGTCCGATCAAACCTGTTATTCGAAATAAAAACCTAACATACTAGGGGCGTTCAATAAAAAGTGAGAATGAGTATGTTATAAACAACTTTTACTAAATGTCATTTTATTTTTCGACATAGTCACCTTTTAGCATAATACACTTAGTATATGTTTTTTCTAAACTTAAAATTCCTTTTTTAAAAAAGGTCTCATCTTGAGTACTTAAAAAATCTTGTACTGCAGCGACTACCGCGTCGTCGTCTTCAAATTTCTGGCCTCTCAGGTATTGTTTCAATCTCGGAAATAGGTAGAAATCACTGGGAGCGAGATCTGGTGAATACGGAGGATGCTTAAAGATATCGAACCCAGCATCACGAATTGCAGCCATTGCAACGGCGGACTTGTGTGCCGGGGCATTGTCCTGGTGGAACAGCACAACTTTCGAGAGTTTACCTCGCCGTTTTTCGCGGATCTCATTGCGCAATGTTGCTATTTGTTTGGCGTATAAAGTGCCCGTAATAGTGGCTCCATGCTCGAGATACTCAATCATTAATACCCCTTTACCATCCCAAAAAACAGAGCCCATGACCTTACCGGCAGATGGGCTCACCTTGAATTTCTTCGGAGTTGGAGATGATGGCCTTTTCCATGTCATAGACTGCAGTTTCGTTTCAGAGTCGTAATGATGGAGCCATGTTTCGTCCATTGTTATAAATCGCGCCAAAAAAAGTTCCCGGTCTTGCTGCATCAGGTTCAAAGTTTCTTGACAAATCTCTAGTCTAGTTTGTTTTTGCGTGTCAGTAAGCATTCTTGGTACCCAACGCGCAGATACCTTTTTCATACCCAAGCGTTCATGTAAAATATTATGCACGCTCCCCGTTGAAATCTTTACATTTTCAGCAATAAAACGAACTGTGACACGACGATCCGCCAAAACTGAGTTTTCGACTTTTTTCACAATTTCTTCAGTTACTGCTGTAGTAGGGCGTCCGGAGCGGGGGTCGTCCATTGTCGATGTTTTTCCACGTCTAAATTCGGCGCACCAACGTGCGTTTGTCGAATACGGAGGAGCATTAGACCCTAAAGTGTCCCGCAAATCCAAATTGACTTGGTCCGTAGAAAATTTTTTCAAATACAAGTATTTGATAACGGAGCGCAGTTCAATTTTCTCCATTTTCGCTAACGTACTCAATAGCATTGCAAAGAAATTACCGTATATTTTTTTAAACAAAAGACAGTTCGTTTTTTTTTTCATAGCAATCAGCTAGATAGATTAGCTTTACCGGCCAGTATTTAATTTCATAATATTAAAAGAGTTTGCATCTCATTCTCACTTTATATTGAACGCCCCTCGTACTACACAATCGGATAAAGGGGAAAAAAATCTGCGTTTAGACAAGGATGCCGCCGAGGGACATACTGCGCCAGACAGACATGGCATAATAAATGTGTAATAAATAAATAAAAAATAACTATAAGGGTTCCTTGTTAAGACTTCTTCTTCTACAAGTGCCTCTCCAACTAGTAAAGGTTCGCAGTCAGCTCCGCATATCTGACTCGGTCTTTTTCCAGTTTGAAAAGCTCCGCGGTGCTCTTAATTCCTGTCCGTTCCCGGATTTTTTCCTACAGCCTGCTGATCTTTTGCCTGCTAATTTGCCCACCATTATTAGTTGCAAGAGCTCATATCTTTCGTATCTTAGCACGTGACCCAAATAAAACCCAAAACAAACCAGTAGCGCGGGGCACCGACGGAGCGTGCCCAGCGCGCTCTATAACACTGAATCAAATTTACGGTGACACACACCGGCAGCGCAGCACACCGTATTTGATTCAGTGTTATTGACCGCGCCGGGTACGCTCCGTGGCGCCCCGCGCTCCCGGTTTGTGGTGACTTTAAGTAAATTTCCCGGTGGTCTGCAGTAGCAGCGTCTCCATCCAGCGCGGCGTAGTACTTTAACATTGGTCCCTCGATATATCCAGCTAACCCACATTTCGAATGCTTCTACACGTTTCCGGAGTTCCTCCTTAATTTGTCCATTGTCCAAGCCTCACATCCGTAAGACTACAAAACCCTAAAAATCGGCCAAGTGGGGCGATTCAGTGTTCTTAAAATGTTGCTCGAATGTTCCTACAGACGCTACAAAACAATAGTTTGGTTTTCTTCTATTTTTTTGTACAATAAAGAGTTTACATACATAAATAAAAAATAAATCGAAACATACTATAAGCGTGCGTTGCTAATGACGTAAAGCGATAGAACCGGCATTTATTTTCATAAAGATATTTTTTATTGTTTACCTTAATGTATAGGTACTTAACAACAATGTGTCCATCATAAATATGATGTTAAAAAAATAGCAGCGGCTTTTTTTAATATTGACTTTGAAATACAATGAAATTTATGCAACAAAAAACCGGCCAAGTGCGAGTCGGATTCGCGCACCGAGGGTTACGTACAAATTTATATATATCTATGAGCATCCAGTCTTAGCAGACCCTTGCTCCTAAGCAAAATGTGCGCAGTGTGGGATCATTGTAGATTGATTACTGATATAGACAGACAGACAAACTAGATCTCGTTCAAACCAATTTTCGGTGGAAGTTTACATGGTAATGTACATCATATATATTTTTTTAGTTTTATCATTCTCTTATTTTAGAAGTTACAGGGGGGACACACATTTTACCACTTTGGAAGTGTCTCTCGCGCAAACTATTCAGTTTAGAAAGAAATGATATTAGAAACCTCAATATCATTCTTGAAGACCTATCCATAGATACCCCACACGTATGGATTTGATGAAACAAAAATAATTTTGAGTTTCAGTTCTATGGGGAACCCCCAAAATTTTTTTTTTCTATTTTTGTGAGAAAATCTTAATGCGGTCCACAGAATATATCTACTTACCAAGTTACAACAGCATAGTTCTTATAGTTTCGGAAAAAAGTGGCTGTGACATACGGACGGACAGACAGACAGACATGACGAATCTATAAGGGTTCCGTTTTTTGCCATTTGGCTACGGAACCCTAAAAACTTCCTGGTTACCAGAAAAACACATGAAAACTTTAGATAAATTGATTATTTTTAACATAAAATACTAATTTACACTTGTATTTATTTTGCTCCTCCGTAAAGCAGTGAGGCCAAGTCTTACAGAATAGCTATGTTTGCGCTGAAAATATGCTTTTCATTCAATTTACCGCCCTCCCTCCGCATAAATTATAAAAACGTAAGTACCCATAACAAGGAGAACCACCACCACCAAAAACAAAAATCCGGACACGTGTTTCGCTTCTCTCCGAAGCATCAACAGCGTGCAGCAGCGGTTATTGATCCTACGACGGTCGATCGAAGAAATTTACTCTAAAGAACTTTAGAGATAAGACAAAAACAATTTAAAATAAGTGGGGCGCCGTCTTCGTGAGAGAGGTCTTAACCAACGCTCTGGGTCGTTTTAGTAGGGGAGCCCAAGAGGGGATTCGGGGAGTTACTCGAGCGCAGCAGATTAATATACGGGGGAATACCTTATACCCTCGAGAGTACTCCCATTGAATATGAGCACTTCATGTGAGGGGGTTTGCCTGGGGCACCCCGTCAAAATACTTAGTAAAAAAAATAGTTTCTTTGAAATACTCGAGCGCGTCAGATTCTGATAATTTGATACTCCAGCGTGACACTGATGTAAATGTATATAATCTACTTTGCATGGAGGGGTGGCCATACGGAAGGGCGCGCGTCAGATTTTCATAAGGGATGTTAATTCCAAAGACTGACGATTTGGAAGTGAAATGTGCATTGTTCTGCTTAACCCACCTTATCTTAATCTGACGCGCTCGAGTATTTTGAAGGATCTATTTTTTTACTAAGTATTCTGACGGGGTGCCCTAGGCAAATTGCCAAGTCATTATGTGTACTAAAACAATAAATATTTTTTAAATCATATTGTATTTCGTAAATTTATAGCTCATAATGTATAATAGTTTTTAGTTTTATGAATAAATATATTCCCATTACCAAAACAATAAAGATATCTAATATTAATTTAACGGTTTTAAAATAAGTAAGTCGGTGGAAAACGAGTTCTATGGACACCCCCTGGTACTGACTAAGATAACCGACTTGGTTTAATATTGCATCTCAAAGCTTTTTTGCAGTATAAGAACTGCCTAGCGAGACTTGCATCTTTTTACATGTAATGTTTTTGATGGGATTATACATTATCAGAATTCTAATAACAAACAGTATACAGTCACAGTAACGCCATCTATCAAACAGGCAGAACACTAACAGAACCAACTGTTGTGATACCACATCCATTCATTCTCAATGACGAACGCAAACGAAATGTAACTTCGTTCAGGTTACAAGCTTTTAGCTATCGCCGCAAGATGGAGTTAGTGATCCGTTACTGCTAGCTGTAGCCAAATGGTCCTTGGAATGGATGCGTGACTCACTCAGGCAACTAAGACGAAAAAAAAAACAAAATTTATTTAAATCCAACGAGCCTAGCCTTTAGGCTGCAGGGCTTGTCAAAAATTATGCATACATACATAAAAACATCGCTCGAGAAACATGGCTCTCGTTCGGCGGTTTAGGGGAAATTTCGGTTTTTCTTATCAAAAACCGGCCAAGAGCGTGTCGGATACGCCCAGGCAAGGGTTCCGCGGCCGGTACGACGTGTACTATCTGTATTCGGCAAATAATATCTTTCTAAGGATTTTGTATTTTGTACGGAACTTCCCAATAATATATCTATATTGTATATCAGGCTATTTACTCTTAATCTACTACGTACGAGTACTTTCTACGCTAAGCCGCAGACGGACGGACGGATGGACAGACAGACAGACATGACGAAACTATAAAGGTTCCGTTTTGCCATTTTGGCTCCGGAATCCTAAAAATCGGTGGTGTAACAGGGCGAAGAAAAAGGATTGCTTGGATTAATCTTGATTTTAATGCAAAATCAAACACAGACATCAAGTTGCACAATCACCAGAGAAAATCTTAAGCTGCGTACGGACTGCGCGCACTCGGGTACGCGTACCCGGGCTTGCGTGTCCTGGAACGCCATGTCCGTACGCAATGTACGCGTACATTGTACACGTACACGTACAGTCGTACACTGTACGCGTACATGGCGTACGGACATGGCGTTCCAGGACACGCAAGCCCGGGTACGCGTACCCGAGTGCGCGCAGTCCGTACGCAGCTTTATAATCTAACAGTGTTGCCATTGACAAAGCTAAAATTAAAGAAGGGCGAGGGAAGTCACCCCCTTCTTGGGCAAACCAACCCATAGGCGCGCGAACTTGACGGGCGGGGCGAGAGCGCGGAATGTAAGGCGAGCAATCCCCGGCTGAGCCGTTAGATGGCGCTATAGTAGGTAAAATTAATATCACTAATATCATTAATGTAATGTCACTAGATTTCTTTATAAAAAATTTAGTGCTCGTAATTCTAAAACAAACCCCAAAGCTTCCTCATTTCGGAAAAAAGTAAATGGCACACTTTAAAATGAAAATAGCCATTTATCACATAAAATAAGTATTATGATTCTTGAGTGCCAAGTAGGGCTTTAGTCAAAAACAAAATTACATTGACCATGGTTCAAAAGCTGTATTGCTGTATTGCACCTACTGTAGCGTACACGTTACCTTCTAATATCCAATCGCGTGCATTTAATCTCCCTAAGGCGAGCTTGTGCGGACCTGTGTTAGCTACATGACTCCAAGTTAACTGCTAACCCAGGGTTAACTAAAATCAAAATAAATCATGGGACGATCGATAGGCACCCATTGACCTATGTAGTCCCAAACTAAGCAAAGCTTGTACTATGGGTACTAGACAACGGATAAACATGCATATATGTATAGATAAATACATACTCACGCACACACACACGCACGCACGCGCGCACGCACATGCTCGCACACCCATACGCACACGCACACACGCACCACGCACACGCACGCGCTCACACACGCACACGCACCCACGCACATACGCGCGTTAAACTCACATTATTACCACTTAATCTTAATAATTCGAAATTGTTTTTTAAATGTTTGTTCCTTTGTTTCTATTAATATATTTTCTTTAACGCATATCGCTGTTGGTAATCTCAAAAGTGTCATCCTACGATGTACAGGCTCAGCCTAGTGTAGGTGATACAGGTATTCTATCAGGTAACTTTTGAGCAGTATACAATACCGTAGCTAGTAAATAAGTTTCTGTAATAAGCTTAGTTATGTTATACTGTATGAATAAAATATTTTGTATTTTTTTTGTATTTTTTTTGTACTTTAGACATATTGAACATCCAAGACTCGAGCACCAACATTCGTCTTTTTTTTCACTATCTGCCCCGACCGGGAATCGAACCCAGGACCTCAAGCTTCGTCAGGTTCTCTAACCACTAGGCTATCCGGTTGTCTACTCTAAATCTTTAAAATAGTGTCAAAATATTTGGAATTGTCTCCCTTAATTCAGAGCTAACGATGATTTTTTTTAACCCTACACTGTGCAAGTGGTCCTTAGCGTTCTAAATCCAAAGTCGGTTCAATACGCTTCTATTGACATGCTAAGTTTCGAATTCACCTTGCTGAATGTCCCATCTGGCAGCTCGCCCTCTTGCTGGTAAGGTATAAAAATCATAAGGCTAACAGCAACAGTCCGTCCCAAAGAATAAACTGTACCTTTTACCTCGCAAAGTGAATGACCCCCTAAATAAGAATGATTGCCGTTGCCCATGCCAACAACGATCTTTGCTTATGTTGCGACATTTTAACGACACAGCCCATTAGGTTACCTTACAACATGCGATTGTCGGTGAGTTAGTTACAGTATATACTTATTACACGACTACTCTGAGGCTCAAAAGGAAGGTTATGTTTTTTAACGTTATATGCATACCTAGTTCCCACAGAATGGCGAAAAACGTATTCTTGGTATACGCAGTCGTGGGCAGTGTGGAATAAATGTGTAGGTACATCCTATGTTTTCTACTTTATATTCTACTGTAGCTGGCTACAGTATAGTATACCTAAACGGCTTGAACCATTTGGACAAATTAAGTTCATCGTTGGGATTAGAGTTACCCACAGAAATAATAGTGGAGTTACCAGATGGAAAGAATTTAAAGGGATATTTATAAATCAGTTAAATAACTATTTATTACGTACTTACAGTCTTTTTTCCGCGATTTCGTCCATGTAGAATTCATAGATATTCATTTATGATGAATGAAATGAAATTTGGTAGGTACACAGATATTTTATACCCTGGATAACATATAGGATACTTTTATTCCGGAAAATTGCATGGTTCCCGCGGGATAGTGGTAAACGAATTCTTTGCAGACGGAGTAGGTATACGGAGACGGAATATTAGGAAGGATTAGTATGGATAGTATGTACACTAAAAAATAAAATAAAAAAAATACCAGTAAGTAGTATCTTAAATTCACCAAGAAAACTAGATATGTAGATGTATGTGACAGCCATCGCAGATTGCAGATTGCTTCTAGTAGTTTGTCAGTGAGGTTGTCTCCCAAGGCTCCCCTAGAAGGCCCATATTCAGCAGTGGACGTCTTTCGGCTGAAATGATGATGATGGTGAGTTTACTCTTATGGCCCAGGTGTAAGCAATTTATGTGGTTCGTTGGCATAATGGGCAATAAACCACCTCAGCTCGATCGGCGCACGCGCGGCCTCACCTAACGACTATTTTACTGACGCTGCATACGAATGGCTCTGTATGGGGCATTGCTTACACGTATTATTTCAATATTCCTGATAGCTGTACCACACATATGCTTGCTTCAACGAATTCATACATTTCAACGTGCATTCGGCTTGGTAAAGCACAGGTGTGTGCCCAGTATAATGATTGTTTTAAAATCAAATGAGCATCTGCTGTTTTGCATGCCATTATCCTGATACTATAGTATTGTGTAACTTAAACGTGATATGTAGTTAGGATTTAGTGTTTGTAAATGGAGACACAAGAGTTAATATGTGCGGTAGTGGATTTTAGCGTAGTCGAAACTTGACGTAAAATAACATAACGATATTAACGATACGAGTACTTAATAATTAGACTCCTTACAAGTCCTACAATATTGCCATATTTGCCAAACATATGCGTAATTATTTCATGTACTGTAAACAAATTAACAACAACAAGAACGGAACTAAAGTCACCGATGACATACACATCTCTAAGAATCGCCAGACTCAAGTGGCAGTGGGCAGGGCACATCGCTCGTAGAACTGATGGCCGATGGGGCCAAAAGGTTCTCGAGCGGAGTCCACGGACCGGAAAACGTAGTGCGGGTAAACCTAGGCCTGGTTAGGGTTGCGGGAACGGTTTGGATGCGGATGGCGCAGGACCGATCGGTTTGACAAGCCTTGGGGTAGGCCTATGTTCAGCAGTGGGCGTCTTTCGGCTGAAATGATGATGAAACAAATTAGATAAGTGCGCGAATTAATTGGGTCGTAGATTATTGTCTTACATTCTGGGTTGACAATTACAGGGAGTGCGTTAACCGTACTCCAAACGTTTTTCTTTTGTACTGTCTACAAATATATCGAAACGGGCAACGTAATAAATATATGTATTTATTATTGACTTGATATTAAGGTCGTGTATACATATTTTTGTTTCTTTAGCCTTATCGATGTCTTTGTAGTCGACTGTACGAACATACGTCTCGTATCAACACTTATTTTTAAACGTTTTCAAGTAAAATATATCGTTTTTTTAGTTTTAATCCACACAAGTCTGTTACATTTTGACAAATCGTTAAAACATGCATTTGTTAACATAATCCTCCTTTTTGCTTGAATGGTAAACGCGTGGAGCAATACACATGCACATTGCGCACAGGGTATCGTAATATCCCGCAACCGATTCAATTGTATATTACTGTTTCCTTTTACTAACGATTTCTTTTTCGAAGGCTTTACTGCGATTCCCTTTGTATTAGCCAGTAGCCACAATCTATAGTCGACCAGATAGCCTAAGTGGTTAGAGAACCTGACTACGAAGCTTGAGGTCCCGGGTTCGATTCCCGTGTCGGGCAGATATTTGTATGAAAAATACGAATGTTTGTTCTCGGGTCTTGGGTGTTTAATATGTATTTAAGTATGTATCTATCTATATAAGTATGTTTATCCGTTGCCTAGTACCCATAACACAAGCTTTACTTAGCTTACTTTGGGACTAGGTCAATTGGTGTGAATTGTCCCGTGATATTTATTATTATTTATTTATTTGTGTTACAAGGTAGCAAAATGATGTATTTACGGCAAGGGCAGTACATTGAATCCAGAGTGAAGCGAATCCTGATCGTAACGAAGGAATCAAGTGTTAACGCCCAAGACGAAAATAATTTTGCTCCTGAGTGACACATACAACTTTTCACACCGACTATGAGGAAAATTGAAATAAAATGCTGTAAAAGTAATGAAACAACTTTAGTTATAATCGAATCGAATCGAGTTGAATGTTTTAATGGTATCGGATAATTCGGTAATGGTATTCATTAAATAAAAAATAAATAAATAAATAAATATATATCATGGGACAATTCACACCAATTGACCTAGTCCCAAAGTAAGCTTAGCAAAGCTTGTGTTATGGGTACTAAGCAACGGATAAGCATACTTATATAGATAGATACATACTTAAATACATATTAAACACCCAAGACCCGAGAACAAACATTCGTATTTTTCATACAAATATCTGCCCCGACACGGGAATCGAACCCGGGACCTCAAGCTTCGTAGTCAGGTTCTCTAACCACTAGGCCATCTGGTCGTCTAAATTAAATAAAATAAATAAATAAATACTAGGGGATATCTTACAAAAATCGACCTAGTCCCAAACTAAGCAAATCTTGTACTATGGGTACTAGACGACGATAAACATACTTATATAGATAAATAAATACTTAAATTCATAGAAAACATCCATAACTCAGGAACAAATATTCGTGCTCATCACACAAATAAATGCCCTTACCGGGATTCGAACCCAGGACCTCTTGCTTCGTAGGCAGGGTCACTACCAACTAGGTTAAAGCGGTCGTCTTATAAAATTTTTGTTAAAAAAAATTAAAGTACCTTAGCTTTTCTTGTTGAATGTTACCAGTAGATTTGTCCTGAACACATAAGAAAGAATTATTTATTTTATATTAAAAAAAAAGTATTTTAAATAAATCTACAGTTCTGGCAAGCATGCGTGGCAAGCATGCGTAGCAAGCATGCGTGACATGCTAATAATAATATTCATCATGGCTTTATATGCACAATATAGACTCTACCATGATCCTACCCTGCCTCTTCACGGAGTCGAATTGAAAAGTTCGTCGCTTGAAAGAAAGTGGACTTTGGTAGGTAGGTTATTTTTAATTTCGATCAACATTTATATCCACAGATATCCACTGCTCGTTCACGTGCTTTATAGGTAACAGTTCAAAATAATTAATCAATAAACTAGGTAAGTACATCAGATTTCAAATAGCCAGTTTTATTGGCTTAGTTAAAACAAGAGTGAACGTAAACTTGTCGACAGGCTCACCTCATAATCTCGATTTCAGTTCAAGGATGAGATACAAGATTGATTGAATTAACTTAATGCAGGGTAATTTTTTAATCAGTGCACAAATTTTGATAAGTAAGTACGTGATTCAGTATCGTTGATAGATCACGATTATCTGTTCAAGTTTTTTTTATTTTATTTTGAAATTTGGGTTGTTCATAGTAATTCATCCAATAATTGGTCGAGTTACTATGAAAAACAAAAAATAAGTGATTAATATTAGAACGAAAAATACTGAAATTTGTTATTTTAACGACACTGAATCACATTATTAAAATTTGTGCACTTATTAAACAATTACCCTGTTAGTTTAGACCTGAAATTTCAATATCAATATATGTATTTCAACAGCCTCAAGCACCTACTGGCTATACCAGCAGATTAGACGGTGTTTTCGCCAAAAGATAGCTATCACTTAAACCATTTTTAACAATATCATTATCAAAATCGTCTTACTAATGCCAACGATTCCGGTCCTCATACGCTGAACAATTAAACTGGGTGACCGTATGATCACGGTTCCAATTTAGCAAATTTTAAGGCAAATAAATTATGGAAGGAATAAGATTGGTGCTAAGACCAACGCCCTCTATTGACCTTGAAGCATTTCCTCACGCGCGTGCTGTGGATGTACCGTTGCGGAGAAAGTTCCGAGAGTAGAGCAAGCGACGCGGGCGCAGCTACGCCGACGCGTCAGATCCTCTGTAGCCTCTCGATTTGTATTCTAATAAGTAATGTGGATCCACTTTTTTCTTTTCATTAGAGATGCCCAATATTTCGATTTGAATCGATCTTTTGGATCGCATCGAATCGTAAAGCATTGAATCGATCTACGATCTGGATCGCATGGTTTTGAATCAGTCTAGCAAAGGTTAAATTGTATTGTAATCCATTCTTATATTGTAAATCCGAAACTTCCGAAGAGAGTCAAAATCATCCTGTTTTTTGTAAGATTAATATTTAAACCGATCGAAAATGTAGTTTTTGTTGGATATTGTTTGACCTAAGTGACCGACCAAAGCCGCGGAAAAAGTTAGTCAAAAATAAATAAAAGAATAATATGTGTGCTTATAGATTTAATTAATTAAAATGCAAACTATCTGTTGCTGTTATTGTGAATAACAGTCATTAGATCTTTTTCATCCGATCTCTTAGGCATGCGATTTGATCTTGTGGAAGATCGCATCGAAGTGAATCGATTCAAAAAATCGTAAGTATTGCTAAAGATATTATTTATTCAACAGGTTAAAAAACAATAACAAACATAATAAAACTTAAACTATAAGTAGAAAATTTGGCCTAAATCGCCGTCAATGGGTAAGGTGCCCAGAAGGCTGGCCGTATTTCCTCGCTGTATAGCAATACATGCTAAAGATCGATCTTCCAAAAGATTGATTCAGATCGGGCATCCCTACTTTTCATGTTACTCTTTTATGCGTTGCATTGCAATTAAATTATATTAAAAACTCTGTAAAGTACTCCAAATTTTAGATTGAATTGAAATATTATGTAATTGATGTTTATGCAACTCTCCAACAAGTACCTATCATTCGCAAAAAATAAATGTTTAATTAACTTGAATTTACCCTTGACCCAGTAACATTAAACCACGCTGTTTTCTCTTGAGTACTGTAATTAAATAAACTTAACAAATGAAATATGCAAAATTTATTATATTTCCAATTATATTCGTATTTAACAATTTGGTTTTACAATCTGATTAATAAACTATTAGATATGTTTTTTTTTAAATAATGACCTTAATTATTATTATAATCAATTTGATTGTAAAGTTGGCACATTTTGGTTAATAATCTAAACTTTATCACAATATTTGCATAAAGCCATAAAGTTAGATTTATTTTATAAAGAATGTTATTACTTATTAAAAAAACCAGCCAAGAGCGTGTAGGACACGCCCAAGATAGGGTTCCGTAGTCATTACGAAAAAATCAAGTAATATTTTTCAAAGGATTTCGTATGTGTACGGAATCTTCCAAGTTTAGGTATGTTTTATACCTTAGGCTACTATTTACTCTTAAACTACAAATAATTCCGAAGCAATTTTAGCAGCTATAATTTTCCTTGTAAATATAATATATTTACTACCATTCTGAATTTTTTCAAATTTTTCCACCTAACAGTTTAGATTTTAGAGGGGGAGGGACAGTCGATTTTAATGAAAATTTTCACTTTAAAGTTGAATATTTCGCAATCAGATCACTGAATAGAAAAATCATGTAAGCAACCTCCCAATGGTTTTAAAAGACCTATCCAACGATACCCCACACTATAGGGTTAGTTGGGGAAAAAAAAATCACCCCCACTTTACGTCTATGGGAGGTACCCTAAAAAAAAAATATTTTTTATTTAACCACTTTGTCGGCGTAATTGATATACAGGGTTATTTGTAATTCACTGACATCCTCTTAACCCTGAATTCCTATCACTCAAACAAATGTTTTTTGTTTTACGACTTTTTTTAAATAAAGCACTTTTTTCCCATACAAATACACAGAGTATCGTAAAAATAAGAGGTAATCTCAAATTTTCAAAACGTTATTACACCAAAAATATTAAGTTATGACAATAGCCGTAAAACAAAAAACATTTGTTTAAGTGGTAGGAGTTTAGGGTTAAAAGGATGCTAATGAATTACAAATAACCCTGTATATATTCATGCCAAATCTCTGAGCTTAGCCGCGGACGGACAGACAGGCAGACAGACAGACGGACAGATATGGCGAAACTATAAGGGTTCCTAGTTGACTGCGGAACCCTAAAAAAGTGCAATTATAAAGACTCTAAAATCAATGTGACTTTTGAATCGTGTCACTTTGTAACTAACTTCAAAAAAAGGAGGTTCTTAATTCGTTTGTATGTTTTTTATACAATACAACAACATACTACAAGTACAAATACTTCACAGGTTGCGATTTGATTGATTTTAGCATAGAATTGCTAAGCAATTTATGCTCATCTTAATTCATATATGGTTAAGTGGAACTGAGGGTGAACTCCTCAATAATTAGTCTCTGAATCAGGAAAATTAAAACTTTGTAAAAGATGACGAGCACTAAAAAACGAAAAAGCTCCTAAAACCACGGAAATAATTTAACTGTTTGAAGTCGGTGCCTCAGCACGAGCCAGCAGGAATGATAAAAGCCGAATAGATAGTATATAGGAATGGTAGATGACTAGGTCCACTCCTGCTGGCTCGTGCTGAGTCACCGACTTCAAATATATCATTTTTTTTTAGTTTTATTTATATACTTTTACCTTTTCTAATTTAATTGTTAATCTGTGTCATTAAAACATGAACCGACTTTTACTAAACAGAGTATAAAATTTTGTTTTACGGTACCCTAAAACTTTGTTCCAGTGCGATTGTAACGAACGATCTCACAACTCACAGGCAAGGCAATGCCAGTAGAGTCAGACAGTACGCGTAGAAAGCCGCACGCGCCGACCGCACGGAGAAATGCGCGTATAAATACGAAGTGACTTTACTGTTTACCTACCGCTCTACATAATTTGGATTTTGTTTATACTGGGTGAATAAGGTATGTCTTTTTAATTTTTAATTTTGTGTACGTTATGTTTTTTGGATTTAGATCTCTATTTGGGTTTTAAATTTAAATAAAAATACATTTAAAACAGATTTCAACACAATCGCAGTATTCTTGTTGTTCACGACGCTCTACATCATGGGATAGATTAGTAAAACTAAGTACTAAATGCATTTAAAGTATATGAGTATATGTACTCTTTTTTAGGGTTCCGGAGCCAAAATGGCAAAACGGAACCCTTGTAGTTTCCTCATGTCTGTCTGTCCGTCCGTCCGTCTGTCTGTCTGGCCGTCCGCGGCTTAGCGCAGTGGCTATTAGTACTGGAAAGCTGTAATTTTGCATGGATATATATAGCAATTACCCCGACAAAGTGATAACATAATGTAAAAAAAAAAATTGTAAAAAAAAACCTACCTCTCATAGACGTGAAGTTGGGGTGATTTTTTTTTTCTCGCTTAAGTTTATAGTGTGGGGTATCGTTGGATAGGTCTTTTAAAATCATTACAGGGTTGTCACGACGATTTTTCGATACAGTGATTCGTTTGCGAAATAGTCAACTTTAATGTGATTTTTTGTTAAAATCGAGCGTCCCCCCCCCCCCTCTAAAGCTAAACTGGTTTGAAAATTATGAAAAAATTCATGATGTGAGTAAATATATCAATTTTACAAGGAAAACTATAACGGCTAATTTGTCTTGAGAATTAGTAGTAGTTTTTAAGAGTAAATAGCAGCCTGACCTATAAAATATTGCTTGTTTAATACGGACAGTATAATTAATAGTAAAATTAATAAAATAAGTTATACAAGATTTTTTTTCGTAACGGCTGCGGAACCCTATCCTGGGCGTATCCGACATGCTCTTGGCCGGTTTTATTTACTTTATAATAATAAAAATAATAAAATATAATAAAACATTCTAACTTACATTTCGAATTAATTCGCATAGAAAATTTACGAACGTATTGCGTGGACATTGCGTATACACATTGTGATTTTCATATGAATATTTTTTATAAATTATTTGTGGATTTGTGGAACTATATTCTGTTTTTCTTAAAATTATAAATTTAAATGGGTTAACAACTCGCGCTCGTTTTTCAATGATCCTGTACCAAAATTGAAAATTAGTTGTGTAATTATACCAATTAAATAACTGTCAATGTCATTTTCGTTTTACTAATGCTGACAATGGAATATCTAGTGTGGAAAAAGAAATTACATTATTGATATTTTTTTGCTGCTAATGAGTTAAAACCAGTTCAGTGGTAATCGGCTCATAAAAAAAAGTACCAACTTAATTTCTTACCAATAAAAAAACTGCTAACTATGATATAATTTGAAACTAAATCAAGTTTATAAATACGAAAATTTCGATTTGGCTCTTCGTTATGTTATTTGGAGCAGGCAGGGGCATCTACTTCTGTTTTTTTTTTAAAACTAAATCCCTCAAACAATTATGAAGTTCACCTGATGACAAGTGATCACTGCCGCCCGTGGACAGCTACCACCATTAGAACTGCTAGTGCTTTGCCAGGCGCCAAAAACATTGCCAAGTCGTAGCAAAGTAAATTGTAAACATTCAAACTCAAGTCTCCATAATAATGTTAATTGACTTCACACCAACATGGGCGAGAGCCGGTCTCAACTTTCTTTCCGTCTACTTTCTAAGAACAAATAATGTTGAAGCCAGATAGGCTTTCTGACTCTGAGGGAGCTGACCTAAAGGCGATTACACTTCGTCGTTAAGAACACAAAAGGACTTTCAAAACAAACAGACTAACGAGCAAGTTTATGTAAGCGAGATCGAAATTATGACTTCTAACAATCTAAACTAGCTTAAGCTCACGGCTTCGTCCTCGTGACCGAATAAAGAATGATATACATATTCCTATCCCGTGGGAATTTCTAAAAATCCATTCTTGATACGCGTTATCCTACGAAAACAAGTAGTTTTGGGTTTACGTTGTTGAATCAGTTTGTTCATAAAACGATTTTATAAGTAGGGTATAAGATAATGGACGTAGGTATACGTACGTACGGACATGACATATTTAGATTTTGCCGAGAAACATACGGTTTGACTGACTCAACACATCGGAAGAGCAAAACGATGAAGTGGAAAGATTTACTTACACTACTTATTACTTACCTACCTACTTAATATCCTGTGTTTCAGGTTCTATTCGAAACCGTAGCACAATAATCAAAGGAAATCGAACGTCGTTTAAGACAAATGTAACGGGACCTTAATGATCTTACAACAAAAAAAAATAAACACGTTTTAGACGTGCCCAAAATGTTAGTTTTCTATTAACTGTTAAATATTGAACACATGTTCAACGGCTGTCTACATTTTTGAGGTACACGGTTAGGGCCGGCGCCCACTAACGGCATGGCACGGCGTGGCATTTTATTACTATCAAGTTATTTTGAATCTTATTTCAATGAGTTTAGAATTCATGTTACTTTATTGGTTATGTGTGGCATCGGCCCTCAGGACGTCGCGGCATCGTGGTATCGAAATAAAGTAACATGAATTCTAAACTAATTGAAATATGATTCAAAATAACTTGATAGTAATAAAATGCCATGCCGTGCCATGCCGTCAGTGGGCGCCGGCCATTAGAGTACGGGTCACGTGACCCCCCATTGACCACCATCAATGACACATACTCGGGCTCCCCTGGAGATCTATACAATCTGACACCTGACGCAATCTCGTGGCTGGGGACCCTGAATGTGGATTTATAAGTAGTATGTAGTTTCTTTCTTTAGTGTAATTGTTTAATGTTTTACGCCATAGGATTAAATAAATGACACATCATGCAAGGGACAGGTAAGTAATTATAAAAACTTGATTTTTTAATGCATTTGGGGACCTTTATAATGTTTCCATTAAAGTTTTATGTCTTGTGAAAGAAGGTTATACATGGGCGCATAATAAGCACACGATCAATCTAAATAATTTAAAGATTTAAATTCTACAATATGAACTTGGAAAACCTTCACGCGTAATAATAAGCCAAGGCTTCTTAAATCGATGCGGCACTTTTAAATTCAAATTTGGTTTGTATTTAATTGTGTTTGGTTTGTTTAACGACCAAGGGCCTGTTGCATAACAAAGTACAGCTATAATATTACAAGCGGAACTCTCGCTTCAGTTATACAGGGTTATTTGTAATGCACTAGCATCCTCTTAACCCTAAACTGCTACCACTTAATCAAATGTTTTTTGTTTTACGGCTTTTGTCATAACTTAATATTTTTGGTGTAATAACGTTATGAAAATTTGAGATTACCTCTTATTTTTACGATACTCTGTGTATTTGTATGGGAAAAAAGTGCTTCATTTTAAAAAGTCGTAAAACAAAAAAACATTTGTTTGAGTGATAGAAATTCAGGGTTAAGAGGATGTCAGTGAATTGCAAATAACCCTGTATTAACTAGAAAGGGAGTTCCGCTTGTAATATATGTTGTACTTAATAAATGAAACCGAATGTAGTTTATTAACCACACTTCCAACTCAAATAGTCTTTGTTAAAAAATCATTATAAGTTAAACGTACCAATGCTCGACACCTCAACGCCCAGTAGATGACACTCATCTGCCACCCCTCTTACTATGGCATAAGATTGAAGGTGCCATGTAATGGGTCAGTGTCGAGCACAGGGACGTTTACCTTACTTAATACAGCTATTATTCGTTGACTTTACTAGTAGGTATTGTCATCTAACATGTATGCCAAATTTCAAGTCAACCCGACCACCTTAGACTGGGTTAAATTCCACTTCCAAGATTTGACCCACACATTACATACTAACACGGCAAGTTAAAAAACTTGTAATAACCTCCTCCTTTTTTTGAAGTCGGTTAAAAATACGTGCATTCGTCTGAGCAAAATCTAATAGGCCGAACACGTTCAGTTCTAATTACAATGATGATTGTGATTACGTCCCAGGCGAGCAAAATCAGATACGGCCTAGGTCTCCCAACGGTGTCTGTTGCAATCTAATTGCATTCCTCAGTTACCAGCGGAAAACTAGCCTAGGTATCTAGAGTAGGTACCATCGACAAAAAGGTCGCCTTAACACCTTAAATGTCCATTTTGCTTGCAGTGGCTATGGCTAGACATCTGTCCATACCAATCCATACTAATGATCTTCAACGGTTGCAAGCAAATTTGTTTTGAAACTGGGCAGGCTTCGCTTTTGTCGACTGTACAGTCGGCCAAAAATTATGGTCTACCACCCTACGGTTGAAGTTCATTTGCACGTCATAATAGGGATATTGACGCCACCTTGACGCCACCAATCAAACTGACGTACTTTTTATGAGCTGTCAAAACACAATTCGCACATCTAGATCTAAAGAGGGTCAACTCAAAATAATATACCATTTTAATTCAGACCTTCTAGAAATTGACTGAAGTCTAAATTATAATGGTATATTATTTTGAGTTGACCCTCTTTAGATCTAGATGTGCGAATTATCCCATAGAGTTTGAATGGCAATAGCAACTTATGACGTCACTTGTTCGCCAACTCAATCAACTAACCTATTTATTTGTTTTAAAGAAACAAAAAATCTAATTTTGCAGTTAATCGAGAATTAATCTGGTTTTCAGGGCTAAAATAAAGCGTTTTTTACTGGAGTCGTGTCTTCGAATTATTTTTTAATGGCGTCACCATCCCTGTACAACGAGGTCGATTTTCCCTAGCAATAATAATGATGACTCTGACTCTCGATGACACTCATTTAAATCTCACAGAAACTTTGGTCAAAACTGGTAGAGTGGTTGGTGGTGGCACTTTCTTGGCCAACCGTACTCTAACAATCAAATGTCATCATCTTAGTCCATATAAGTCCCACTGCTGGGCACAGTCCAGTTCCGGATAAGACGGAAGCTATTGCACGTCACTCTCAAATGAATATAAAATCACAAATTAAATATATAGTATGGTGAAAACCAATGAAATGAGTGCAGATTTGTTTGCGTGTATAATTTGGAACCTGCCTCTAATGAACTACCTGAACTACCTTTCAGAAAGAGATAGCTAGGGCTGTGGTTCCCACGCGGGTCCAGTCCGGATTAGGAACTTCACACACACCATAGAATTGCTTCGCAAGTGCGTGCGGGTTCCCTCACGTTTGTCCTTCATCGTAATGCTTTCACAAATCAATTCTGAAAACTCAGAAGTGCGAGCCCGGCATTTGAACTCCTATGATCCTCTGCTTAACATTTTGAGTTTGTTCATGCCATTTTCTTCTCAGTTCAAATTTTTACACTGACGAGCAAAAATAAAGGGTCGGTTACAAAAATTACCATAACTACAAAACCCGCTGTGATAGCTTCTTCGAGTAAAATGAGTTTAGTAAAGATAGAGTTTTATTCTCAACTAGCTTTTGCCCGCGACTCCGTCCGCGTGGAATTAGTAATTTGGGCAGCTTATTTTTTTATCCAATTTGCTTTTTCATCAATTATGGCTCTCCTTAGATCCTTCCGGAAGAAGTGAAACTTCATAATAAACCAACCCGCTCCCAATCCGCCCCAACCCGCTCTCAACCCGCCCCCAACCCGCCCTCAACTCGCTCCCAACCCGCTCCCAACCCACCCTCAACCCGCTCCTAACCCGCCCCCAACCCACTCCCAACCCGCCCCCAACTCGCTCTCAACCCGCCCCCAACCCGCTCCTAACCCGCCCCCAACCCGGTCCCAACTCGCCCAACCCGCTCCCAACCCGCTCTTAACCCGCCCCAACCCACTCCCAACCCGCCCCCAACCCGTCCCCAATCCGCTCCCAACCCGCCCCAACCCGCTCTCAAGCCGCCCCCAACCCGCTCTCAACCCGCCCCCCCCAACCGCTCCCAACCCGCCCTATCTAACTGGGCTATCTAACACTGAAAGAATTTTCCAGATCGGAGCAGTAGTTCCCGAGATATAGACGTTTTACTTCCAAAACCCCCGATTTGGAAACATTCTTCCGCTCCGCTCCGCTCCTATTGGTGTTAGCGTGATGATATATAGCCTATAGCCTTCCTCGATAAATGTGCTATCTAACACTGAAAGAGTTATTCAAATCGGAGCAGTAGTTCCTGAGATTAGCGCGTTCAAACAAAAAACCTGTTCGATAAATTCTTAAAATAGACGTATCTTTCTTATTTGTGAACCGATTCAAATGAAACAAACACTAAATGTTAATCCAAGAAAATACCAACATATCAGTGAAAACCGCATCCTTCTAGGTTAAGCCGTTTCTGAGATTAGCGCGCACAAACGCACAGACAAACAGATAAACAGACAAACAGACAATAATTCTAAAAATCATCGTTTTGGGTTCTATTGTGCTAATAAACAGCCCTAGTGACAGTTTTTCTCAAATATCTTCAATGTACAGACACCGACTTGTTACAGATTTATTATATGTATAGATTAAACTTTTTCTTGTTAAGAATAAAACTCTTTACTAAAATCATTTTACTCCAAGAAACTATCACAGCGGGTTTTGTAGTTATCGTCATTTCTGTAACCGACCCTTTATTTTTGCTCATCAGTGTATATAACATTCTTATTGCAGGTCGCAGATATGCTGGAAGGAACGAAAATAAACTCACACTCGCAAATGGCGAGCATCTTCGACATCGCTAAGGACACAGTCCTTTTCTTCGTCTTGTCCTGTTACTACGTACTAGAGTCACTGTTCTGGACTTTAGTGCCTAATGCTATCAGGCCTATGAAGAGTTTGAAGGGGGATGTAGTGTTGGTAACAGGAGGCGGAGGGGGGGTGGGGCGGCAGTTGGCTGTCAAGTTGGCAAGGCTTGGAGCAAGAGTTGTTGTTTGGGACATTAATAAGGAAGGTATGTGAAAATACACAATTTATTTACCAACATAAACATAAAAATAAAAACATCTTAGAAATGCCCAAAATATGAACATGGGCTAAATTCAGGAACGGCCCAACACGCTTTGCGAGCGTTAATTCAATCGTTTGGGTGAGGATAGGAATGGGTTCAGCTTGGGATGAGCCTTATTTTCCTGTTAATTCGCTTTGTAAATAAATAAATAAA
Source organism: Archips crataeganus (assembly GCA_947859365.1). Lineage (NCBI taxonomy): Eukaryota > Metazoa > Arthropoda > Insecta > Lepidoptera > Tortricidae > Archips > Archips crataeganus. The sequence continues at coordinate 11,800,120 of OX402061.1, read as the reverse complement.
TAAACAAATAAATAAGGCTTATCCCAAACTCGGCCCAAACCTCTCGCAAACCAGTGATTTTGGCGTTCCTGAATAGCAGTTCAAACCAAACCCAACCCCAACGATTGAATTACCGCTACCAAACCCGTGAAGGCCCGTTCCTGAGTTTAGCCCCTGATGCAACTTGCGTCTATTTTTTTGCGATAACACGGAATAAACGCAGCTTTTAAACGAACTTCGTCTAATATTTGTGCTGCAGTGTACAGCCGAACCAACTGAATCGTAACGTAACCCACTGTGGAAACTTTTTCACAGAAAATATTACAGTGGCATCGAATTAAGTAGTTGACAAGGAAAATCATTATGACGTTTACTGTGAAAACGTGGGTCAAAAACGAAATGATTCGACTGTACACTTCGTAACTTCTCATGTCCGAGAACGTAGTATACAGCGAAGAAAAACCAATAACTACGTATTTCCTTCATTAACTAACTCATCAGCACATTAGACCTGCGATAAAGCCATATATCTATGCTGATCATTATTGTAATGACTTAAGGATGTGACCGTGGTCGCAATTAATTAAATCGTCGCGTGCTACAACTGCTTAAATAGTAGGTAATTCATAAGAATTGTTTTCGGTGGCTAAATGGGGGGGTCGGGAGTGCGACGGGCCTATTTACGTGGCTGTATACCAGGATAAGTATCTGCAGCGATTTTGATAGCACACGCAGTGCATGTGTTATCATTATCACCCGACTGTCGAAGGAGGGTTATGTTTTTCGAGCATATGTATTTATGTATGTATGTACTTATCATTCTTTGGAACACCCTGCAGCCTAAACTGCTCCATGGATTTTGAAGTGTGAGGTGTCATTAGATTTGTCTCAGTTCCGAGAGTGACATAGGGTGTATATTTTCCCGGAATTCTCTTGGTAACGGGAATTTTATACAGGCGGGTTTTTTTCATCTAGTATTAAAATTTATTTATTTATTTATACGTCATAATTTCATAGAAGTTTGACGTTTAATATAACATCACACTGACGGCGGGCGCCGGTCAGACGAGGGCGCCGCACTTGTCGCCCGCCAACACAGACAGCGCGCGGGCCGAGCGGGTAACTGGCGATCTCGGCCGCCTTACATTAGTCGTAGGTAATACCCACATTATTACGATAACAGCCACATGATCCTTTTTTTCTCAAACATGCTATGTAATGTTTACGTTGTGTTCCTTAAAACAGGCTTCGAAATACACCGTTGCAGGCCTAGGCCGGCAATGCGATCGTCTATTGTTTCATGTCACACAGCACCATGATGTTTATAGGTCTATGGCATCATAGCATTTAGCCATTTAAAAAAAACTATAAGCAATATTTGCGTTTTGGTTCATTATGACATACGCTTATTTAAGGTAAGGTAAGATGGTGATGGTGATGGTAATGGTGATCTGCCTAGAGAAATATTTCACCATCAACATCATCATCACCATCATCATCATCACCATCATCATCATCACCATCATCATCATCATCGTTATCGTCATAATCATCATCATCATCATCATCATCATCATCATCATCATCATCATCATCATCATCATCATCATCATCATCATCATCATCATCATCATCATCACCATCACCATCACCATCATCATCATCATCATCATCATCATCATCATCATCATCATCATCATCATCATCATCATCATCATCATCATCACCATCATCATCATCACCATCATCATCATCACCATCACCATCATCACCATCGTCACCATCACCACCATCATTATCATCACCACCATCATTATCATCACCACTGTCATCATCATCATCATCACCATCATGATGACGACGATGATGATGATGATGATGATGATGATGATGATGATGATGATGATGATGATGATGATGGTGATGGTACATGTTTGAGAAAAGCACTATACAAACCTCGGCCGGAACAGGGGTTGCCGGCCTCTGCAGTAATGTACTATTCTTGTCCGAACTCTATTTCTCAAAATAAGTAGGTATTTAGATATACAGCAATTCCTCGTCTGTGTCCGACTCTTCCGACATCTTTAGACACTCCGCCTTTCGATAGCCGCTGCTGGCCCGACCCGACCCAACCTACTCTAGTGTGAACGAACGACCCGACCCGCGCTCCCGGCCCGCACCCGTCCTCTGTGTGTGTTGCGCTTTAGAACAATAAATAATTAATTAAGCAGATAGTTAAAAATAAACGCTGTAAAGTACCTACATGAAAAAATAGGACGTAGGACTGTGGATATATTATACATAAGTACTTACATCCTGGCAGATTTACGCGAAGATATATCTACTAATTATTTATTAGTTATGTACTGCCTGTAGTGTAGGTACAAACATTTGTTTGTACTTACAGTCTGCAATAGACTAAAATGTCTACAATGCAAATGAAGTTGAGATTTATGGATTTTATTCGTACTTAGACGATCTTAGTTAAAATGCTCGGTACGTTTTTGTTACGCATTTAGAAGCCTTATTTATTACATACGTGTGTTTGAAGAATACCTATTGCCAATTTTCGTGTTTCAACTGTCCTCGTGTTTTATGTCGCTGTCTTTTATATATTTAAGTCTTATGCATCCATTGTTTAACCAGGCTTACAGAAGACATGTACAGATCTAATTGAGGAAGGTTACGAAGTGGCGAGCTACGTCGTAGACTTGGCGGATCGGGCTGCCGTATACGCAACAGCTGAAAAGGTTAAGAAAGAGGTTAGTAACTTAATATACACCTATACTTAATACAGGCACAGTCGAACTATTTGATTTCTTGATTTGCCATAAAACGCTCTCACAGAAAGTAAATATTCATTTTACCTATATTTTATGTGAAACGGCTACAATGTAGCCGCTACATAGTACTTACTTAATAGACAGTTAGTCAAGATAAAGATCAATAACAACTAAGTAAAAATTCAATATTTATAAACATAAATCAACAATAACTTTCATGTCGTCATTCTTATAGTCTCAAAATTACGCTTTATTCTTTATCCCACCGGAACAAACATTGCTTCGAAGAAAGACAAACCCCTCCATTTTTTGGGCCAAGTAAATTAACTTAACGTATCCGCTGCCGGCTATCAAGTTCAAGACATCGTCAGGTGCCGTGTACGTATATGTACGTTTAAATTAACTTAACGTATCCGCTGCCGGCTATCAAGTTCAAGACATCGTCAGGTGCCGTGTACGTATATGTACGTTTAAATTAACTTAACGTATCCGCTGCCGGCTATCAAGTTCAAGACATCGTCAGGTGCCGTGTACGTATATGTACGTTTAAATTAACTTAACGTATCCGCTGCCGGCTATCAAGTTCAAGACATCGTCAGGTGCCGTGTACGTATATGTACGTTTAAATTAACTTAACGTATCCGCTGCCGGCTATCAAGTTCAAGACATCGTCAGGTGCCGTGTACGTATATGTACGTTTAAATTAACTTAACGTATCCGCTGCCGGCTATCAAGTTCAAGACATCGTCAGGTGCCGTGTACGTATATGTACGTTTAAATTAACTTAACGTATCCGCTGCCGGCTATCAAGTTCAAGACATCGTCAGGTGCCGTGTACGTATATGTACGTTTAAATTAACTTAACGTATCCGCTGCCGGCTATCAAGTTCAAGACATCGTCAGGTGCCGTGTACGTATATGTACGTTTAAATTAACTTAACGTATCCGCTGCCGGCTATCAAGTTCAAGACATCGTCAGGTGCCGTGTACGTATATGTACGTTTAAATGCCATAAAAATTATGTCAGTGGCATACTTAGGCACTGGGCGAAAGTCACGAAAAGGCATATAAATCGGCCGTCGGACTCTCTTCCGAATGAGCGGTGAATTAAAGCCAAAAGCGCAGTAGGGTCCTGGATTTAGGGTCTCATCTCGGTGGCGGGATTCTATAGCAATACTAATTATGTTCGATTTTTCATCCAATCAGACAAGAATGAATCTCTCAAGAGCACTAAAATACGAATATCCAAGCCTTGTTTGCGAGAGAGTGGTGTGTTTATTATAAATATTATTATTATTAATAATAATAATATCCATTCGTAGGTCGGAAAAGTGGACGTTCTGATAAACAATGCCGGAACGGTGTTCGGAGAAACTCTACTGGAACTGAGTGACACGGCCATCGAGACAACTTACAAAGTGAACATTCTCTCACATTATTGGGTAAGTGCACAAGTGCATGTTTTGCAACAAAATTGACCGCTTATTAAGTGTTACTGCAAGGCTCTTGAAAATAATTTGGTAAGTCATGTCAATTAAGTAATTTTTGTATGAATTAATCATCATCATCATCATTTCAGCCGCAAGAAGTCCACTGCTGGACATAGGCCTCCCTCAATGATACCCAATCATTACGGTTGGTAGCGACTTGCATCCAACTTGAACCTGCGGCCATCACCAAATCGTCCGTCCATCGTATGAATTAATAATGCAATGCAAATAAAGCAATTTCTTGTTACTTGAGCACACTAATTGGCAGGTAGTAGATCCATACTATTATTACAAATGCGAAAGTGTGTCTGTCTGTTACCTCTTCACACTGAAACCGCTCAAGCGAATCAGGTGAAATTTGGTATGGAGATAGTTTGAGACCCTGGGAAGAACTAGGATAGTTTTTATTCGCATTTGTTGTGGCGCATCAAGGCAATTGTACCATATGACGTGTAGGACATGAACACACGTCCCTTTCTCTTTTTTACTTTGCTGAGAACAGCCGCCAAGCACTCACCGTATAGTAGGTACGAATTTTTTGAGGTGTCCCGATCTCGTTAGCAGCACACATTTCGAACAAAGCCATTGTATTCTATTATGTCCTCAAGTGCACAATCCTCAATTTGAAACTTGAACTTGAACAGAAATATAAGATAAAATAGCTCGTTGAAATAACGACTTTATTATTTACAGTAGAGAGTTCATTTTCCAAGGCTTGAAAAATAAAGCTATTCCCGCAAGATTTCCGCCGATGCTGGCACCCAGCGCTGGTTGCTAATGAAACTGGCAGCCAACACTGGCTTCGTCTAAACCTAGATAAGACTTTAGCTCATCAAAGTTTCATATACGAGTCGTTGTAATTGAATTTCTTATTCCAGACGGTAAAGGCGTTCCTGCCAGAGATGATAGAGTCGGGCAAGGGGCACGTCGTGACCGTGGGCTCTGTGGCGGGGCTGCTCGGCACTTACCGCTGCACGGACTACAGCGCTACCAAGTTCGCCACCGTCGGCTTCCACGAGAGCCTATTTACCGAGCTCAGGGTATGTAACAACAATTATAGAATATCCAATCGAGAATTGCGTGATCGAGATCAAACCTCTTCAGTCAGTTAGTTTGAGAGAATTTTGAATTGAGACCGTGTAACCGTATTCATATACAAATAAATAAACGACCGCTTTAGCCTAGTTGGTAGTGACCCTGTCTACGAAGCAAGAGGTCCTGGGTTCAAATCCCGGTAAGGGCATTTATTTGTGTGATGAGCACGAATATTTGTTCCTGAGTTATGGATGTTTTCTATGTATTTAAGTATTTATTTATCTATATAAGTATGTTTATCGTCGTCTAGTACCCATAGTTCAAGCTTTGCTTAGTTTGGGACTAGGTCGATTTGTGTAAGATTGTCCCCTAATATTTACTTATTTATTATTATTTATTAAATATATTTTGTTTGATTTGATTTTGATTTAATTCAAATTCAAATACTAATTTACTTCAAGTAATTTACTTACAAACTCATATTCAAAAATAAAATAATAATACAAAATCAAAATCAATAGAATAAAAATAACAATCATAAAATTAAAATTAATACTTACGTTCTACCTTACTTACTACGCCGTGCCTATCACAGCAGTGCCGAATATAAGGGCAATCGTACCTCTCGGCAATCATGGCTAGAACGGCGTTGCGGCTGGTTTGATTTGAGATGTTTTATATCGTGTTATTTTTTCTATAGTCAATTATTTTGATATATCAGGTTTGACCATGCACCCCTCGCAATGATAGGTACTGCCCACGGCTACGCGCGACTGGCGGCACGGCAATTCATTAATTGTGTGACTGAGACGATCGCCGAATACTTAGTCCTTACCTGATAGCCCAAACAATAAAGAGAAAACACGGTCTCATAGTCATGGCCAGGCCGTTTATGATGGAATGTCCCATTTATTTAAATTGTTAGTATTGGTTTAAATCAACATTGCTCTGAATTATGTTCAGGCGTTAATTGTAACATTTCAAAATTTTGATAATATCAACCCCAGCCCACGGTAATTAGTCTCCGCCAATCTTTACAATACTTCCCCTATGACCCCCTTCACATCCACACACTTTATATGCTCTACCTTCTACCTCTACATTGCTCGTAGAAAAGCTAAGCCATTTTGGAACGTCGATGCCCTACGGGTATTTTGGATTTAAAATGTACCTACCTGCTAATTTATTCAGAATTAGGTCATTCAAACACCCCTAACTTTCCATACATTTTTGTCAGTTTTGTGACGAGCTATAGGCAAGTACAAAACTGTATGAAAAAGTCTCAAGCCTGACTCAAAAGGACACTTTTTTCTTCATGAAAATGAATAATAGGGCATAGGCCCTAGGCGTGATTTTGAATAAAAAACCCCAAAATTACCATTTTAAATTATCATTTCAAAAAAGTAAACGCTACACTTATTGAAAATGCCCATATTATGTATACACCGTGAAATTTTAGTGGTTGTTTTCCCGAAACGAGGTGATTTAGTATCGATTGTACAATCGATTTATAATTACTATTTCGACTAGAGTCAAAAATCCAACAAGTACAAGTAGCGTACGAGGTTAGGTACCAACGAAGCGTTACTATTGGTTTGCGGTCATTTTCGACTTTCGTTTTTCACAATTGAATTTTTGACTCTAGTCAAAATAGTAATTATAAATCGATTGTACAATCGAAGCTAAATCACCTCGTTTCGGGAAAACAACCACTAAAATTTCACGGTGTATACCCCCACCCTGTACAGTCTTAACTGCACAAATTTTCGCGTCATGACCTGCCTTAGACCGGAATATTAGCGATTATCTATCTAATCTAATATGTAAAAAATCTCGTGTCACGGTGTTTGTTATCGAACTCCTGCGAGACGGCTTGACCGATTTTTATGAAACTTTTTTCTCTAAGTATACTCGGTAGTTCTGCGAATAGGTCGTAGGCTATTTTCTATAACCGCGTCGTATAATCGTGGGCAACAGCTAGTAATTTATACTTAAATACCTACAATACATTAGGTAAATGTGGATGTCTTTTGTTCTTGATTTATATAAATGATCTGCCCAAAATTATAAACACTTCATGCACCCTTTTTGCTGATGACATCTCTCTCTTGATCCCATGTCAAAATTAACAAAATTTGAGTGAGTCTATAACCGCGGTCCTCTCGAGTATTGTGGCTTGGTTAGACGATCATAATATGAAATTAAATTTCAGCAAAACCAAACTTATACAATTCAGACCCTATCAAAAACGAAGTTTAGACATACATTATACGTTTCAAAATTGTACTTTGGAATGCGTTAATTCTTTTCCACTCCTGGGCATACATATCGACACTAACATAAACTGGAAAGAACATATAAATGCTATATCTGCAAAGTTGAGCCGTTTTACCTACGCTCTATATGAACTAAAAAAGTGCACCGATAAAAAGACAGCCATAAGTGCCTATTATGCATACGCTCACGCTTGGCTGAAGTATGGCATAGTTTTATGGGGAAATAGCCCACATGCATTGCAACTGTTTCAAACTCCAAAAGCGCTGTGTTAGAATTCTAGTAAATATAGGCAACAGGACAAGCTGCAAAAATCACTTCCAAGAACAAAAAATCCTAACGCTAGCATCCATGTATATTTTGGAAGTATCCATTTTTGTAAGGAATAACATATCACTCTTCCCGCAATATAACCGTCCGTCAAACACTCCAAAAAAATAGACTGGCCATTCCTGCTTCTAGATTAAAAATAATCCATACAGCTCCCTTTGCTATGTCAATTAAAATATTTAATAAGATACCTAAAGAAATTAAACAAGAAAATAACATGAACATATTTAAGCACCGCCTAAAGGCATTTTTGAGTGAGAAATCTTACTATAATGTTCAAGAATTTTTTGATGAAAATTGATATTGATTTTATTTTATTCATAGGATTTGTAAAAAAAAAATGTTATCTATATCTTATTATTTATACCGTGATAATTAAATTATAGTTATTGCTGAATGTGATATGGTGTAATTGGTAAATGCGAATGCGTGTGTAGGTATGTATTTGTAAAACTATTTATCTGTTAAATTTTAATTAGCTGTAATAATGATTAATAATGTTTTAAATAATAGTTTATAATTATGCTGACATATTATTAATGAAATGCGTATCTGTCCTACTGTTGCTGTGCCCTTACAGGGTTCACATTGAAGCTGTATTTTATTTTGTAACACCAAATGTACAATGTGAAACGCAATAAATAAATAAATAAATAAATAAAATAAAGAAAGTGCATAACTAACTCATGCACGATCCGATCAAACGAAGGAATGGCCAATCATTAAATATTACCTTTATAACAATAAAAGTATTCGTAATAAACCAGTTAGTTCAGTCATTTAAGGAATGACAAGGGGTCAATCTCGGAATGAGAGATAACAAGCTGGAAACTTGTATACAATTACAATTTTGTAATAGACTAGCTTTTGCCCGCGACTTCGTCCGCGTAGAATTCCAATTTGTGGTAAAGCTTCTTCAGCTCTTTCATTGTATAAAACAAAAATCCGGCACCGGCAACATTCATCATTATTATCATTTCATCATTTCATCATCATCAGTATCAGTTAGTGAATATTATAAATCCCGTTTATTCTCTATCCCGTGGGAATTTCAACAAATTTGTCCTTGTTCTATGCAAATTTTCGCTTATTTTTATCCCGCGGGAATTTTGCATTTTCCCCGAGAAAAAGTAGCCTATGTCCTTGAAGTTTTAAAATCAGCTTCGTAGTTGAATTCACTTATTTTTTTCCTGTGGGAATTTTGCTTTTTAACGGAGAAAAGTAGTCTATGTAAATAATGGTCTATGTAAATATTGGTGAAAGAAACTTTCAAATCAGCCCTCAAGTGATATTCACTTCTTTCTATCCCACGGGAATTTTGCATTTTACCGAATAAATAGTAGGTAGCCTAGCCTATATCAATAAAGGATAGTGTAGCTTTCTATTGGTCATTTTTTATACTCAGCCCCGAAGTTAAATTTACTATTTTCTATACCGCGGGCATTTTGCATTTATCAAGGACAATGTATCTTTTCTATTGGTGAAAGACGTTTTAAAATGAGCTCCGAAGTTGATTTTTTTTTCTATCCCTTGGGTTTGCATTTTCCCGGAAAAGGTAGCCTATGTCAATAAAGGATAGTGTAACTTTTTACTGGTAAAAGATTTTTTTAATCGGCTCGGAAGTTTCAGAGATTATCTATCCCACAGGAATTTCCAAAAATCCTGCAATAAGTTTTTTTGCTGTTATGTATGACCATTTACGTTTATACTGAATTTGAAAAGTTTAGTAAATGTAGTTACGGAGATAGGATCCAGTTGTTTTGAGTATATAAATCCTGATTTATCCTTATCCCGTGGGAATTTTCAAAATTATTGAAATTAGCTTTATACCTATTCTAATAGTCTACTTACATGCCCAATTTAAACAGTTTATCTTCGTTATGGGGATAGGGTCACTCTTAATTGATGAAATATATACATCCCGTATATTCCTTATCCCGTGGGAATTCCGGAAAATTCTTTCTTATCGGATGCCTACGTCATACAAAGAACACATCCTCCAAGTTTCAGGTCTGTACACACAGCGGTTTAGGCTGTGCGTTAATCCGCCAGTCAGTCATTTAGGACTTCAGGACAAAGCATTTTATATGTATTTGCATTGCACCAAGCTTTTATGCGAGTTCAACAATGATGTTTGAATACTCAATTCGATTTTATTCGAAAAAGGTTGAACTCACATAAAAGCTTCATCATCATCATTTCAGCCGTACCACTACGTACGTCCACTGCTGGACATAGGCCTCCCTCATTGACGCCCAATCATTGCGGTTGGAAGCGACTTGCATCCACCCTGAACCTGCGGCCTTCACCAAAACGTCCGTCCATCTCGTTGGTGGACGTACCACGCTGCGCTTGTAAGAGCAAAAGCTTGGTGAAATGCAAATACTTATACATATAATTAGTTATTATCAGAGATCAGATCAGGAAGTGGTTGACAAACGTAGACAAATGGTTTGCAAAATTTGAAGTTTCGTTTCGTTTACATTGTGTCAAAATAAAAAGTAATTTAAATCAAAAGCACTAAAGAGTATTGATATCAACTTCGAAGCAAATCACCCCCAAAAAAACTTTGTGCTCCTTTTTAACCCCGTCAAGGGATGAATTTCAATAAAATACGAAACACGTCTTCCATCAATTCTGTTATAGAATGTTTATGCAAAATTTGAAGTAGATTGGACAAAGGAATCACGTTGTCCCATACAAACTTTGCCCCCCTTTTTTACCCCCTTAGGAGTAGAACTACGAAAAATCCTTTCTTATCGGATGCCTACGTCATACAAAGAACACACCCTCCAAGTTTCAGGTCTCTACGATCAGCGGTTTAGGCTGTGCGTTGATCCGTCAGTCAGGACAAAGGATTTTATATGTATAGATGTTAGGACCACTGAAGCTATAGAAACCGAGATAATCGCGAAAATCTGACTTTTTTGACATTTGACCTTGAATAACTTACGACGCGGACACGAGATTTTATGTGACTTTTGAGACAACATTTAGAACACCAAAGCGAAGCTGTATACAAGTTTCCAGCTTGTTATCTCTCATTCCGAGGTGATCTTCTAATATAACTGGATTAAGTTAAGTTTTCTACGCACTCAACAACTACAAGCAAGTGTAAGAGCTAACTGGCTCATACAACACCGTGATCCGTAATTTACTGTATTGACAGATTTCATCATTAATTTCCAGGCTCATGGTCACACCACGATACACGCGACGCTAGTCTGCCCGTACTACATCAACACGGGCATGTTCGACGGCGTGACCCCACGACTGATGCCAATGTTGGAGCCCGAATACGTTGCTGAAACCATGATTGACTCCATCCGAAAGAACGAGGTCAACTGTATCATGCCTGGATCTGTTCGATACCTACTGCCGCTGAAGTGGTAAGTATCGTAGAATCTGCGCCACCTAGAAACCCTAACTCTCTAGATTTTGTTATCAATGTAAAGCCTAGCGTAGGTAACATTAGTAACATATTTTTGGAATAAACGTCAACCATATCAAATCTTTGATGGGATATGGATAATGTAGAAATGACATTAATACCAACTTATTACAAACGCAAAAGTTTGTATGGATGGATGTATCGATGTTCTTCAGTCTCACGCTAAAACGGTTTGACGGATTCTGATGAAATTTGGCACACAGATAGCATACTAGCCATCTAACTTAAGTATACCATTTTGCGGCGAATATAGGTTTCTTGATTTTTTTATTTTTTTTTGTAACCAAAAAACAAAACACGTAGGTAGGTAAGAGTAAATTTTTGGCGTAGAATAAGTAGATAAATAAATAAATAAATAAATAAATATCATGGGACAATTCCTTCAATTCACACCAATTGACCTAGTCCCAAAGTAAGCTAGGCAAGCTTGTGTTATGGGTACTAGGCAACGGATAAACATACTTATATAGATAGATACATACTTAAATACATATTAAACACCCAAGACCCGAGAACAAACATTCGTATTTTTCATGCAAATATCTGCCCCGACACGGGAATCGAACCCGGAACCTCAAGCTTCATAGTCAGGTTCTCTAACCACTAGGCCATCCGGTCGTCAAACCTACCTATGACATAAACCAATAGGAAACGGTTGAAAAAGGAACTAAAAAGAAAATGGTGCCCTCACATAATTTCCGACTCTACCACGTTACATGTAGTCTAGTCGAAATGTTCAAAATGGTGTTAATTCTTGATAAAGGTCCTAAAAATATGTGTGATAGCTCATTGGATTCGGAATGACGTCTAGATAAATGTATTCGAAGGATTTTACTGCAGGATAAAAATTGCAAAAGTTATTAACAAATTAAGATGAAAAAAAAAAGGTAAAAGGTTAAGGTAAGGTAAGGTAAGGTAAGGTAAGGTAAGGTAAGGGGGTTAAAGGTAAAGGTAAGGTATTTCGTTTTTTGGCAATATCTCAAAAACTGTTAATATTTAAGAAATTTAAAAAAAAGATTCTTAAAGAGGAGAAAATTTCCAAAAAAAAAGTCCTACCTCCCGGAACTCTACCTCCATTATTTATAATTTTAATTTAGCGCTGAAAATAGGGCCCCGCGCGGCCGATTCAGCATGGCCGCGCTGCCGCTCAACAGAGTCTATGACATAAAATAATTTTTTTATAGAATTAAATAACAATCGAAAAATTTAAAAAAATTATCGTGTCATCAGAACACATCAAGGAAGAAAGTCCCGTTGGAAAAAAATTTTTTGTTGATTTTTCAAAAAGTTATACTATTGTTAATTAAGTAATTTTTCGTGGGCTTTAATTTTTACAAAAGACAGTATAAAAGTTTAAAAAATTGGCCTATAAATTTTTGGCTTCTTGGAGCTCTTCTTATATATATACTTAACAAGACCACGTTATAAAAAAATCTTAAATTTGTATATTTTGTTTATTATATTTTTTTTAAGTTAACAAAAAATGAAAATCATCAAAAATGTTGTTAAAAAAAATTTTTCAATCTAATGTTGAGTTATGGCTATTTTAGCATTGCATAGAGGCATTGTCTAACATCGAAAAATATTTATTTGCGGCATTTGTTAATAAATTGTTTATAAACAAATAGACTAGTTTAATATTTAAAAAAAAAAAAAAATTTCCATATTGTTGTCATGGGAAAATAATGATTTTTAAAATAATAATTTTTTCTTAAAAAAAATTTTTAATTGTTTAAAACCGTTTTTTACATATTTGCATTGTTTAAATAATTAGTTAAGAAATTATTTCCTCTTTAAAAATCATAATTACCATTTCTCAAAAGACTGACCGAAATTTTTTTTTTTTATAAATAATTTAATTGTTTATTAACTTTACAATTGTTTATAAACAAATTCAGATGACCATAGTATTTTTTTTCTAAAACTAAAAAAAATACAAAAACAATCATGTATAACAAAGTGGTAAAATATTTTTTTTTGTATTTTTTACAATAATTTCTAAAACTCCACGATACCAAAGTTAGATCGGTCACACAATTTGTCAAGTAACAAATTACCATAACTCATAAACTATTAGAGATACGATAATCAACATTCAGGTCATTTTTAGGGTTCCGTAGTCAACTAGGAACCCTTATAGTTTCGCCATGTCTGTCCGTCTGTCTGTCGGTCTGTCTGTCGGTCTGTCTGTCTGTCCGCGGCTAAGCTCAGAGACTGTTAGTACTAGAAAGCTGTTATTTGGCATGAATATATATATCAGTCACGCCGACAAAGTGATTGAATAAAAAAAAGTAAAAAAAATTTTTTTAGGTTACCTCCCATAGACGTAAAGTGGGGGTGATTTTTTTTTCTCGGCTAACCCTATAGTGTGGGGTATCGTTGGATAGGTCTTTTAAAACCATTGCGGGGTTGTTAACATGATTTTTCTATTCAGTGATCTGTTTGCGAAATATTCAACTTTAAAGTGAAAATTTTCATTAAAATCGGCCGTCCCCCCCCCTCTAAAATCTAAACTGTTGGGTGGAAAAATTTGAAAAAATTCAGAATGGTAGTAAATATATCAAATTTACTAGGAAAATTATAGCGGCTAAGATTGCTTGGAAATTATTTGTAGTTTAAGAGTAAATAGTAGCCTAAGGTATAAAACATACCTAAACTTGGATGATTCCGTACACATACGAAATCCTTACAAAAATATTACTTGATTTTTTCGTAATGGCTACGGAACCCTACCTTGGGCGTGTCCGACACGCTCTTGGCTGGTTTTTATAGAGGATTAACTACTTGTTAAAATGAGCTCAAAACGAAGTTTGTAACTATTGTTAATTAACAATTACATGCTATTGTTTAAAAAATTTAAGTTTTTTTGTCATTTTTAAAATATCTACCTCATGATCTTTTCATTCAATCAATATCTCTTATATTTTTAATTATAAACATATTTTCATTATTATTTTTCAAACTAGTGTTCTATTAGATATGAAATAACTTTCTTTTTGCATAAATTATTTATATTTTGCCACGACTTTACATTCTATATTCTATATCTCTCTAAGGAAATAGCTAAAATAACAACTAAACGGGTAAAATTTTCCAAAAATAGCCGGAAAAGTGGAAAAAATTCGAGTAATCTCTATAAATAAACAAAAAATCAATTAATTTATAAATAAAGAAGAGCAGAATCTTCAGATTAAAGCCAATATAAAAAAGTATAATATGTAGAATGTAAAGTCGTGGCAAAATATAAATAATTTATGCAAAAAGAAAGTTATTTCATATCTAATAGAACACTAGTTTGAAAAATAATAATGAAAATATGTTTATAATTAAAAATATAAGAGATATTGATTTAATGAAAAGATCATGAGGTAGATATTTTATCGATAAACAAAATTGTCTTTAAGGTCCATAAGCGTATTTATTTACGTTATTTAACAAGTTATAAATCATAAAAGAGGCAAAAATGACAAAAAATCTTAAATTTTTTAAACAATAGCATGTAATTGTTAATTAACAATAGTTACAAACTTCGTTTTGAGCTCATTTTAACAAGTAGTTAATCCTCTATAAAAATGACCTGAATGTTGATTATCGTATCTCTAATAGTTTATGAGTTATGGTAATTTGTTACTTGACAAATTGTGTGACCGATCTAACTTTGGTATCGTGGAGTTTTAGAAACGATTGTAAAAAATACAAAAAAAAATATTTTACCACTTTGTTATACATGGTTGTTTTTGTATTTTTTTTTAGTTTTAGAAAAAAATACTATGGTCATCTGAATTTGTTTATAAACAATTGTAAAATTAATAAACAATTAAATTATTTATAAAAAAAAAATTTTTTCGGTCAGTCTTTTGAGAAATGGTAATTATGATTTTTAAAGAGGAAATAATTTCTTAACTAATTGTTTAAACAATGCAAATATGTAAAAAACGGTTTTAAACAATTAAAATTTTTTTTAAGAAAAAAATATTATTTTAAAAATCATTATTTGCCCATGACAACAATATGGTAAAAAAAATTTTTTTAAAAATATTAAACTAGTCTATTTGTTTATAAACAATTTATTAACAAATGCCGCAAATAAATATTTTTCGATGTTAGACAATGCCTCTATGCAATGCTAAAATAGCCATAACTCAACATTAGATTGAAAAATTTTTTTTAACAACATTTTTGATGATTTTCATTTTTTGTTAACTTAAAAAAATTATAATAAACAAAATATACAAATTTAAGATTTTTTTATAACGTGGTCTTGTTAAGTATATATATAAGAAGAGCTCCAAGAAGCCAAAAATTTATAGGCCAATTTTTTAAACTTTTATACTGTCTTTTGTACAAATTAAAGCCCACGAAAAATTACTTAATTAACAATAGTATAACTTTTTGAAAAATCAACAAAAAAATTTTTTTCCAACGGGACTTTCTTCCTTGAAGTGTTCTGATGACACGATAATTTTTTTAAATTTTTCGATTGTTATTTAATTCTATAAAAAAATTATTTTATGTCATAGACTCTGTTGAGCGGCAGCGCGGCCATGCTGAATCGGCCGCGCGGGGCCCTATTTTCAGCGCTAAATTAAAATTATAAATAATGGAGGTAGAGTTCCGGGAGGTAGGACTTATTTTTGGAAATTTTCTCCTCTTTAAGAATCTTTTTTTTAAATTTCTTAAATATTAACATTTTTTGAGATATTGCCATAAAACGAAATACCTTTTTTTTTCATCTTAATTTGTTAATAACTTTTGCAATTTTTATCCTGCAGTAAAATCCTTCGAATACATTTTTCTAGACGTCATTCCGAATCTAATGAGCTATCACACATATTTTTAGGACCTTTATCAAGAATTAACACCATTTTGAACATTTCGACTAGACTAATGTAGCAATCTACAAAAGGCAGCTTTTTAAGGTATCATTATTAAATTATAAAAATTGTAGTTTTCTTTTTGTTGTTTCAGCCTGCTCCCAGCAAAAATGTGTTGGGACCTGATGCACCGCGTCATGAAGGGACCGCAATCCATGATGGAATTCAAAGGAAAACCAAAAGTAGCGGCCAGCTAACTTCATTCAATTGAGACAAAATAATGTAGGTTAACTACTAAAAGGGTCATATCATACCTACACAGCGTAAGAATTAAACGTTGTTGTCTCTCCTGTGAACATAACATTAGCGACTCCGAGTCAGCAAACTTGAGATTTATTTAAATTTTAACATTGCAATTAAGACCCTTAAATGTCGGAAATAGTAGATTATACAACAAGACCATAAAACGGGCAATTTTACCCGAAATGTTCCTAACTAAAGCCAACCGAGCCGGTACGCCGCCGGCCGGCCGGGTTCCAAGGAAATTAAGCAGCAACATTGGAAATAAGAATTTCAAGCTTTAATTTTTATGCATTGCAATTTCTATAATAAAAGACAGATTTCTATTTACCTAGAAAAAATAATAATTAATCAAATTAATTAATAAGTTAATTTCGTAAAATAAAACACCAGCTATGTAAAAAAAATTTTTTACTATTTGTGGCTGTTTGCGCCTGATTGCCTTGGTCTTAGACGAAGATTTTATCTTATGCAGCATTCTCTCGATTTATAGAACAACTTTACGAACATGAGAAGTGAAAAACAAATTAAAGCATGCTACAGATACAGGAGTTTCGTTACGAAGTATAAATAGGATTCCTGCGAGCCAAGTAATACGGGTGTAGATTTATTACTTCGTCAAAAGGACAAAGTACAAAATTGATTGACGAGACAAGACCTTAACTTTCGGATTTTATGTTAGTTCATACCACAGTAATATAACTTTATAATTAATTATGAGTTAATTAGATATGATAAGGGAGGGTATTTTAAGAAGACTGAAATCTACAAACCAATATTAAAGCACTCAACAGATAACTTGTTTCATTTCTCCTTCTAGTTAGGTATACATTAAAAATACAAAAATTCTAACACAAACGTTAATTTATTAGAATAACTTAAAATTAATATCACATGGAATTAAAAGAGGTCATAGAAGTAATCGAGGCCTTGCCCTAGCTCCCAGATAGCGACACCAGTGCCATACTCACGCGCTAAATCAAGTCGCTTTTGTATAGAATATAAAGTCGGGAAAAATATCTTCTTTGAACCCTGGGATGTCCTGTAAATGAAGGAAAAAATTTATTACTTTCAGAAATGTAATGCAATACAGGAGAATTATTAAATAAATTAAATAGCACATCTCAAATTAGAATTAGTCCGGCTACGTACATAGCTGAACTGCTAGAATACAATCTAGAAAAGATCTTACAAAAATATAATGAAATTTAAGCTGTTGGGTGAATCAACTTTTTCTTTCCACCCATTGCCATGGTTACACAAATTTTGTCTCCTGAACAACCTAAGCACTTTTCTATGACACAGTATGAAGATGTCACTTGGACAACCGGGGACAGAGTAAACAAGACAAAAAAGTTTATTCAATCTGTTATTTTTTTTTTAATTTTATGGCCTGGTTACTAGACCTTTAAGCCAATTCACCCTGTTACTGTTAACAAAAATGTTGCTAGTACGTAAAATTCGTATTTATTTTCTGAATCAAATTATGAGCCATAACGCACTGGCGATTTGCGAACGTGTTAGAAGCGGGGCGAACTCGCGGCGTATTCACCACGGCCGCGCAATGGATTCGCCGCGAACGCCAAACGTATTTAAACATTAAGGGCCTACCGAGCTTTTCGCGCTAATCGATTTTGGGTGGGCGATTTCGGGCGTGGGGGAGGCACGATGGCTCAAGATAGGTTGGTTGGACTGCGCGTGTTTTTGGGTATTTTCATCTTATTACTAAAACAAATACATATTTTAAAAATGTAGCAACACTACGCCCTAGAAAACATCTTGTTTTATTAACATTCAAAAAGTCATGACCTGCCGTGCAGTATTAGCGTCGTACTACGAATTTATTTTATTTTTAGAGACGACTTTGGTTTTTTTTTCTATCGAGTGAACTATGAGTATTCGTGTTTCGATAAACACTTGTCATTAGAGTGAATTCTCAAATATCTTACACATGAATTTCAAGACTGTAGCTTTACTTGTAATGATACAACACGAAATGAAATGAATGCAATAAATGCGCCAAAAACACGGTAGGCTCTTAAGTATTTAATACAATGCGCGTTCGCGGCGAATCCGTCGCGCGCCCGCGGCGAACACGCAACGCGTTGGCTCCGCTTCCAATACGTTCGGAAATCGCCAGTGTGATTATGGCTCTATATAGTTGCATGGCAACAATACAATTCAGATTTAAAGCAAGTCTTACCGGATTTCAACATAATTCTCTGCAGTATTATTGTTATAAGACAGCGCCTGATTGCTCTTCGCATTCTTCAGGAGCTCTATATACTCGGTGCCCACAATCGGCCCACCTCCATTGGCCGTATATGAATTACCATAGAAGTTCAATCCCAATAAGATTTTGGAACGTTTGGAGGAATTTTCGTCATCATCTATTAGTTTTTCAACGCAAAGCCTCATCCAGTAGAGGGGCGCATTGGGGCCTGGAAAAAAACATGAGCAAAGACTTCAGTAAATATGTTTGTACTGTTTTTTAGCACAAAATCACAAATACGAAACCCTTATAGGTGAAAAACTTCAGTAAATGACCTGTTGTATGTAGTAGTAACATGTAAGTATAAACAAATTGATATCCCAACTTTGAAAAATTACTTAAGCTCCATATCAGTTCTGTGCACTACTAATACAACTCCTTTACTTAAGTTTTTCACCTATACTAGGGGTGTTCAATAAAAAGTGAGAATGAGTATGTTATAAACAACTTTTACTAAATGTAATTTTATTTTTCGACATAGTCACCTTTTAGCATAATACACTTATTATATCTTTTTTCTAAACTTAAAATTTCATTTTTAAAAAAGGTCTCATCTTGAGTACTTAAAAAATCTTGTACTGCAGCGACTACCGCGTTGTCGTCTTCAAATTTCTGGCCTCTCGAGTATTGTTTCAATCTCGGAAATAGGTAGAAATCACTGGGAGCGAGATCTGGTGAATACAGAGGATGCTTAAGGATATTGAACCCAGCATCACGAATTGCAGCCATTGCAACGATGGGCTTGTGTGCCGGGGCATTGTCCTGGTGGAACAGCACAACTTTCGAGAGTTTACCTCGCCGTTTTTCGCGGATCTCATTGCGCAATGTTGCTATTTGTTTGGCGTATAAAGTGCCCGTAATAGTGGCTCCATATTTGTGATACTCAATCATTAATACCCCTTTACCATCCCAAAAAACAGAGCCCATGACCTTACCGGCAGATAGGCCCACCTTGAATTTCTTCGGAGTTGGAGATGATGGCCTTTTCCATGTCATAGACTGCAGTTTCGTTTCAGGGTCGTAATGATGGAGCCATGTTTCGTACATTGTTATAAATCGCGCCAAAGAAGTTCCCGGTCTTGCTGTATCAGGTCCAAAGCTTCTTGACAAATCTCGACTCTAGTTTGTTTTTGCGTGTCAGTAAGCATTCTTGGTACCCAACGCGCAGATACCTTTTTCATACCCAAGCGTTCATGTAAAATATTATGCACGCTCCCCGTTGAAATCTTTACATTTTCAGCAATAAAACGAACCGTGACACGATGATCCGCCAAAACTGAGTTTTCAACTTTTTTTACAATTTCTTCAGTTATTGCAGTAGTAGGGCGTCCGGAGCGGGGGTCGTCCATGGTCGATGTTCTTCCATGTCTAAATTCGGCGCACCAACGTGCGACTGTCGAATACGGAGGAGCATTAGACCCTAAAGTGTCCCGCAAATCTAAATTGACTTGGTCCGTAGAAAAATTTTTCAAACACAAGTATTTGATAACGGCGCGCAGTTAAATTTTCTCCATTTTCGCTAACGTACTCAATAGCATTGCAAAGAAATTACCGTAGTTTTTTTTAAACAAAAGATAGTTACTTTTTTTTTTCATAGCAATCAGCTAGATAGATTAGCTTTACCGGCCATTATTTAATTTCCTAATATTGAAAGAGTTTGCATCTCATTCTCACTTTATATTGAACGCCCCTCGTACTATACAGTTTCATTTTATTCTGTTCCAGAGTGTTTGTTTGCATGTGTTGTGTAACAGTAATGTCTTTAATATATATTTTTTTAAGAATGCTTTTACTTTGACAATTTTTTTTTTAAAGTTTAAAATTACCTGGTTTCTGTGGGTTAGAAAAGTCATAAGTCATCACGGAAACGGCTTCAACATAAGGATAAATATCATTGAAGGCTTGAATGAAAAACTCATCAGTCGGATAGCCTCGGAAGGGAGGGTAAACTAAAATTAAACTAAAGTCATCTTCACTCATTTCTAGACCTGAAATTAGAAATTTACGATAAGTCATCACCATCATTAAAGCAAGGATTGTGTACCTCAATGATTTGATGAGCTGGCTTTTCAGTGATTACCAGAAAACATTATTAGTTTCACATTTTGAATTAAGTATATAAATTTTTAATTGGATTGGCATATCTCAAAGACTTGTGAATTTTATTGGTTCAAATCACCCAAGTTGCTCAATCAAGTCATAAAAATTACCCTAATCATAACATAGAAAAGAAGCAATACAAGATAAAAGTTAGCAAATTCAAGCCAAAATGAGTTACAAACTAACTAGAGCGCAAAACACTTACCAAATTGCTGTATAAACTTAACGGAGCGGTCAGCATACTTCCCAATCTGAGATAGCATTTCCAACACTACACCGTCAAACTTCCACTGTTTGCATGCCTTCTTCACTTCTTCAATCAGAGCTTTCTGTTCAGAGAGGGATGAGGGCTCCGTGAAAAATGCCTTGAGGTCAGATAATTGCCAGTTGTCAAAAAGGATTCTTGGAAGAACTGTAAGTATTTATAAAAAAAAATATTGAATCATATATCACTTCCCAGCACTACATGTGTATGAACTGAAACTAATTACGAAGTTTTTGGGCAATAAATTATTATTATAAAATAAAAAGCTAATTTTGTTTATTATGACAAGTAATTTTGCCTTATTTAATAAATTGTACTAGTAAGTAAGGTGGAATTTTAAATATGATACAAAATTAATGTTTCTAGCTCAGTTAATGCTGAATAATGTTAAAGCAATAACTCAATTGTTAAAATTAGCCTGATAAAATTTAGGATGTTCATAGTTTGTTGAAATTAAAATCACAGACTCAATGCATGGATAGGCATCTCAAATTAAATAAGATTAACCCTTTCATTCTAAGCGGGAAGTGAAAGAAATCATACTTTCTAGTTTCAACTATTTCATATAAATAAAATTATACAGATTGGAAAAAAGTACAAAAAGAATGCCTTAACCTTTTGACCGCCAGCGTCGGCTATAGACGACAGTACGGTAATACAAAATTAAACCTACCCGCATAAGAATCAATTTTGTTCCAAACAAAAACGATGCGTGGCGTTCTAAAGGTTAAATTGGGCATAGATCCGTGTCCTAAGCATATGAGGAGTTAATTAAAAGAATTGAGTTAATGCATTATACTGTCCAGAATTAACTAAGTTAGAAACACTAACTTTGTATCATGTTTAAAATTTTACCTTGTATACTTATGAATTCATCTTATTAATAATTTGCTAAAATGCTGTATAATTATAGAACAGGACATACTCTTTAAATTATTATCAGATCCCTTCTGGCGCAAGGACTTCATCCAGGCATGATCCACATCATGCAGCCCTGATATTATGTAAATGTTAGGACTCTGTCTTTTGATCTGAAGCCACACTGGAGAAACATAGTTGAATTTTGGGGCCCATGTCTTTGCCACATCATAACCTTTGTTATTCCACTAAAAGAAAATTTTACATTAGGAATATGAAAAACACCTAAAGATCATTTTTCAACTTAAGTACCTTACAACAATGTACAATTCATAAACAAGCTTGATATTGTGTTATAGTTGTAAAACGATAATTTTATACATTGATCAATTTCAAAACACAAAACAAACAGTTACATTAGAGACAAAGTGATTGTTGTTACAATATGTTTATTGTTTACAACATGACAAACCTGATGTAGAAACACATACCAAGATTCACACCGAATGTGGTGAATTTTCTAGAATACAAGTCAACGAGAATAACTAAAGAAGTAAAATAAATAATGTATACGTACCGGCGTAACGTAGCCTAGGACAGAGTTTTCAAATTTTCTTTTAAACACATCCTGGTGATAAGTGGCATGGTATTTAATAATATCCTTCACGAAAGGCGCTTCATTAACCAATTTTCTGTCCAAAACATTGTGCTTCCTCGGACCTTCTTGCGCTTTCACGCCTTTCTGCCCTTTCTTATCCGACGGAGGTGATAGTGTGGCGAAACTAACGCTAAGTAAAATTAAAACGTGCAGAATCGTGTAAATACATCTCATTTTCTTAGTTTGTTATCACACGGCGTGTGAAGAAGAATAATATCACGGTAAATAGTTATAATGCAAAATTATTGACTGGCTAAAAACAACGAACAATCAAATCAATTCAATCTGCCTGCCTGCCGGCCGCACCGCACCACAGACATTATGCAGAACGTACAACTTACGTCAACGTCAATTCAGTGCGGTCCAAATAGCAGCAAGGAGTATTGGTTCAGCACATAATAATAATATGTTCATAGGAAAGCTTATTAGAAGAAGATTATAGGTACTATGTATATTTCTTTGAACGTAAATATTTCATGATTAATTCAAATTTTAGTCCTACTTAGTTATTTAAGACAAGACCTGAAAATATGGGCATTAAAGTTGGTCCTTCGAACCGTACCTATGACCAAATATTTGTTTTCAAACTCATTTATTCACAAGACATCAGCTAGATAGCGTCATGTACACCTTCCGTAGCTAAACCACAGAACAACCACAGAATAAGTAATAGTATTAACGTACAGAAGGATCACTCTCGAAGAAAGGTCAACTTTAGGTATAAAAACTTTCCTACTCCTACTGCGTGCACGCGAAATTAAAACTTATCGTGTGATAAGATCGTTCATATTCCGTTGGGCACCGCTGATCCGAAACCAAGGGCACAGGGTTCCCACCAAAGAGTATTAGGGGGACAATCTTACACAAATCGACCGAGTCCCAAACTAAGCAAAGCTTGTACTGGGTATTGTATTATTACCTCGTGTGTTCATAAGTTTTGAGACAAACTTCGAGATTAAAAATAAAACAAAATAATACTGGCAGCTGTTTTATTTATTTTTCTAATTTTGAATTTGGAATGTTCGTGTTCTATTTGTGCATTTTAAAATTCATTTCAACTATTTTTTTCGTGATGGAGGGAACAAAAGAATTACGTGCGACTGTTATTTCGCTTCATATGGCTGGAAAAAAACCAATGGAGATTTTCCGTGACATAAAATGTTTTGGGATAAGCCGCAACTTTGTGTATTACACCATAAAACGTTACAAGGAGACTAATTCTCTGAAAGATCGCCAAAGGAGTGGCCGCCCGAGGTCTGTAAGAACGACTGCGAATATCAAAAAAATTAGAGAGCGTCTTCGTCGAAATCCGTGTCGCACTCAGAAGAAACTCGCTCTGCAGACTAACATTTCGCGTATTTCAGTAAACAGAATATTGAAATACGATCTCAAGGTGAAGGCTTACAGTCGTAGAAAAGTTCACTTCCTAAATGATCGCCTCCGTAAATTACGACGCGAACGTTGTCCAGTGCTGCTTAAGAGACACGATGCAAAAAAGATACTCTTCACCGATGAAAAAATTTTCACGGTCGAAGAAAAGTTCCACCGACAAAACAATAAAGTTTATGCCAAAAGCAGCAAAGATGTTCCAGCTTCAGCACGAAATGTCTGGCGTACCCATCATCCGGCGAGTGTGATGGTATGGTGGGGGGTTTCTTACGAAGGTGTCACTCCACTCCATTTTTGCCAACAAGGCGTGAAGGTGAAAGCAAAAAACTATCAAAGTGACATTTTAGAGACTGTGGTGAAACCCCTGTCTAATACTTTATTTCATGGCAAAGAATGGATTTTCCAGCAAGACTCAGCACCGGCCCACAAGGCTAAAACGACTCAGGCTTGGTTAAGAGAAAATTTGCCAGACTTCATCGCGGTGGAAGAATGGCCACCCTCCAGTCCTGATCTCAACCCACTGGACTACTCTTTGTGGACTGAATTGGAACTCAGGGCCTGCCAAAAGTCCCATCCAAACTTGGATTCTCTAAAGCGGGCCCTTATCAGAGAAGCGAAGCAAATCCCACTGGAGAAGATTCGTGCTGCGATTGAAGACTGGCCCGAACGTCTAAGAGCTTGTATAAAAAATCGAGGCGGACATTTCGAGTAGAAATTGCATGTAATTGTTGGTTAGTGTCAACTTATCATTAGCCGAAAATTTTATAAATATAACTTAATTTTTGAATTTTTTATGTAACTTTTATTTCGTCTCAAAACTTATGAACACACGAGGTATATGAACAAGAGTGGCAACTCTATGGTCAAATATGCATGTATGGAAGGTGCTGCTGCTCTACGCCCTGGTGAAGAACTAATGTGACGTATCTATAGATGTATACCTATCTATAAGTATATGTTGGTAGTGATGTACAGCTATATTTACGCGTAATTTTAATTGATAGGCTAATTGCCACTATTCGTAATTTAGCCGTCTAATTCAAATCAGCATATACGAAGTATAAGCGGCTAAACCCGATTTGCACTATACGGCTAAAATACGAACATAGGCAAGTGGCCTATCAATTAAAGTCCTTGACCGTACAATTTGGTACGCCATGGCCATGGCCGATGAATGACAACTGACAAGTTTGACAAGTCAACCAAGATGGCCGCTAATTTAGTTCTTTACCAAACAACCAGAGATCGCTGTAGTCGCATGAAAAGTGTGATATATGTAAGTGTGCCCCCCCTGGTTCCCACTCGCCCATATTTGGTAGGTATATAAATCAAGAAAGATAACAGTGTCAGTGTGTATTAATTCAGTAAACTACCTTTAGTATGTAAGTAAGTTATTTATAATTTATCGTTTAGAAGTCATTTTTTGTTGCATAAATCACAGAAAAAAAAGATTCTTAATTACGCGCGACGCGGCTAGCATGCAAACTGAAGGCCGCGCGACAACCTACTGCCATACTCCTCCCGGGAGGAGCGCCGGCCGAACATACCTAAACTGCGGAGTGAAACCCCCCTGGCTAAACACAGACATTCTCTCATGTTAAATTACTATAGGCTTTATTTTATTTCTGGTTTATTTAGCATGGGGTTTACACAATGTTTTTTTTTTCACCGTAATTTCAAGGTTAATTTCAAATTCAATCTTGCAGACAAGTAAATTTTGATAAACTCCATACAAGCGAACCCAAAACCAAATTATAGGGCCGGCGCTCACTGACGGCATGGCACGGTATGGCATTTTATTACTAGTTAAGTATGAAGTATCTTTTTCTATTTATTTTTTTATTTTCTTCAACTTCATTTTTTATTACTTTTACGGTCATCCCGTGAAACTATATATTTCAAACTAAATGCAAACTGAAATATAGATGCACAGAAAAAACCCCAGAAAAAAGACCAATGCTGGGAATCGAACCCAGGTCCTCAGCGTTCCGTGCTGCGTGCTTACCCCTACACCATCACTGGTCTAGAAGTTAGCGACGAATCTTTCCCATACATCGTACACTTCAGTCTGTTATAATCACATTAGGCAGTGATAAAGCGCATCTATGTTAATGCCCTCTACCGAGAGAATTCAACACTCCTTCGGAGCTACCCGCTCACCTGGACCAAGAGATGGCGCTACTAGGCCAACTTTTACAAGTTAAGTATGAAGTATCTTTTTCTATTTATTTTTTTATTTTCTTCAACTTCATTTTTTATTACTTTTACGGTCATCCCGTGAAACTATATCTTTCAAACTAAATGCAAACTGAAATATAGATGCACAGAAAAAACCCCAGAAAAAAGACCAATGCTGGGAATCGAACCCAGGTCCTCAGCGTTCCGTGCTGCGTGCTTACCCCTACACCATCACTGGTCTAGAAGTTAGCGACGAATCTTTCCCATACATCGTACACTTCAGTCTGTTATAATCACATTAGGCAGTGATAAAGCGCATCTATGTTAATGCCCTCTACCGAGAGACTTCAACACTCCTTCGGAGCTACCCGCTCACCTGGACCAAGAGATGGCGCTACTAGGCCAACTTTTACAAGTTAAGTATGAAGTATCTTTTTCTATTTATTTTTTTATTTTCTTCAACTTCATTTTTTATTAATATAATATATATATTTTAAACTAAATACAAACTGAAATATAGATGCATAGAAAAAACCCCAGAAAAAAGACCAATGCTGGGAATCGAACCCAGGTCCTCAGCGTTCCGTGCTGCGTGCTTACTCCTACACCATCACTGGTCTAGAAGTTAGCGACGAATCTTTCCCATACATCGTACACTTCAGTCTGTTATAATCACATTTAGGCAGTGATAAAGCGCATCTATGTTATGCCCTCTACCGAGAGACTTCAACACTCCTTCGGAGCTACCCGCTCACCTGGACCAAGAGATGGCGCTACTAGGCCAACTTTTACAAGTTAAGTATGAAGTATCTTTTTCTATTTATTTTTTTATTTTCTTCAACTTCATTTTTTTATATTACTTTTACGGTCATCCCGTGAAACCATATATTTCAAACTAAATACAAACTGAAATATAGATGCACAGAAAAAACCCCAGAAAAAAGACCAATGCTGGGAATCGAACCCAGGTCCTCAGCGTTCCGTGCTGCGTGCTTACCCCTACACCATCACTGGTCTAGAAGTTAGCGACGAATCTTTCCCATACATCGTACACTTCAGTCTGTTATAATCACATTTAGGCAGTGATAAAGCGCATCTATGTTATGCCCTCTACCGAGAGACTTCAACACTCCTTCGGAGCTACCCGCTCACCTGGACCAAGAGATGGCGCTACTAGGCCAACTTTTACAAGTTAAGTATGAAGTATCTTTTTCTATTTATTTTTTTATTTTCTTCAACTTCATTTTTTTATATTACTTTTACGGTCATCCCGTGAAACCATATATTTCAAACTAAATACAAACTGAAATATGAAAAAATGAAGTTGAAGAAAATAAAAAAATAAATAGAAAAAGATACTTCATACTTAACTTATAATATATATGGTATATAATATATATGGTTTCACGGGATGACCGTAAAAGTAATAAAAAATGAAGTTGAAGAAAATATAAAAATAAATAGAAAAAGATACTTCATACTTAACTTGTAAAAGTTGGCCTAGTAGCGCCATCTCTTGGTCCAGGTGAGCGGGTAGCTCCGAAGGAGTGTTGAAGTCTCTCGGTAGAGGGCATTAACATAGATGCGCTTTATCACTGCCTAATGTGATTATAACAGACTGAAGTGTACGATGTATGGGAAAGATTCGTCGCTAACTTCTAGACCAGTGATGGTGTAGGGGTAAGCACGCAGCACGGAACGCTGAGGACCTGGGTTCGATTCCCAGCATTGGTCTTTTTTCTGGGGTTTTTTCTGTGCATCTATATTTCAGTTTGTATTTAGTTTGAAATATATGGTTTCACGGGATGACCGTAAAAGTAATAAAAAATGAAGTTGAAGAAAATAAAAAAATAAATAGAAAAAGATACTTCATACTTAACTTGTAATAGTTGGCCTAGTAGCGCCATCTCTTGGTCCAGGTGAGCGGGTAGCTCCGAAGGAGTGTTGAAGTCTCTCGGTAGAAGGCATTAACATAGATGCGCTTTATCACTGCCTAATGTGATTATAACAGACTGAAGTGTACGATGTATGGGAAAGATTCGTCGCTAACTTCTAGACCAGTGATGGTGTAGGGGTAAGCACGCAGCACGGAACGCTGAGGACCTGGGTTCGATTCCCAGCATTGGTCTTTTTTCTGGGGTTTTTTCTGTGCATCTATATTTCAGTTTGTATTTAGTTTGAAATACATTTTATTACTATCAAGTTATTTCGAATCTTATTTCAATGAGTTTAGAATTCATGTTACTTTATTGGTTATGCGTTGCGTCATCCCTCGGCACGTCGCGGCATCGTGGTATCGAAATAAAGTAACATGAATTCTAAACTCATTGAAATATGATTCAAAATAACTTGATAGTAATAAAATGCCATGCCGTGCCATGCCGTCAGTGAGCGCCGCCGGCCCTTATGACGTTCCTCTGCATAACAACTGCCAAAGCAAAAGGATACCACAAGAAACCACACGCTTAAATGGCCTAAATGGCTAAAATTATTTACTTAATAATAGGTACCTATCCGGATTTATTCAACCTGCAAATTAACCAGCCTTCTTCTTTAACTTGACTTTACTGCAAAGAGCCTGTTACCGAGCTATAGTTATTATCGTTCCGACTAACCGGACGACTTCATTGGTGGTGGCACCCAGTAAAAGAAAGTAAGTTAACGCATGATAATGAGTTGTTGATAACTCAGTGCTTCTGCGGAGACCGAGCTTGCAACATGCGACACCTCTCACGTTGTATCGCGATTTTACTCACGTGCGCGATTTTAGGTAGTCATCTGAAATTACAGGAACTGTTTCATTAATTTACGTACTAAAAATAACCCACCCAACCCAGACAAATAAACCACAGTCCTTTGATGTTTCAGACAGCTCTATCATTAGGAAAGTGTGTGTTGTTTAAAAAAATAAGTTTGTGAAGTTTTTGTTTCCGTTACAGAAGTGCAAGGAAAACATGTGAACAAAAGAAGCTCTGGAAATTTGAAGTGTCATGAAACTGGAAGATTTTACAGGTGTCCATAGCATTTTTTAAATGGTTATGTAATAGCAGAAGAAAAATAATTTTCTTATTCTTTATGTCTTCCTTCTTTTGAACTCTAAAAAAATCCACTGCTGAAATAAATTTACTGGAAGGCTTTTATAGGAGACAGATTGTTGTTGTCGTCAGTCCGCATAATATTTTAAAAGTTGACTAAGGTGCACTACTAAGTAATACCAAGTCCAAAGTGTTTAACGTTTTCTCGGTTCATTCCTGCTCTACACCTTCTGCGTACGTTTTTTTCCTTAGATCGTTTTTATCCTTCAAGTATTTGTAAAAATTAAAAAAAAAAACTCTATTATACGCTTTGTTTGCTTGAAAGTGAAACTTTAATAGATACTTAATAGGTGGTGATTCGATTGACCAAAGAAAGCTCAACTCAGCGCATATAATGGGTGACAATTCTTACCG
Source organism: Archips crataeganus (assembly GCA_947859365.1). NCBI lineage: Eukaryota > Metazoa > Arthropoda > Insecta > Lepidoptera > Tortricidae > Archips > Archips crataeganus. The sequence continues at coordinate 11,770,495 of OX402061.1, read as the reverse complement.
TTGGAATAGAAATCAATGAAATCATTATGTCATTACTCAGTATCAGCTGAGGTGAAATCGGCCCTCAGTAATAAACTGGTCGGACGAATTTTAACTGCGTGGGCATCGTCATCAGATCACTCATTAAATATTATTGCCCAACAGGTTATGCACCCATCCATATAATACCGTACTTACTAATCATCATATCTATTAAGCATCGATTAAGTATGGCCGATTTTTAAACCCTCTAATCCATTGTGAAAATAAACGGATCACTCACGTCTTAAAACGAGTTTAACTCGACATGTTTCGGGCTAATCCGTAGCCCTTCCTCTCGGAGTCACACGTTACGTTTCAGACGTGAGTGATCCGTTTATTTTCACATTGAGTGAGTCTCACGGTAGTTTCATGTTTAAAGCCTCATAGCTATTTTTACATAGATAAGACAAAAAGAAAGTATACCTATGCATTAAATACGAGCTTACCCGGAATACAAGACTCGGTACTAATTAAATCTATCAAATACTTAAGTGCTCCGCAAAATAAGTAAGTACTTATTCACAAACAAAACCTGGTATTTCTTTCCTTATAATGGCTTTAATTATATAAGCTGTGGTAGCCTAGTGGTTTACCCTATTGCCTATCTAGCAGAGGGTCGTGGGTTCGAAATACATTTGAAATTTACCATTCACTTTAAGGGGAAGGAAAACATCGTCAGGAAACCTGCACACAACTGCGAAGAAATTCAATGTTGTGTATGTTGTGTGTGAAGTTCCCAATTTCCACTGGGCTCGCGCGAGAACTACCGCCCACGCCCTCTTATTCTGAGAGGAGGCCTGTGTCCTGCAGTAGGATGTATCTTATAGGCTCAGTGCTGCAACAGTTCTTATTGCTCTCTAATATTTAAACATAGGTAAACTCTTAACTTTTGTACTTATTATGGAAAAGATTCCTTATTTATATCAAATTGACTGTTAAGACAATAGCCATCTCTTCCGTAACCGGCAGAGTAGGTTAAACCAGGTTACGATAACTATGGTGGTATAATGTAACATCACGATCTACTGCGGTCAAAGATCATCGTAGGTGCAGTCGTAACCGCTCAGTAACCTTTAGGAATTTCAATCTTACATCTACTTGGCTGCATAGTTAGGAACTAAACGGTTTAATATTGTGAGAGATTTCAATATTCCTACTCAACAACTTTGTTTAACGCTTTGTGGCATTAACTGCCGGGAACGCATATATGCGTTTTCGTGAATTTTCTTATTGCCGCTGTCATACATAGTTTGGCAGTCGTTTGAACGCACATGTGCGTTTCTGACACCTGAAGAACTCCAGCAGGCAGCCAATACGTTAAGTCTTGAGTGAATTTAAGCAAACCTTGTTGGAATATTTGTAGGTCCGATTTATTATTTCGGCTCTTATAATGTTGGCCCAAATTATCTTCTATTATTTTAGTTAGACTATATAACTCAACAAAAGATATATAATTTATCCCAAAGAAAAACACACCCCATCCATCACCATAAGGGCATTAGGTATTCAAGCGTTTGTTCCGAATCACTTTCGTCGACACTTTTTTTGTAGAAATGGCAGAAGTTTTTGATATAGTTTCCATTTATATTATAGAATTACAGGACCCCTAATAAATAACAGAAAACGCTACAGAAATTTAGAGTTAACTCGTAAAAAATGTGGCCACGAAAGTGAGGCGGTTGAAACGCTCGAATAATGACCAAATAACTTAAAATAAACTAAACAACCCCCTACAAGATAAACACATCGTCGAAAGACACACACATCGACCCCAAAACCTCGAGCTTTAGAAAGGTGCTTATTAAATGGCAGTTATAGTTGTATATCCTGTCTTTACATTCTTTTGCTTAGTGTGTAAGTTAAGGTAACTGTTTACTTCCATTGTAAACAGTTACCTTAACTTCCTTACAAATTGCATCGATGTATCCATTTCCCCGGTCGTTGCCCGTCCGACTTTCGCCGCAACCTTGACTGCCGCAACTGTCCGCTTCCACGTTTCCGCTAACTTTCGCTCTTTCATCAATATTCATGGTGACCGTGAACTTATGTAACGTAGATCTTTATTTATCATATTATCTTAGCTTGTCCGGATCGAAGGACCATCTTCTTTCGGGTAGGTAGTATCTTTTAGGTACCTACGTGCTCCCTGTAACCCATAATTCTCGTATCTTAAATTTGTCGCAGGAATCATTGATTCTGGAAATTCTGGGCGTTATTCAAGTACTCAATAACTTACATCCAAAAGTCTCAAACACTCCCTTGTCAAATGGCCTCTGTGTCTGACTGGTATGGTGTTAATATTTTCGTTAGGCAAACCAAAGAGTGAGAGAAGCCTGAACTAAGAGCACAATCTAAACAATCCGGTGGGGATGGCGTTATTCCGGCGTTTCGCCACTAATGGCTGCTTATTTGATGCAAACTCAGAGTCAATAATAAACCTTTATGTTACCAGGGACCCAGATCGCACAGAAGAAGCGACATGGAGGAGCGATGAGTGCGCCAAATACTACCTCTGCCTGGACAGCGAAGTGTTCGAGTTCCGTTGCTCTCAGGGCCTGCTCTTCGATGTCAACCGCCAGCTGTGTGACCTGGCTCAGAACGTGCATAACTGTGATGTGACTACAGGTTAAAAATTGTAATTAAGGTGTGATTAAACTAAGATACGAGTATAAGTACAGCGGGGTAGAGATATATAAGGCAGGTTGGCGAGGAAATGGGATACCATTGAGCCAGAAAGTTCGGAATCTACCGAGTTGCGATTCTTTGTGAGATCTTTTACCTCATTTAGGTAAGTATCAATCAATTCGGTAGGCAAATACATATTATGATGTGATGATAAAGGAGTCTGAAAGCACTGTCGGGTTTACACATAAGAATAACGTTGATCTGAATTGAACTGTTGTAATCTACTTGACCGAACCTTAAAGATCTTTGACATACTATCCAGAGACTCTGGTCCCGCGGCCGTTATTGGAGAACGCGTCGTGTGCCAACGAGACGCACCTCGCCTGCGCAAATGGAACCTGCGTCCCTGCCGAGTACTTCTGCGACGGCTCCAACGACTGTGCTGATTCTTCAGACGAAGTAACTTGCATACCTAAGTTAGATACTAGATAGACATAACACTCTCCGGAGGTCACTTTTTGTGACAATAATGGCACACATTCCGTCGGCGAAAACAGCAGCTCTGCATCATTGTTAAGTACCTATTTTTGCGATGGCTAGAACGACTGTGCAGACTCTTCAAACGAAATAACTTGCATTATACACCGTGAAATTTTAGTGGTTGTTTTCCCGAAACGAGGTGATTTAGTATCGATTGTACAATCGATTTATAATTACTATTTTGACTAGAGTCAAAAATCCAATTGTGAAAAACGAAAGCCGAAAATGACCGCAAACCAATAGTAACGCTTCGTTGGTACCTAACCAGCGTACGATCGTACGCTACTTGTACCAACGAAGCGTTACTATTGGTTTGCGGTCATTTTCGACTTTCGTTTTTCACAATTGGATTTTTGACTCTAGTCAAAATAGTAATTATAAATCGATTGTACAATCGAAACTAAATCACCTCGTTTCGGGAAAACAACCACTAAAATTTCACGGTGTATAACTTGCAACTTGTAAGCAACTAGATAAAAATAACTTTAGTAGGTACATAAAGCCACTCCTTACGACAATGACATGCATTTCGACGGTGCTAACGGCAACTGCGTATCCGACTTGTGAGATACCTGTACACTTCTGTGACGGCTCTAACGACTGCAGAACTGACTGTTCAAACGAAATAACTTGCTGACTTTAGGTAGATATAATAATATACTTACCGATGTTTGGGCTATTGCTTGCTCCAACGACAAATAACTCGCGTATGTCGCATGGCCGTAACTTCCGCGATGGCTCTAACGACTGTCTGACTCTTAAAATGAAGTAACTTATCGACTGTATTCAGTTCTGTCTGAGTTTAGTTCCGTTCGTGGTTTTTTCTTAATGCATCAAGACACGCAACTTGCGCCAACGTGCTATGCAATTCATCCGAGGTATAATTTATAATTTTATTTTAATAAACAAGTGCACATAATTGCAGGGTAATCAGCTCTATTGTATGTCATTGCCATAGGATTTGTCTCGTGTGAACACCTTATTACCTAAGATTATTTAAAAGCGAAAAAGTTTTTCGGGTGCGCCGGCGGGATCCGAACCCACGTCTCCCGGGTATGCGCCCCAACCTGGGTGTTCTACCAATTGGACCACGTCGCTCCCAACCGACTTCCCCGAAATTCTTAATCGCTTACATACGCCAACAGTGGCGTGTGGCCACAGTGGGGTGAGCAGCCGTATTGCTAATAAAAATAAATAATATATTTGGACCTTATTAACTAATCCTGATTTAAGAATAAGTACATTCAAAAACGAACTTACCTATCTTAAAAATACATCCATGGCAATCTTGTTGAATTCCAAAAATTTTATTCAAGTCATGTAAGATTGCACCGGTTTTGTTTACTAACATTTGTAGGTAATACTGGTGCCAAACTGTCCACTCCAGTCTAGCTTTCACTTGTCCACACGTTACATAGACAGAGGTAAACTATACCCAAAGACCTAACAGTGTTAAGACAGGTCACTCCTAGTAGGGCTAACCACTAGCCAAGATGCATATCGGAGCTATCTCTAATTGAAACGAGGGATATGTTATTCCACCCTTAAGACGCATGCTTGCGAGTAGAAGAAATAAGAAACAAAGTTATAGTATATACGCGTACAGTCAAGTTTAATAATAGCTTCTTTAGAACCTTGTCGCATAATTGAACAGTAGGTACTCATAGTTGGAAAAGTTTCTGTGTGACAGTAACAAAATAGGGATAAGCTATTTTAAAGCTTGATTGTACACGCGAGTCACATTGAAATAAACAACAGATGTGCGTATAAGTACTTAACAATCCATAATAATATTACGCAGTATTAAACATCTAGCTATCCCTTTCCAAAGAAAAACTTACCGAGCTTGTACCTATATGGTATATTTTTAAGCCGCGTCATCTTTGCTAACTCACGTGCGATTACACTTTCTCTGAACCTGACCGAGCGATTTCTCAGGGCTGGTGCGACGTACAGTTTGACCCGAACTCTGCGGAGCCTTGCGACCCTTCCATGTGCCAGCTGCCAGACTGTTTTTGCTCCAAAACCGGCAATGTGATTCCTGGGAACCTTATAACAAGCCAGGTGAGAAAATATTGACTTAAACTAAGAGGTAGACACTTCATACTTAATAATAAATACGCGCCATTACTACTACATGAGAACGATGATATAAGTGATATAACGTAGTCTGCATCGCCAATGTGGACATGTGTGCGTCGCACGCAGTGTGAGCTCTCGAAACAATCTCAATCGTCACTTGTAGATAGAGGAGGAGGCAAAAAGAAGACACTTTGTGTATATGTATAAAAAAGAAAAATCCTGACTGACTAGCTCATCAACGCCCAGCCTAAACTCTTGGCCCTGGAAAGCTAAAATTTTGCTTGGAGGTTTTTTATGACATAGACAAGTTATAAAAACGGATTTTTGGAAATCACCTTCAAAGGCGGTTAAAAAAAGTGCTCGCATGGAACTTCCGAATACTTACTCTTGTGTATAAAACTAATTCACGCGTTAATAATTTTGTTTTTGGCCGTAGACTCCTCAAATGATCACCCTAACCTTCGACGGTCCAGTAAACCACGAGAACTGGGACGTGTTCACCAAACATTTGTTCACGCCGGAAAGGAAAAACCCTAACGGATGTAACATAAAAGCAACTTTCTTTATATCGCACCAGTACACGAACTACAGGCATGTACAAAAACTGTGGAACGACGGACACGAGATCGCTGTTAATTCTATTACGTAAGTTAATAACGAATGTGAATGAACTGTTACTAGATACATAGTCTTTGGTAGGGTTACTGTGCAATAAAATATTTAACATCTCAATTCAATGTTGTGACAATAATTGTTATCTTCAGCCGACGAGGCCCAGCAGAATGGTGGTCCAAAAATGCAACGGTGGAGGATTGGTTTGACGAGATGGTCGGTCAAGCGAATATCATAAACAGATTCGCCAAAGTACGCATGGAGGACTTCAGGTACCTAATCAAGACTCACATAGATACCCCATTCAATGCCAGCAATGCATATATGCGGTTTTGTAATACCGGCCGCTGTTACAATTTCACAATTTGAATGCACATTTGTTTCCAAGTATTTGAAGTTTCGAGCTTCTTAGCCGGCAGTGAATGCGACCTTTCATTATTTATCCGGTTCGAAGGACCATCAAGGTTCATGGCTCAATTAAGGTATATTTATACCATTGTTTTGTTTCCAGAGGTCTTCGTGTCCCGTACTTGTCAGTGGGATGGAATCGTCAGTTCCTCATGATGCAAGAATTTGGATTTGTGTATGACGCGAGTATAGTTGCTCCGGCCGTTGACCTGCCATACTGGCCATATACACTCGACTACAAAATGCCGCACAAGTGCGCCGGTAAAGTACAATATAACATCGTAACGAGCCTTGTAGGTATTTAGAAGGATTTTCGGTTTTCATTAAGGACTTTGTGTAATCCTTTTTGTCTTGTTATTTAGGCTGTACCTAAGTCCAGACGCGATCGTGAATATCAGATCTGTCTAGGTGCTCAGAAAATCTGAACACGACCATATTGTACCTAATCGCGTAAGTGCGTACTGTACATTTATGTTTGAGCACCTAGACAACTCCGATGTGTATACGATGGCGACTGTGCGCAACAAACAACATATGAATTAGTAGGTAAAGAAAGGTAAGTAGGTTACGATATTATTCCGTATGTTTGGTTCCTAGCGATTCCTTTTTGCGAGTGCATTCTTAACCATTGTAATCATTTACCATGCGTTTACCTCCCTAAAGAAAAGACGAGTTACTGTTCTTTTTCCGCGAGACATCTTTGACTCTACATGAATTAGACCGTGTGAATGATTAGGTAACTGTTATGAGCTGCGATTGTTGGCTAGAAAACGTTACTTTTTGTTCATAGCAAGATGCACAAAGTTATTAGTGATTACGTAATAATGGTAGTTACGTTGTAAAGACATCACTTTCATTGCGATTTAAAAATGAAAATTATTTCCGTATGCCGTTAATATCGACGCTTGTAAATTTGTTTCCGGATATCATTTTATTACACAGTTCTAAATAATTTCATGCAATCGCATGTCATGCGTGCTATAATTGAAGCCTTTTCCAAGAAAGTTAATAACAAAAAATCATCAACTAGGTTCGTATCATGTTTATAGATTTGAACATGCGTTTCCGTTAAATTATTTTTTGGCCGCGCGAATGTGGTTAATGCACGCACAGTATGGTCGAATTGGAATATATACTTGACGATAATGCATAACCTGATATTTCATGCCCTCAGTAATTTTCCATAAAGGCCACGAATTAACAGATCTTGCATAACAGGTCGTACATGGCGAGTCGACACATACTCGGCCGCGCAATGAATAGCGAAAAAAACGCTCGCTGCGCCGCCGGCTGAGTGTAGTCATGGCCAATGGCGGCGTAGGGCCTAAATTTGATGTGGCCAAGGTACATATATTTTGCTAGGCCCTATGATGGCGCACCAAACATTAGATTACGAAGGTTTAAATGAGCAAAAAAATGAGAAACTTTCGCGGCGCGAGGCCCTCAGACCGCAAGGCCGTAGGCGGTGGCCCACGTCGGTCGCCTACGCCAAGTGCCGCCTCTAGTCACGGCCAGGCCACTTGGTGTCTTCGTATGCTGTGGTATTGCAACTAACTACCCCGCTTTAATAAACACTTTTTTTTCAGGAACAAACCAGTACTGTCCGACTCGAAGTTACGCCGGTTCGTGGGAGATGGTGATCAACCCCCTTATGAATGAAGATTCCAGTTGCACCACTCTCCAATACTGCCCGAACAAGTTAGCCGACAAAGATGTCTACGATATCCTTGTAAACAGTTTCAAGAGGCATTATACGAAGAATAGGGCGCCTTTTGGCATACACTTGGACTCGAATTGGCTGAGGAATACAGAGTACTTGAATGCGTTTAAGGTGATTATGATATTATCTAGCTAGTCTAGAGTAAGGGTGTCTTTCCACCTGTGCTATGCAGCTATGCATAGCTGGGCATTAACTCGTTAATCCGTTAATTATTAATTAACGAAGTTAACATTTCGAGTAACAAATTAACTTTTACGTTAACTTTAAAAACTGTTAACTGAGTCATTTCATTACTCTTGCCGACGCGTGTCTGTTAATGTTAACTTTCGTTAAATCTTCCGGAATGTACCTAACGCTTTAACGTTAATTATGCACCTATGCTGCGAGGATGTCAAAGCTACGCTACGAAACTATGTGACCGTTTCCACTGATGCCAAGCTATGTAGCCGCTCGAGGATGATTCAAAGCACGCGTCCAGCTCTCTGTACCACAAAAGTTACAAGTGCTACAATTCGACAAAATTGTAACATTTTACTATGAGAAACTTGTCAATTTTGTTGAATTGTAGCACTTGTAACTTTTGTGGTACAGGGCCCAGAGCACGCATCTTTCCATATAAAGAACATAGCTTAGTCGAACCCGTTTTCACCAGTGGTATGCTATATGTACCAATTAAGATGAATTTAGCTCCACATTGGTACAGTCAGTCATTGGTCATCGTAAATTTATGTACCTACAGTCGGTCACAAATATATATACTTACTACGGTTGAAGTTCATTTGCACGTTATTTAATTATTTATTTATAACAACTAACACAGCATAACAGTAATATACTAGGGCACTGAGTAGGACAAAAATAAAACAAAAAGAAACACAAAATATAAAGAATTACAAGGAAATAAAAAGTTAAATAAAATTAAAAATAAAATAAATTAAAATAAACTATTAGGTACATGAAGACAAACGTGAATCCATCGCCTCGCAGAACCTAATACATGCAACACACACACTCTTCCAACGTCCAGCAAGCACATCACACTCAGGAGCTGATGCAAGAAGAGCATTGGCATAGTACAGAGCACGGACCAGCGGTGACTGCTTACGAGCAACAGTTCGCGAACATGGCACAGCCAGTAAACGGCGGTGACGAGGCCTAAAACTAAACTTAGTGACAGGTGGGACGTGCAGACGAACCAATTGCATCAGCAATTCAACGCTGTCGGAGTCCCCACGTAAGGCATTACAAGCCATCGTTAGAAGCGCGTAATTACGTCTTACCTCCAGAGAATTAAAACCTAGAACACCGAGAAGAAACTTCGTTGGGCTCAAGAATGGGTAGTACCCATACATTTTTTTATAGAAAAACCTAAGGAATGCCTTTTGGATTTTCTCCAGAAGTAAGACGTAAGTAGATTCATGCGGATTCCACACCACGGAAGCTGCCTCGAGTTTACTTCTGACCAGAGCAGTTTAGACCAACTTTATTTCTACTGGATCAGAAAAGTCACGCGAACTGCGAACCACAAACCCCAGCCTCCGATAGCAATTTATAGCAAGTAATTTCATGTGCTCATGAAAGTTAAGGTGCAAATCAAAGATTACACCCAAATTTCTCACGATGTCAACACAAACAATAGGTACAGACCCCAGTGTGTAGGTTATGATACAAGGTCGATTTTCCCTTGCAATAATATTGTGATGACAGTGACTAAATGACTTAACTCGGTTAGAAAAGTTAACCTTAGCAATATTTAGATCTCAAAGAAACTTTTGTCAATTCTGGTACTTAGACAAATTTCTTGCCCGATAGATGGTTTGTTCTGTGGCATACGGAGCATGTCACTTTGTTTATTTCGTGGCGGTCGAGAGGTTAAATGTATGTGTTTATGAAATCTTTCTGCCCTTAAGCATCTCAGACTGTGGGTCCATATCTGTTATATAGTTGCAAAATCAGGATTAACAAAACAAACTTTTACTTTCAGAAATTCCTGAGTGAAGTAATGAAACTACCAGATGTATACTTTGTGACATATAAACAAGTTATTGAATGGATAAAGCATCCAACTGATCTGCTTCAAATCAAGAAATTTACTCCGTGGCAATGCAAAAACAACACCTTTGACGACATAGAGTATGCATGCCACAAACCTAAGACATGCAAACTAACATCAAAAGTATTACAACATGATAAATACATGATAACCTGCCATGGATGTCCACAGAGTTATCCATGGATAAGAAATGAATTTGGATTGGATTGATTATTTGATTAAAACAAAATAACTTATGTAGTTACCAGAACAAATGGAGCAAAAAATGAATGACGTCAAATGATTGCTCCATAGTATTATTTAACGTAATAAGACTTTAATGTACTTGTTAAGCATGTGTGCAATAATTTATTTTTATCATAAATATGTAACAAGTGTTTTATTTTTAACACATTCAGTGCCGGGAACGCCACAGGGGAGTACGGAGAACTCCCCTGTGGCGTTGCCGGCACTGAATGTGTTAACCTGTGGGATGCCTCATGTCACAGTCTTCTTGATTTGCCAATTTTTGTTACCGTACACCGGGGTGCCTTTGACCAAATTGGGGCAACTTTGATAGTTTTCAAGTCGACATTGTCCATATGAGGTAAATTGTTGACATGTAGAAAACAAAAGATTGATGCAGATATTGACAAGGAATAGCAAATGCTAACAAAAATGTGTGAGTTGGTAAGCAAACTACTTTTTAAAGTCCCCGCAGTTCAAAGTCACCCCGGTTTATGTTACTAGACCACCTTTTAACCTACTTAAACAAAATGACCCAAAAACGTGGTTGGTCATGCAACAGGTTAATGAAAATTTATCTGGTCCTTAAATTATTTAATTCAAGCTTATACATAAAATTACATAGTCAGTATATTATTATAATTATTATACATCTAACCTTCCTGGGTGATGAAAGGATTTGGAATGGCTTCCATGCCATCCATGGGACAAATCAGAACTACTGATGTGCCTCGGCACACCACTAACCCTAATGCTCTTGTGTCATCTAGTAGTTTGTATGGGTCATCAGGATCTGTGAAAGAAATACAAATATATTAGTTAATTGGTTAACTTGAAGTCTGAAATAGGAAGCATTCAAATTATTACAACTGTTTATGAAATATTTGGCCCTAAAACCATTCCTAAGTATGGGGTTCTAACTACTGTGAAATAATTTAACCTTTCATATGCCTAGCGCAGTAGCCGTACCTATACCTGTTGTATACCGTAGAGGCTTGCACACATGCACAAATATATATATCCCTTAAGTATGCATTAAAAGGTACAACAGATATAAGGCACTAGCCATACAATGGGTAAAAATGTGCGAGCCTCACTGGCATATGAACAGTTAAAAGTGCAAATATTTACCTAGGGTGCAATTAGTGCATGGCTCTATTTTGATCAACCTAGAATGAACAGTAATTTTATGCACAACCTGATTGCTTGTGCCTAAAATACCACATTCCAAAAATATCAGATTTTTCAAAATACTACATTACCTTTTTCTTACATTACCATTATACCAGAAGTCCAAAATGAGACATTCTGCCAAAAAAACCACATCAATGAGTAATTTTAGATTTTGTAATGTGGTGCAACAAGAATCTGGTAAGCTAGAAATGTGGTAGGTACTTTAGACACAAGCAAACCTGATAATTCAAACCTTTATATAAGGATTTGAATAATCAGGTTGTACAATATTGTGATTCATTCCTGGGTGACAATTACATGTTGTAATTACTTTAACTGCACCCCTAGCCTATCATTAGTGACGAAAAAATTAAAATACTGCCGTTAAAAGCCACACATAATATTATGAGTCTATTAGTGTTTAGCGAAAAGTAGACACAGCAATAAGTATCTTTCATTTTTATCACAACCATTCTAACACAAAATGACTTTTAGGATAAACTACAAGCAAAGACAAAGGTAAACAAACCTCTAAGAAATTCAGTAGTGTTATCGAGCACAAGATTGAGCAAAGGATCATAACCCTTCAAGATGCCGGCGGCTTCCCGTCCACCAGCAAATTTTACGCGTATGCTTTTTTCCAAGTATTTACTGAGATCGAGAATGGACTCTTTTCTTCGCTTTTCTTTCCCATCCCCTGCACCTTGAGGACCCTATGAGCAAAAACAACATATCTGAACATGGATTCAATGTGAACGAAATTAATATTCAACTTCTAGCATGTTTTCACTTACTTTTGTTTTATCACCACCCTCTTTCGATGCCATTGTATTGAAATTTATTTAAAACAACGAACCGTCGATACAGTCTTAAAGCCGAAACAACTACACGGAAAATACGGAAATAAAATGCAAATTCAATTCAAAACAATATTTTAAGGTTATTTAGATGTCAAAGTCAAATCACAGACTACTTAGAGATACTACCAGGGGGGGCACACTTACATATATCACACTTTTCATGCGACTACAGCGATCTCTGGTTGTTTGGTGGAGAACTAAATTAGCGGCCATCTTGGTTGACTTGTCAAACTTGTCAGTTGTCATTCATCGGCCATGGCCGTGGCGTACCAAATTGTACGGTCAAGGACTTTAATTGATAGGCCACTTGCCAATGTTCGTATTTTAGCCGTATAGTGCAAATCGGGTTTAGCCGCTTATACTTCGTATATGCTGATTTGAATTAGACGGCTAAATTACGAATAGTGGCAATTAGCCTATCAATTAAAATTACGCGTAATTATAGCTGTACATCACTACCAACATATACATATAGATAGGTATACATCTATAGATACGTCACATTAGTTCTTCACCAGGGCGTAGGGCAGCAGCACCTTCCATACATGCATATTTGACCATAGAGTTGCCACTCTTGTTCATATAATATTACAATACTCTTTGGATACTACGTACGAATCAAACCGCTTGATGCTCTTGAGTCCTAAACGGAATCGCAGCAATCAGTTGAAATTTATTTTTCAATGAATCGTCATTTAAATAAGTAACAGTAGTACTCTTGAGCTAATTAAGTATTTGCAAAATTATTTCAAGAAATATGTTCGTACAGAAGTAAACAAATTAGCAAATTGTAGAAACGCTAAGAGGAGGAAGAATGATTTCTAAACGAAGTATTGAACAGGGTTGCTAGTAATGAACATACCCCTATACTTATGGTACTTTTTGAACATACCCCTGTAGTGTAGTTGGGGTAAGGAAGAACTTAAGCACTTAGTACGTATGTACGGCGCGGGCCGCAGGTGAATGTAAACAAGACAAGAACTTAGTTAAATAGTTTATTACCAAGCGACAGATCACAAGCTTAAAGTTCAGGCACGGTGTTTTACATAAAGAAAAGAATAAGTATAAGCAGAAACGAACACAGCAGTTAAGTTAAGGCGCACACACAACGAAAACAAAAGTAGTGGAGCAAAGTATCGTACATATCACGTCGTAGCGGTAAACAGACTTCCGGCGGCGGCTGCGCCGCGCTCGCGCAAGGCTTGCGCAATCGCATCGCGCCGGCCCGGTATGACCGTGACGTAGACGGTTGCGATGCGAGCTCTTTACTACTAATAAAAACCGTGCGCCTGTCCGCTTCAACGTACAAAAATGTATTAAGTTTATATAATGCAATTAGCTAATTATGATTTAACAGAATTGGATGCATTATCTTTTTAAATATAATTTTACTGTACGTGTGTATGTCACTGAACTCCTCCTAAACGGCTGGACCGATTTGAATGAAATTTTTGTATGCGTTTGGGTGGCGCCCTGGATGATTTAGATTCACAAATCAGCCCGGCAGATGGCGTTGCAGTCGGTATCTAGGTGTTGTGTTAGTTACACTATTTATAACTCAAGAACGGCTGAACTGATTTGACTGAAAATTGGTGGGGGGTAGCTTAGAACCAGGAGACGGACATAAGATACTTTTTATCCCGTTCCTGTGGGACGTTGCGAAATTCCCACGGGATAGAAATAAATGAATTCAAATTCAAGGGTGATTTTTTAAATTCTTACATATTATGTGATATCTCTATCCCTGATTGACAGGCTACTTTTTTTTCGGGAAAATACAAAATTCACACGGGAATAGAAAAACTGAACTCAACTTCGGAGCTGATTTTAAAAATTCTTTCACCAATAGAAAGCTACACTATTCTTGATTGGTATAGACTACCCTTCTTTGGGAAAATGCAAAATTCCCGCGGGATAGAAATAAGTGAATTCAACTTCACGGTTGATTTTAAAATTTTCTTGCACCATTAGTATGCTTCAGTATCTCTGATTGATATAGGGTACTTCTTTACGGAAAAATAAAAGTTCCCGCGGGATAGAAATAAGTAAATTCAATTTCGGCACTGATTTTAAAAACTCTTTCATATTGGTGCAGAATGAGGTAGCGGTACCAGCGCGTGATGCTTCGGCAGTTGCAGTTGCTTTTCACACTGAGACTGCTCAGGAGTATGTCGTAACTGAGACAGCCACTAGTACGCCTATGTCGCAGATGCAACCCAACATAGTAAACTATACGCGTCGGCCCCGGGACGAGTCGAATCGGGGCCGAGCTAGCAGGGCTGCGGCATCACTGAAGACTATATCGGCGGGTGCCACGTGCAATCCTAAGGGCACCAATGACGCTCCTGTAGTAACAGCGGTAGAGGCTGAGGACTGTATTGAAATCCCGGAAAATGAGGCTCCTTGGACTGAGGTGAAGGCGAAGCGTAGGCGTACATCCAATTCCAGCGTCCTTCGTGGCTCGGCTGCTCCGGGTACAACCTGCTCTTTGGAGCCATCCGAGAAGTGGACGTATCTCCACCTCTACTATGTGAAGCTCGGTACATCCGCCGATAGGGTGAGAGAACACTTAGCCGGGATTTGTGGTAGTGATGTATGTACAGTGGAAGAATTAAAGGCACGAGGTAAATATGCTTCCTTCAAACTGGGCGTGCCTTCAAGACTAGCTGATCGTGTACTGACAACGGAACACTGGGCAAGAGATATTTGCATTAAACCGTGGCGGCAGAACTTTCGTGTCAAAAGTTCAAAGCAGGAAGCAAATTAGGAATGTCTCAGTCTGCTACCAAAATGTAAGAGGTCTTCGATCAAAAACTGATATTTTTTGTAATAATATTTTAGCTAATTCGTTTGATTTTATAGCCTTGACCGAAACCTTTTTAACAAGTTCAGTATATGATGCAGAGTTATTCCCGCCCGGGTACACGGTACTGCGCCGGGACCGCGCGGGGGACACGGGCTGGGGGGGGGTGCTGCTGGCAGCGCGCGAATGTTTTGCCATGCGCGCCATTACTGATGTTGACGGACTCACCGATGACATGGAACTCATAATAGCTTTAGTTACATGGAAAAATATAAAATTCATCTGTTGCGTAGTTTATTTCCCCCCCAGCCTATCAGATCCCAAATATTTAAAAGTTTTAAGCTGTCTTGAAAACCTAAGCTGTCAATATGCTAACATCCAGACGCTTATAATAGGAGATTTTAATCTCAACTCATGTAGCACAACTGTAAGAACGCAATTTGACCTTTTTCTTGAATTTACTAAGCTGGAACAGTACAATACAATTAAGAATTCGCATGGAGGCATCCTGGACCTGGTGTTGGGCGGGTTTGGGTCCGGGAGGGCGCGCGTGGAGGAGGCGGATGCGCTGGTGCCGGCTGACGCGTACCACCCGCCGCTGGGGGTCACTCTCGCGCTGGCGTGCGGGGCGGGGGACGTGCCCTTCCCTTCCGGTCCCTTGCGTGTAGGGGAAGTTCCTTATGAACCACAATTCCATTTTCGCAAAGCAAATTTTCCTACCTTATATGCGGCTATTGAGAATATAGATTGGAACGACGTTTTGAAGACTAAGTGTGTAGAATCAGGTACAGATCTTTTCTACAGTACATTAAAGGAATGTTTTTTGCAACATGTGCCTTTAAAGAGGCAAAGTAGAACCCTAGTTGGAAAATATTCCTACCCAAAATGGTACACCGCAGACATTATCAAAAACATTCAAAATAAGCATTTTCATTTTAAAAAATATAAAGAATCTGGTGCTGTTTTTAATAAAGAGTTATACAAGTACTATAGAGGACATGTTAAATACTTAATAGACCATACCTACAGACGGTACATACAGGACATGGAACGAAAAATAGTAAAAGACCCTAAACTATTTTGGCGCCATGTAAAAGACAAACGTAACGACAGACGGAAAATTAGCGACTATATATACCAAGACAAAACTGTGACAGGACAGGACGCTGCGGACGCCTTTGCGGACTATTTCGGCTCCGTGTTCCATGACAGGGTCCCGCGGCTTGACCCGGAGGAAGCGGTGCGCGCGGCCGCGGGGGGAGCGGGTGGAGCTGCAGGCGTCGCTATTGATGCCGTGAACGCCGTGGACTTGCGGCTGGCAGTGCGGCGGTTGAGGGCTCACAGTGCGACCGGTCCTGATGCTATACCTCCGTTTCTCGCCAAGGATTGCGGTGCGGCACTGGAGCTTCCTTTGTTACATCTATACAACCTTTCCCTGGAAACTGCGACTTTTCCGTCATGCTGGAAAATTTCTAGAGTCACTCCAGTGCCTAAGGGGGGTTCAAGCCAGGATGTTACTGAGCACCGGCCTATTGCGGTCTTGTCAGTCTTCGGCAAGTTATTTGAAGCGATTCTTGACCGTCGTATTAGGCAACAGATTTATTTGCGGATTGACGATAGCCAGCACGGGTTTCGTCGTGGCCGGTCCACTACCACGAACCATGTAGTTTTCGTGGACTATGTTAAAACGGTAATGGATGGACGTGGACAAGTGGATGCGGCATATTTCGATTTTAGGAAAGCTTTCGACTTGGTGGATAACGATATTTTGCTAAAAAAATTGGCAATGATAGGATTTTCACAAAACCTCACAACTTTTTTTGCCAGTTATCTGCGAAGTCGAAAGCAGTTCGTTCGCGTTGATGGTTGCGACTCTGAGCCCTACTACACCCGCTCAGGAGTAAGTCAGGGAAGCACGTTGGGTCCTACCCAATTTATGATCATGGTCAATGACTTGCCGAGGGTTGTCACGTCTGCTAGGTGCCTTTTGTTTGCTGATGACCTAAAGCTGTTTCTGAACGTTGCTAGTGCTGGTGGCGTTGGTGATTTGCAAAGTGATATTGACGCGGTAGATGCCTGGAGTGAAGAAAATAGACTGCATTTTAATACTTCTAAGTGTAAAATAATTACCTTTACTAGGGCACGGCAGCCGGTGGAGTTTGCCTATAGCATAGGTGGAGTACCGATGATACGAGTTGACGAGATACGTGACTTAGGACTGACTATGGACGCGCAGCTTAATTTCCGGAAATACATAACAACAACATGTAAAAGTGCATGTAAGACGCTAGGTTTCATAATGAGAGTTGCTGTCCAATTTTCTGGTTGTGATGTGGCTAAGATGTTATATAATGCATATGTCCGCAGTAAGTTGGAATATGGGGTTATTGTATGGCATCCGCACGAGGACAAGTACGAACTGATGACTGAAAGAGTACAGCGCAGATTTGAAAGGTTCATTTACAAGAAAACATACGGGTATTACCCATATCTTTTTCCTTCTCTTTTTGTTTCGGGAATGGTCGGCATGGAGACCCTTAAAGTCAGACGAAACCGGCTTCTAATAGCGCATTATTATGGATTGTTGCATGGAGGCGTTGACAATCCCGCCGTGCTAGAACGCGTAGGGTTGTTCGTGCCGCCGCCGCGAGCCGGCCCCGCGAGCGCGGGCTCGGGTCTTGGCGGTGCGCGGCCGGCGCGGCGGCCCCGCCGCCTGTTCGCTGTACCTTTGACGCGCACGGTGCAAGCTCGAAACGCGCCTACAACTAGGGCTCTCTCGCTCCTAAACAATATGCTAGTTCAGGTCCCGGATGCTGATATATTTGCCGATAATTTGGGTGTGTTCATGAGGAAGGTCATTGTATTTTTATGTACCTGAATTTTTGTTTACCTGAATTATTGTATAACTTGTACCTGAATTATTATATAACTTGTACCTGAATTTTATTTTATAAATGTTTAAGTAAGAAGCTATTTTTAAAGTTTGACATTTAATTTATTTAAAAGGACATGACATTTTAATGAGTTTTTTTTTTATTGGACATAATAATTTCATTTGTATTTTGTGGCATGCATGATATGATATTGCTTTATTTTCTATTTTCTATTGTAATGTAATCTTGACATTTGTTTTAAGTTACTTATTTACTATTATTATTATTGATATTACATCTTGTCAAATGTTTAGGCTTAAGACCATTTAATTTTGTTCTCCTTTTTATTTTTTAATTAATGTGTGAGTGTTTTGGTTCTGTACTGTAAGCTTGCATGTGATTAATTCAATAAATAAATAAATAAATATGATATGATATGACTATCTCCGATTCACGTAGGCTACTTTTTTATCGGAAAAATGTAAAATTCCCAATGAAACCATTTTTATGACTTCGATACATTTTTGTCTTGGAAAGTGTCTTTGTTCGATATTTGTTGGGAAATTTAAGTTTTCTATACGTCCACCCTATTTCTGACACATCATTTTTCTGACAAACCAGGCCATTAAAATCCAAAAAAAAAAAAATCTTTTTCTGACGTTTTCAATGTTTTGACGTTGACGTAAACAAGAAAAATACGCCCGTAAAAAGGATACCAATACCAATTTTTGCTGTTCAATTATGTTATTAATTGTACTTTAACTAAAGAAAATCTTACTAATACTTGAATTTTTTGATAGTATCGTATCCTTCGCCTAAATAACGTGGAAGCGTAGGTAATCAATCGTGAACTGATGAGATATCAATGCGATCGTCAGTGAGCTACATCTTGTCTCACGCGCCCGGAGAGTCCGTGATGTCGCACCCCGACTACGCGCAGCAGGCGCAGCACCACGGCTGCCTGCTGGTGCTCGTCAAAGGCGTGGGGGGCATGCTGAAGAACTTCAACAAACTCTGGGAGAGAATACAAAGAATCAACAACATCAAAGTAACGGGTAAGCTAAGAGACGTGACCCAAAATTCCTCGTCTCTAATTTCTTACAAGGTGCCCAATTTGCCATCGCTCGCACGATGCAGTGAAACTTAATATGGCCGTATCGCACAATCGCGCGACCGTCGATTAGAACGAATGTTTGATCGCATGAACAATTTCAATGGACGGCCGCATCATGAGCGATGACCAATCAAGACAGCGCCTCCTGCTTATCTGGCCTAATAATATTATGTATTTTAATTGTGCCTATATAAATTCACAGAATAGTATGAAATTATACTTCCATAGCTTCCATATTCAGTAATTTCTGGCTAAGTATGTAGATATTTGTTCAACTGATTCTATCAAGATTTAATTTAAATTAACTGCTTGCTAAATATTACCAAGATTTTATTGACATATTAAAATCATAACACATAATTTAGCAGTGCTCTATACCCCTTAAGATCCACACCCTGTACCATTGGTACAGGCGACACCACCATTGACATTGAAACAGCCTCTAGTAGAAAACTTATCTCAAATCTAAGTAAAACAATTTTTGTAAGCACTGATAAATATCAACAATTTTCATAAATATAATTCCACTACTCGAAAAGATCATTTGTTAAAATGCTATTGATCCCTAGAAATTTCACATTATGTTCTGTAAAAGTTAACTCAGTTTTTCTCTGTTCTGTTTATCCTTCAGTATTTTTTTTTCTGTTAGACTCCAGTGGACAGTCAAGGGACATCTGGGTCCGCTATGTCCGTGACTACCCTGTTGAAAACAATGACTGGGGTGACTTCCAAACTCACAGGTAATGAAGATACTAACAATATTGCTTGCTGTAATCCAGATTTTACTCTCATCCACATTTTTAAAAAAACGTGCTTACTGGTTCTTTAACCTTTTGACCGCCAGCGTTGGCTATAGACGACAGTACAGTAATACAAAATTAAACCTACCCGCATCCGCATAAGAATCAATTTTGTTCCAAATAAAAACAATGCGTGGCGGTCAAAAGGTTAAATAATTTATCACCAGACATTTGACACTAACTGATCTAGTCCCAAAGAAAGCAAAGCTTGTGTTCTGGGTACTAGATCTTTTTAACAACTATTCTAATCAAAATAATGTGAAAGTGTCCTAGTTTGTTTATTACACTTTCACTCTTGAAGTACTCAACCAAATATGACGATTTTTAGTATAAAGATAGTTTAACACTAAGTAGAACATGACATAGAATTTATCCTGAAAAATTGCATAGGTCACATGGTATCGCAATAAATTAATTGCATTCAACAGCGTGGTCTGTAAATTGTTTTTTTAAATGGAGTGATTTGAGAATGTTACACATTTTTTATAGTATCTGACGTCTCTGTTTGGGGTTTTAAGTGGACTGTAGACGAGAAACGATAATTAATAAATACAATACACGCGGCAACTGATTTGGGATAAGGGCTGAGACTTTTGGTTGGAAGCACTCACCTCGACGTCTGCAGATGGTGGTGCAGATCCTAGCCGCAGTGGCTGGCGCAGGTTTCCTCGATCTTCGGCTCGTCCGAACTTACCTCCGACAAGGTTACCGTTAACCAGCACAACTACTAGGATACAGCTAGGACAGTGCTTCCTCCAGTGGATCAGCCTTCCTCGCACTTTTATACGTAGTTGACGCAAAAATAGATATAATATAACCGAGAAACGATACGACAATTTACTTGCGATATAATTTGCGCGGTAACACGCCGACAAACGACACGACAGTTATTCAAACTTCGAAAAGAGAGAATGACAAGCGATTTACTTTTTTTTTTTTCAAATTCGATACAAAATGTTGCCAGGCGAAATTATTAAGAAAAACAAGGGTACAATCCTAAACATTTCCGCCCACCAAAATACAAAGTATTTTCTTTCAAAAATTCTATAGTTTCTATCACTCGAAGACAAGATAGAACTCACTATGGCTAGGGGTAGTTTAATTACCGACTAATTCTAATATATATAATCTACGATAGTTCTAATTTATAAGACGACAAGTATAAGTTAATAAGTTTTTAGTTTTGCAAAGGTAGAGGACACAGCTTAACTACCGGTCTTCTAAGTTCGCCAGATGCTGTACGAATGGTAACAACACGACAAATTCCATCACTCCCTGGATGGAGTTGTACCACACGACCAATTTTCCACTTCAGGGGGCTACATTGCTCATTGACAATGAGCACGAGAGTCCCTACGACAATATTTTTCTGGTGGTCGAACCATTTATGGCGTTGTTGCAAAGTGTGCAAGTATTCCAAGTGCCACTTGCGCCAAAAATCTTGATGGATCTTTTGCAACAACTTCCATCTCTGAAGAGGGCCTAACGTTGCATCGACCATATTACCTTCTGGTAGTATGGTGAGCGGTTCCAGAGTGAGAAAGTGGCCGGGGGTTAAAACCGACAAATCATTTGGATCCGTACTGACAGGAGACAGAGGCCTTGAGTTTAACATCGCCTCTATTTGTGTTAGGACAGTATAAAACTCCTCAAAGGTAAGACGCTGTGAACCAATTACACGCGACAGATGGGTCTTAATAGACTTCACGCCGGCCTCAGCTAGCCCAGAAAAGTGCGGGCTACCAGGAGGGTTGAAAACGAAATCGATTTGCTCCGCACGAGAGGCCTTAGTCATTAAGTCATGCAACATGTTAGATGCACCGATAAAGTTCCGACCTTGGTCTGAAATCAACCTGGAGCAACGACCTCGACGCGAGATGAAGCGGCGTAGAGCTGCCAGATAAGCCTCCGACGTCAGCTCAGACACAAGCTCAAAGTGCACTGCCTTAGTGGCAGTACACACGAAAACGCAAATATAAGACTTACAAGTGCGTAAGCCACGGCCACGAGCCAAACTAATATCGAAAGGACCCGCGAAGTCTACCGCGGAAGACGAGAACGGTTTAACTTGATTTATTCGAAACGATGGCAAATTGCCCATAATAGGAGGTGAAGCCACCTTGGGGCGAGCACGAAAACATTTCATGCAAGACGAAATGACTGAATTTATAGCCCTTTTCGATGACAAAATCCAAAATTCTTGGGCTAACAAATTTTGCAACGTTTGCACTCCAGGATGCATGAACCGGTTGTGATAATCCTCAATGATCAGCCTCGTTAACCTATGATCACGAGGCAATAACAATGGATGTTTAACGTCGAACGATAAATTTCCTTTGGAAAGGCGACCGCCCACCCTTATCCTTCCGAGCTCATCCAGAAACGGGGACAATTTTCGCATGGGTTTTGGTAGCGAGTGGGGTGACTTTTCCTTCGACAAATAACGAAGCTCTGAAGCGAAGACTCGCTCTTGAACATGTTTTACGAGAAAGTGAAGAACCTTATTGATTTCTTCAGACGACAAATTTGGGTTCATATTTTTCGAAGAGGGGGTTTGCAAATTATGCAGGTAACGAAAACAATAAGCGAGAATACGCAATATACGTTGCAGAGACGAGAACCTATTTAAAATGTTATCGACAAAGGACGAATTCGAAGCTGTAAAAAGGCTATAAACTTTTTGTTCATTTGAAGCAGCTTGGTCCAAAAAGGTCTCAGATCGCGGCCAAGATTCTTGAGGATTAGACAGCCAGGTAGGCCCCGCCCACCATAGCGTATTCTGGATTAAGTCAGCGGGTAACAAACCGCGGGAACCGCAATCCGCTGGATTATCCGAACCAGAAACGTGGTGCCAACTTTCCGGGGGAATATTTTCCTGTATGTGTGCAACCCTGTTAGCCACGAAGGTCTTCCACTTCGATGGACACGAACGAATCCAAGTCAGAGCGACACTGGAGTCTGACCAGGCGTGGATCTCATCGAAAGTGTGGAAATCTTTTAACGCTTCCTTAACCGAGACGACCAAGTCTGACAGCAAAACAGCAGCCAACAATTCCAACCTCGGAACGGAACACTTACGAAGTGGGGCCACCTTTGATTTAGCGCAACACAAACGCACGACAATGGAACCGTCACCTTGAACGACACGACAATAAGTGACAGCACAAAAACCCTTCTCCGAAGCGTCACAGTATCCGTGAAGCTGTAACGACACGAAGAACACAATCATTCTACGGGGAATGGACAAAGAACTCAGCTCCGACAGTTGCATTTTGAATCTGTGCCATTCTTGTGCGATGGTGATGTGGACTTCCTCATCCCAGTCGACACCAGATACCCATAGAAGTTGTATTAAATATTTAGCGAAAAATACGACAGGAGATAATAGACCGAGAGGATCGAAAATACGAGCGATGTCCGAGAGGATTGATCGCTTCGTGCAACGACAATCATTCAAAGACGTCTTGAACGTGAAATTATCTTCCTTTGGAAGCCACGACAAGCCGAGAATTTTTAACGACAAATCATGAACGTCTTCGAAGTTACGAAGTTTCTCCGAATAGAGCTCCGAGCCAGGCAAGCTTTCTAAGAATTCGGGGCTATTAGAAGTCCATTTGCGCAAGTAAAGCTGAGCAGACGACAAAATTTCTACCAACTGCTGACGCAAAACTAACGCATCCTCGACCGAATCTGCACCTGAGACCACGTCATCGACATAAGTATCTCTGGCCAGCACAGCAGCACCTTGAGAAGCACAAGACGAGAATTCCTTTGCCAATTTGGATACGCACCAGAGCGCCTGATAGGGAGCGCAGGAAACACCATAAGTCACTGTGAGCAAACAATAATCTTTCACCGGGTCATCAGGTGATGGACGCCACAAAATGCGCTGATAATCGCAGTCCTGCGGGTCGACAAGGAACTGACGGTACATTTGTTTAATGTCTCCAGCGAACACTACTGCATGCCATCGAAAACGAACCAATAGATCAAATATATTTTTTTGCAATTTAGGGCCAGGCAGCAGTGTATCATTCAGAGACTTCCCTGCAAGATCCTGGGCACTTGCGTCAAAAACAGTACGCAAAGGAGTGGTGACAGAGTCAGGGCGCAGAATTCCGTGGTGAGGAATATAATAAAAGTGACCTTCGGACGACAAAGGACGATCAACTTCTATCATATGACCAGATTTTAGATAGTCATCCATGAAATTGACATAAGCTGTCCGAAACTGAGGATTCAATTTGAATTTCCTTTCTAAATTTAAGAGACGCTTGAGAGCAATCTCGCGAGAATTTGAAAACCTGGGTTTTTCCTGAGAGTCAACGAAAGTCAATGGTACTACCATCCTACCCTCGGGATTACGACAGTATGAAGTTTCCATTTGGTTTTCACACGACAATTCTAATTTCGACAAAACAA
Source organism: Archips crataeganus (assembly GCA_947859365.1). Taxonomy (NCBI): domain Eukaryota; kingdom Metazoa; phylum Arthropoda; class Insecta; order Lepidoptera; family Tortricidae; genus Archips; species Archips crataeganus. Next base: position 11,746,164 of record OX402061.1, on the reverse strand, counting down.
CCTCTTTAGGTGGATCTACACTTTCCAACTCCCAGAAGCGCTTAATATGGTTTTCTAATGAAACACTCGACACAAGAAGGCACTTCTCGGTTTCAGCACTGGAACCGTTACGACAACGAGAACGAGAGCAGGCAACATCTACAGAGCACTCCCCCATCACTACCCAGCCGAATACAGTGCGGATAGCAATAGGCTGACCTGCATTGCCCTTGACAACGCCAGGCTGAAGTGCTGAAGCGAGAAGGTTGACGTTAACCAGCATATCAATAGGTCCAGGTTTGAAAAATGTTGGATCAGCAAGATCTAAATCCTTAATATGTCTCCACGATGAGACATCGATAGGTTCTGACGGCATATCAGAGCAAATCTTTGGAAGCACAAACGCTTCAAACGAAAATTTACATGAGGAGTCACCATTCGAAGGGACTATCTCACAAGCGACAACTCCCAGAGTACCTGTCGATGTATGGCCAATACCATTCACCGACTGTGAACTCCGTTTGATTGGTAGTCCAAGCTTTTGTGCACATTTCAAGGTCACAAAATTACAAGCAGAAGCACTATCTATCAGCATTCGAATAGGTACCAATTTATTAAATTTATTTTTAATTAACACAACAGCAGTCGAGAACAAAACTTGTGTATTTAAATTTGGAACAGTCAAGGTCACCTGAGGTGGTTCAACGGGAGGCTCCGTCTCATTCTGTTTATCAAAATGCAGTAATGTATGGTGTCTGTGGTTACACTTGTTACAATTCACTGTTGATTTACAATTTTTAACAGTATGAGATGGACGACAGCAAAGTATACAAAGTTTTTTCTCTTTTACCCGAGTAAACCTCTCAAAAGGAGACATTTCCAAAAATTTGGAGCAATTTTCCAATTTATGGCCTGAAGCTGCACATACGACACAATTGCTTACAGGTGGTACGATAAAAGACGGTTTAGACTTAGATACAGGCTTACTGTTTACGATATTTAACCGAACCATTGAGTTTTCTAGCGCTTGACCTCGCTTCTCAATAAACAAAATTAAATTTTCATAACTAGGGATTTCAGCATTGAACTCAAGTTGCAATTCAAAAGCTTCTTTTGTAGCTACATCTAACTTGGACCACAGCAAATAAAATAACATGAAGTTCTTATCAGGTAACTGATATTTCGACAAAATTTCTAAATTTTCTTTAAATGTTCGACAAACTTTATTCAAATCCGAAGCATTTTTTGATTTCACAGATTCACAGTTCAAAAGTTTCTCATAAAAGATAGTAGCGATAACTCTTTTCTTGTCGTAGTGGGCTTTTAACGTGTTATAAGCAGTTAAGTAATTTTCATCACACAACGGATAATTTTTAATTAAGTCAAAAGCATGTCCACTAACACTCGATAAAAGATAATGAAGCTTTTCCACTGCCGGGATATTTTTGCTATGAATCAGTGAGTCAAATATTTGAATGAACGATACCCAATGTTCAATTTTTGAATCAAAGGGAACAATATTTATTTTAGGTAACTTAACACTCGTACTAGACGAACTACTAGCACTAGGCAACACAGACTTTTGCTCTTCATGTTGTTTTGTTAAACGTAATTTAATAGATTTAACTATTGCCTCAAATTGCGACGAAACATTTAATTCACTTGTCCTTTCCGCACTCGATAGCGAAGAGAGCAATTCAATCTGGAAAGCATGAAACTCATTCTCGATTTTGTTTACATCTTGCAGACAATAACCCTGTAGGTCGGAGTTCTGTATATATTCGATTCTAGCAAACGCATAATCCCGACCAACACGGTTCTTGTCGCCTCCTTCGTAAGCATTATCATTGCCTCCCATGTTTATTCAATAAAATTTAAACTCAATAACAATAAACGCTTCGACCAAATGTAAGGTTATAATTCAATCTGACATTGACAATTTGACAACTATAAATCACATTCACAGAGCATGTTATCACTCCACTACGTATAAATAACCGCAGAGTAAAAATACTGCTGTGACAAATTACGTTCCGAAACCAACTCCTTCGACACAAATCTTAGTCTATGAAACTAAACGTTGGTTTAACAAATTGAAAAACGCCCAAGCCAAGTGTGTTCGATTCTTACCCTCAAATGATTTTAATGATTTTATAACGAAATAATTATCACGAAAATTGCAATTTAAATGCGAAAATATCCACGATCACTTTACAAATGATGCGGGTCGATGGACCAAAATGTTTGGGGTTTTAAGTGGACTGTAGACGAGAAACGATAATTAATAAATACAATACACGCGGCAACTGATTTGGGATAAGGGCTGAGACTTTTGGTTGGAAGCACTCACCTCGACGTCTGCAGATGGTGGTGCAGATCCTAGCCGCAGTGGCTGGCGCAGGTTTCCTCGATCTTCGGCTCGTCCGAACTTACCTCCGACAAGGTTACCGTTAACCAGCACAACTACTAGGATACAGCTAGGACAGTGCTTCCTCCAGTGGATCAGCCTTCCTCGCACTTTTATACGTAGTTGACGCAAAAATAGATATAATATAACCGAGAAACGATACGACAATTTACTTGCGATATAATTTGCGCGGTAACACGCCGACAAACGACACGACAGTTATTCAAACTTCGAAAAGAGAGAATGACAAGCGATTTACTTTTTTTTTTTCCAAATTCGATACAAAATGTTGCCAGGCGAAATTATTAAGAAAAACAAGGGTACAATCCTAAACAGTCTCTATGTGTGATAATAAATTAGAATAAGATTACAAATGTTCTTCAACACAATTCTCTTTAACTCAAATGCATTACTTTACTTGAAATAAGATATTTTAGACAACCAAATAGCCTAGTGGTTTGAGCGAACCTGACTACTAAGCTTGAGGTCCTGCATCGAGGCAGACATTTGTATGAAAAATATGAATGTTTGTTCTTGAGTCTTGGGTGTTTAGTTTAATGTGTTTTTAAGTATGCATCTATCTATATATGTAAATATGTTTATCTGTTGTCTAGTGCCCATAACACAAGCTTTGCTTACTTTGGGTCTACGTCAATTGGTGTGAATTGTCCAGTGATATTTATTTATTATTGTTATTAATTTTTGTCATACATAGCTTTGAGCTACTTTAGGCCTTATTGTCTAACATACTTGGAATCACAATCGTTTTCACCACTTCTTTCTGTCACGTGGTATAGGATGAGGGTAGAAAAAAAAATATATTAGGGGACAATCTTACACAAATTGACCTAGTCCCAAACTAAGCAAAGCTTGTACTATGGGTACTAGACGACGATAAACATACTTATATAGATAAATAAATACTTAAATACATAGTAAACATCCATAACTCAGGAACAAATATTCGTGCTCATCACACAAATAAATGCCCTTACCGGGATTCGAACCCAGGACCTCTTGCTTCGTAGGCAGGGTCACTACCAACTAGGCTAAAGCGGTTGTTTAAGTTTTAAGAAAGAGATGAAAAATGTGAATCGCGAACGCCAGTGTGTTAAACGATACGGCCTCTGGTTTTCATGGTATTAATTGCAATTGTAATTTTTATTTGTAGGCGATTACTCGGCCTTATTACACTGAGCAAGTTCAACAACCAAGTGGAACTGAATGAGGTGTGCCGCGTCCATGAGTCCCTTAAAGTGAAATTTTCTAACACCCTCTACGATTCCCGCGCCTTCATGTTTGGACCCGTCAGCAATATGAAGAGGCCTGAGCAGGAGCCGGAGACATACAGCATATTTGAAGATGACAAGTCCAGGGAAGGGTTCAGTGATAAGTATGTTGTTGCTAAGAATATTTTTTTTTTTTAATTTTCATTGCAAGTAATTTTGGTGACTCTATTTACTCATTTTTGTACGGAAAAAAGCGCTGATTGGCGCCAACATATGTATTGGGGGCTCGCAAGTATTGCGATGAAGATTTTGCGTAGATTGTTAGGTAGAAAATAAACTACAGTTAAAACCGTCTATAGCGACACCAATTACAACGACATATTGGTTGTAACAACCAAGAAAAAAACCCAACACGGTCTTATACATATACCAAAGTAACATGGTTACAATGACCAACCGTGTTTAACAACCAAATATAGCTGTCCCTTGAATGTCGTTATTTAAACGGTTTTGACTGTACTTGCTGAATATTAATAAAGTAAAACAAACAGTTTTTCGTTAAATAATTTGAGAGTTTTTCATAGTTAAACACAACCATGATTACATCTTTCATGATTTCAGAGCCTCAATACCGAGCGAGCAAGCAGACAGCCTCTCCTCAGCCGAAAGCTTCCCTCAATCAGCTTCGTCCAGCGCATCTATCCAAATACCCGAAGAGAACTTCACAACTCCGTCCAATTTCAAGACACACGCCATGTTCTACGGCGAGAACGATCCTGTTCCAGACCTAGAACAGAATGTGGCGGATCTCATCAACTCGTTGTTCTGGGTTGTCGAGTCCAGGCGACTTGAAAGGTCAAGGGAAAAGTTGGAGAAGGTTTCGCTGCTTTTGGCGCCGTTCGAGAAGAAAGATTTTGTAGGTTAGTTCAACATATTTATTTGACTTAAACAGTGTTTTAAGAACTACCAGATAAATATGAATTTTGCTTTTGGTCGTCCCAAGCACGCTCTTTTCACGGCTCTATCCTCTCTCAAACTTTCCACGTGTCGAAGCCATCGAAATCTGGCCGCTTTGTCCTCTTCAATATTAAATCCTCAAGCTTTGAATTATCATTATCAGGTCGCACATTATAGTCGTTCATTACGGGTCGACAAATACAGGTCGAGCTTTAGCGTATCCAAGCCATACATGGCGTGACGACAGAGGTGGCAGTAAGATGATGAAACGGACGTTACATGATGAATTCTACTACAAAATGAAACTTTATTTGACCATAATTATGTCCTGGTGTGTGTAGCAGTGAAAGGATTAAATATTTTTTCTTTAATTTTGTCACAAAAGTATCCTTTACTTTTACAGGACTTGATATGGAGTCGCGTAACAACAAGAAGCGGTGTATGGGGCGTGTAACAAAAAACTTAGCGGATTTGACACTACAAGCCGGTTTAGTGACCGAAAGTTTGAGTCTGTACCATTCGTCTGCTGAAATATTGAAGTCGGTCAATGATTGGCTTTGGCTAGCTGCTGCTAACGAAGGTACATCAACTGATATTGTTTATAAACTGCGCTAAACCTTCGATTACATTGAGCTGGGAGACATTACAAACTGGTGATACATGCTGAGGACACAAAAGTGTCCAATCAACATTCTATGCATTTACGTGGGTTGTTCAACTTTTTAATGCCACCCGTTGCTATGGTTATACAATCTTTGTCCCTTGGACAACCTAAGCATCTTCCAATGAAACAGTATGAAGTGTCACTTGGACAACCGGGGACAGAGTAAATAACACAAAAAAGTTGGTTCACCCATGTGCGAGATTAAATTTGAAACATGAGCTTTATGGTGAAGGAAAACATCTAGAGTTATCCTGCACACACCTGTGAAGAAATTTAATGGTGTGTGTGAACTTCCCAATCCGCACTGGACCCGCGTAGGAACTACGGCCCAAGACCTTTCGTTCTGAGAGGGCTGTTCCCTGCAGTGGGACATATAGTGTACAGACTGTGATGATAATGAAATTTTACAGCAATTTCCTTTCTCAATCTTCGACGCTTAAGTCGCTTAAGTCGGGGCCTGTTCACCACTCTGGTATACTATTATTATGTGACAGAGACCTGTGATGCCGTCCAACTTTTTTCCAACAAAATAAATGAAGACTACATCACAAATATCTGTTATTAAAGAGTAGTGAAACAGGCTCAAATAATTTGTAATCCCTCGTTGTGAAAAATATAATAACGGTTATTTCAGGTCTTTGTGCAGCGTCAGCCATAATACTCTATCCGCACTTAAGAAACCCCACGCCATTGCAAAGGAACGCCAGCCTACAAGAGAGTTCGCCGAACAAAACGAAACCTTTATCACTATTCCAGGCTCAATCTGAACCGTTCAGAAAATTCAAGACCACCTCTTCGCCTATTAGGTCTTCTAAGACCTCTAGCCCTGTGAACCCTCTCAGCGAGTTAACGCCATCGTCATCAGACAGTATCGAGACGTCGTCAAGACAGTCGGAGACTGACAATGCTGACTCCGAATCCCTCGCGTCGTCAAGCGACATCGAGTACCAAAGTCAAAAGTCTTTAGGCCCCGACCTGCCGTCTATACCGCGACAGCCATCGCAAATAACCAACCAGTATCTTCTCACGGTAGATGACATTGACGGTAGATATCGTAACGCGATAATAGACTACAGTAAATACCAGAACGCCGGTATTATAGAGACTGAGGCGTGTTTCAAAGCGGCGAGGATATCGGTTGAGCAGGGAAACTATTTGCTTGCGTCGGGGTTCCTTCAGAATGTTATGTTTATCAACTTGACGCTGAGCGAACAGGAGAAGATACAGAGATTCGACACGCTCGCTGAACTTTACAAGGAAATTGGTGCGTACAGTAAAATTACATAAAGTTTACCACTGACAGATGGTTTGCCTTCATTTCATATTCAACTTTAATGACCTACAAATAAAGCCAATTTTAGAATACTGTTACCCACGTTTGCAGATTTTGTAATAACTACTTTATTTGTATGGTGTTAAAGTTGGAAACGAAATGAAGGCAAGCAATCTGTCCGTGGTAAACTAAAAGTAAACGTATTGTACTCGTAGTAAGATAAAAATAACTATGTGATTCATTGATCTACCAAAACTTTGATAATGTCCCTTTTGTTAAGAGGTTATATTACGTAACTAGCCTACCTATCTAGGATTTTCGCGAAAAAAATAGCCTATATGTTATACCCAAGATACAGCCATCGATGTACTAAATTTCATCCAAATCCGTCCAGCTGTTTTAGCGTAAAAAAAATACAAAGATCGAGTAAAAAACGCTGAAAAATTCAAGCTTAGCTTTCAGATCCTCGCAGCACAGCTGCTTAGCACATCTCTGGTGGAAAAGCACCCTAAATAAGTGCTACTAATAAACAATTAAGTATATTTGTCACAGTCATGTAAAATACCCCACTTAAAACACATCTTATCGATAAACATAAATACGTAGCCAAACAATACGCATCTCTACGTCTTTGTAAGTGCGAGAGAACACGATGTGCGCTGTCTCATTTCCACGTTTTATTTCACCGTCTGCCTCATCGTCATCAGCCTATGTTCGTCCACTGCTGGACATAGGCCTCTCCCATGGCACGCCGCTGAGCACGATCCTAGTCCACTCTCATCCAGCTCTTGCCAGCCACCTTGCGAAGATCATCGCCCAAGTATCGATCGATCGTCTGCCTCATGTCTTTGTGAATACTATTGTAGGATATCCGTGTGTGCAGGTTTCCTCCGCAAGGCGGCGTTCTGCCAGCGGCTGGCGGCCACTCGCCACGTGAGCCACAACAATCCCAACCCGGACTGGCAGCGCTGCTATTACCTCATGCTGCACAGCTTCCCAGGACACAAGCTCAGCCTGGATCCTAACTATGTCATGCAGCATCAAATGGGTGAGTATTGCAGTTGAAAGAAACGTATCGAGACGTCGGTATGCTCGGTTAGCCCCCTGTTTCACCATCCATTGATCAAATTTATTTGACGGATAAATGTGATGCCGTCTCTGTTTGTTTTGTTTGAATAAACGGAGACGGCATCACATTTATCCGTCAGTTAAAATTGAGCAATGGGTGGTGAAACAGCCCCTTAATCTTTTAATCCTTTTCCAGACTGAGAGGTATATGACTCCCACATAGTATTTCGTTTACAATAGGTAGTCAGTATTGAACTCCAAATCTGCTACAAAACGTTGTATACACAAAAAACACGTCGCAACTCCCAACTTTGCAGATACAGTCAGCTGCCGAGAAAGAGTAACTCCCTGTAACGGCGGTAAAAACACCGGGGGTTCTTTTTTAAAAGCTTTTTATTAACTTGCAATGTATGCAAGTATGTATTTGTATGAACGGGTCAAATCTTGGAAGTCGAATTTGACCCACTCGCAGTGGTCGGATTTACTTGAAATTTGGTATACTTATGTAGGTTGGATGACAATGCAAGTACAGTCAACAAAAAGTACATTCAGCGAAAGAGTTTGCATTAAAAATGTAATTTTTAACAATTTTAATTTTTTATTTTAGCTGACTGTACCATTGTGTTTAGGTTGGCCGGTACTTCAAATCCAGCTGCTCCACGAGCTGAAAGAGGCGGCGCGCCGCATGGGGCACCCGGCGCTGGCCACGCGGCACGTCACGTTCCTGCTGCAGACCATGTGGCCGCATCTCTCGCTGCAGGAGCGCCGCGACCTCGCTATAAGACTGCAGGTGCCGATATAAGCCAGCTGCCCACGCGCTGAAGGAGGCGGCGCGCCGCATGGGGCACCCGGCGCTGGCCACGCGGCACGTCACGTTCCTGCTGCAGACCATGTGGCCGCATCTCTCGCTGCAGGAGCGCCGCGACCTCGCTATAAGACTGCAGGTGCCGATATAAGCCAGCTGCCCACGCGCTGAAGGAGGCGGCGCGCCGCATGGGGCACCCGGCGCTGGCCACGCGGCACGTCACGTTCCTGCTGCAGACCATGTGGCCGTATCTCTCGCTGCAGGAGCGCCGCGACCTCGCTATAAGACTGCAGGTGCCGATATAAGCCAGCTGCCCACGCGCTGAAGGAGGCGGCGCGCCGCATGGGGCACCCGGCGCTGGCCACGCGGCACGTCACGTTCCTGCTGCAGACCATGTGGCCGCATCTCTCGCTGCAGGAGCGCCGCGACCTCGCTATAAGACTGCAGGTGCCGATATAAGCCAGCTGCCCACGCGCTGAAGGAGGCGGCGCGCCGCATGGGGCACCCACTCCACTCCTTTGTCATTTGTTTATTACTAAGAGGATCACCGATAGCTAATAATACACTGTACAAAAACTTGTATCTAGTAGATGCTTATCTAATTACAGGTAAGGTAACCAGAGCTCATTTTTGTATCGTACCATATTAACTTTCGATATTTAGAAACGTGCCCTCGAACATAGTACTCATACTATACGTAAAATTACTGTATGTAAAATTCATTATCATCATCATATTTTTATTGATATAAGAATCGCAACTATAAATACATGCATCCTAAAGCTCTTCACGGCTAGAGTGAATAGGCTGTTACCTGAACCAGTGAGATACACCTTTGAACTCATCTCAAATAAAAATAAATCATAGGATGATTGCATTTTTCATCAGGTCTGACTGACACCTATTTACTGCTTTACTTCGTTGGCGATAGTCCGATTGGTAGGTGAATACTACTGAATACAGTGGCTGCCAAACGCGGACGCCAAATCTATTACGTAGTGATTATTATTATTATTATTATTAATTAGCTTGGAGAAGTGTCCCACTGCTGGGCAAAGGCCTCCCCCCATTTTCGCCATTCATCCCGATATTGAGCGGTGTCCTTCCAGTCTTTGAGGTACACGTCTAGGTCGTCCCGCCAACGCCTCCTGGGCCTACCTACGTAGTGATTATTACGTAATTTGTGATAAGTCCTTTTTGTTGCCAGGCAACATCGGCCCAGTGCGAAGGCGGCCCAGTGCCCCTAGTCCTAGAGACGGGCGAAGTGATCCCCCCAGCGAACCTGACCCACGTGCCCCAATGCTCGTCGTTCGGGCCGCGGCCGCCGGCGCCGGCGCGCGCGCCTCATCTCGTCAAGTGCAAGACGCAACAGGGACCGTTCATATTCACACCGATACACTTCGGCAGCTTGGAAAGGAAGAGCAAGAAGGATGAGGGAAAGATGGGTAAGATTTTATTTTTAAGACGCTGTCAACACCAACGTCGGCGCACACTGTCTATTTGTATCGGAGTAAACGAGATGCCACTATTACTGGGCAGCCAGGTATATTGAAATTTATCGGGCAAATATTGAATTAAAAAAAAACTGTGGATTATTTGTGAAATATGACTCGTTAGCGGTTTAGGTATGAATATGTTGACTTCATGTTTTTAATTGCAGACGCATACGCCAAAAAACTAAAGACATAGAACCGTTTAATGGGGCCATTCTACTTTTCGTTGACCAGTCATTTTTTGTACTGTGCTCTTCAAATATTTTTTTTACAAAAACGGTAAAGTCCTCGGTTTAAATCATTAAAGATTTAAATAGGCACATAATTAAGCTTACATTTAAAATTATCACTACGTATAAAAAGTAATCATTATTATCTATAAAGTAGGTAACGCAGTGGACATGCATGTCCCCGCCATTTCTATGGAAATTGATGTATTTTCCGCTGAGTTACCAATTTTTTCCACAAAATTTCTTTGAATTTAAGTTTTATTGCTTTAAAACATTAAATTTAGGTGTTTCAGTTTGTATACCGGGTGGGTTTCCACGAGGGACCTTTGCGGAACTGGCAGATAGTTCAACCTTAGCACTATATTTCCCCCATAGAAACTATGGAAATATATGCTACCGATTTCAAGTTATAGCCTTTTAAACATTCATACCAAAAACTACTTTGTGCCAACCCTAAACAGGTGGCTGGGTCGATGAACTTACGAACTTACTTGTAAACGTCTTTAGACGTCAGGATATTACGTTAATATTTTGCCATTCGTCCATTCTTAGGTCTGCGTGCAACGCTAAAAAAATCGTTGCAGGATTTCCAGAGGTGATTGTCTCTGTTATTCTACTTATTAAATTCTCTGGTGGAGTATTTATGTAATTTCTTAGTTAATAATTCTAACCACAACAAATAACTCGCATGACATGACATGACACTGACAATCGCTCGAATTTACTCAATCGTCATAAATAATTAAAGATGATAGTAACCTATTTCACCATAAATAAAATGTCTCTGTTAAAAACTGATAAAAAGGTTTTAGTTCATTAACTCGCTTCATCAAATTATTTTCGAATGAATTGCAATTGTTCCCTGGTTGATCAGCAATTCATAAAATACCTAGGCTGTCCTTGTTTTTTTTATTTTATTTTGGTTATCGTCAAAAAATTGAATACTTAACATATTTGACGGATATTGCACTAAAGTTGCCATAGGACTCTTCATTCACCGAGCCGAGATAGAATCAACGCATTTTTTACAACTATCGAACCTCTTTGCATGATTGAAAATCGATTAGAAACATATCATAAATATGATGTTTGAAATGTAATTGACATTTTAAGTTCATTTCATTTCCTTCCTACTTGCTTCGTATAAATGAAAATGCCTTTGTTAGATGCACGTGGATATTTAAATTTGCTCATGTTATACGCGAGCTGCAATTATAATGCGGCTGAAGCTTTAGAACGTTACAGGGAAACATATCCACCACCACACCCAACAGGTCGTAGGTCAATTTTACGTGCTTTTGATCGTGTCGCCAACAATCAGCCCGTTGTACCACGAACAGCTGAGAACGATCAACGTGGAGGACCCGTTATTCGACTTGCGGCTAGACTTGAAGAAAGAGTACTGCGGTATTTTGAGCGGGATCCAAGAAAAAGTTCGAGATCAGCTGGTCGACATTTCGGAATAAGTCATAACGCAGTACTAAAAGTTCTTAAACGTGCCCGCCTTCACCCTTACAAAATACAGAGGGTTCAAGCTTTATTGCCTAGAGACTGCCCTATCCGTGAAGCTTACTGCCGGTGGCTATTGCAAAAAACAGTGGAAGAACGTGATTTTATCAGGCATGTTATTTGGAGCGATGAAAGCTTGTTTACTCGCAACGGTGTGTGGAATAGACGGAACGAACATGTCTGTGCCGAAGAGAATCCTTTCGCCTACCGATTTACAGGACACCAGTATCGTTGGTCAGTCAACGTCTGGGCGGCCATTCACGGAGAAACCATTATAGGACCAGTGTTTCTGCCTCCAACTCTAAACAGAAATGGGTACATGGCTCTTTTAAATGACGAGCTTGACACGTACTTGGACGAGTTAACGCTGGCTGAAAGAAGACACACTTGGTTCCAACAAGATGGTGCACCTGCCCATTCTACACTAGAAGTTCGACTGAAACTAAATAATGAGTTTGGGGATCAATGGATAGGCCGGTTTGGGCCGCACCGCTGGCCACCGAGATCTCCGGATCTAACTTGTTTAGATTTCTTCCTGTGGGGCTGTATAAAAGATACGGTTTACAAAACGGAATGCAATACTTCGGACGAAATGAAACAAAGGTTGATTGCTGCCTTCGACAATCTTCGTAGGAATAATCGTGAAGAGCAGACATTATCGCATGTGCACCGACATACTCGGGCACGGGCTGCAGCGTGTATTATTAGACACGGAGGAACATTTGAACACCGTATGTAAAAATTGAAATAAAGTAACTGATAAGTATTCATATTTTGCATTTTATTTGGTTTATTTGACATTTATGTGTCATTCTTACATCAGTACGATGACAACAACTCTCGGAAATAAACGTAATATCCCGAGTTTTATCTTGCCGTGATGTGCAGATGCAATATAGGGTTATCACCACAGTTAAAAATGAGTGAATTTTGTTTTTTTTTTTTTTACTTTGTTTAAGTTTCTAAACATTATAAATCGACTGTGTATCACTTAAACGATGCAATATCTCCGCAAAGGTCCCTCGTGGAAACCCACCCGGTATAAGTAATTTACACTTGAAAAAAATCACCAGGTATGCCTTATATTTCACAAAAGATTAATGGTTACTTAAAAGTAGAATGGCCCAATGATGATTTTAAGACCTATCTTTGCAATTATTTTCTTTTCGAGCCGATTTCGTCCAATTATGTATCGAGTCCGTCCACGGTCTTTGAAATATGATGAATATTAACATATAATTTTTTTGATGTGCTAGAACAAACAGTTTTTCTTAAAAAACTGTTTAAATGACATCAATTTCAACAAAATTAGGTGTTGTCAGCCTCTTAACTTATTTTTTTTGTGAAAAAAAAGCTGCGGTATTTTAGCGTTTTTACCTATGGGCTCTCAAGCAGGGGGTCGTGGGTCCGAGCCCAGGTTATTACTTGCTTTTGAGTTTTTCGGAATTAAAATAAATATTCAATAAATAAATATTAGGGGACAATCTTACACAAACCGACCTAGTCCCAAACTAAGCAAAGCGTGTACTATGGGTACTAGATGACGATAAACATACTCATAGAGATAAATAAATACTTAAATACATAGAAAACAATCATAACTCAGGAAAAAATATTCGTGCTCATCACACAAATAAATGCCCTTACCGGGATTCGAACCCAGGACCTCTTGCTTCGTAGGCAGGGTCACTACCAACTAGGCTAAGGCGGTCGTTATTTACGTGGATAATTTACATTTGAAATTTACCATAAGGTTTACGATGCTGAAGAATATACTGAGGAAACCTGTACACACTTGCGAAAAAAAACAATGGTTTGTGTGGTGTGAAGTTCCCAATCCGCACTGTTTAGACTAGTTAGAGGCCCTTGAATGTGTTGATGAAGTAAAAAAAAAAGTTTTACTAACTGTTTCCGCGGGAACCTTGCACTTCTCCGGGAAAAAGTGCTATATGTTAAAGAATTTTTAGAATCGGTTCAATACTTCCAAAAGTTCCATAGAAACTTATAAACTTTCCTTCTTATTGTATTATAGACAAATCTTAAGTCATAAAAATGTTGTCGGTAAAATAAATAAAGGATTTACTAATAACAGTATCTGGCCACTTGTTTACATGGTCACACTCATAATTTACAAAACCTCCTTTTCCAGAATACCTTTGGGTAGAAGATGACATCTGCGAAGTACAAATGAAGCTTACAAACCCGCTGCCTTTCGAACTGAAAGTATCCAACATGCGTCTTCTAACATCAGGCATCGTATTCGAATCCATCCCAGAAACTATAGTCTTGGCCCCTGACACGCCCACTACAGTAAATCTCCACGGCACCCCCAAAGAAGTTGGAGAACTGCAAATATTAGGATATTCCACGCATACTCTTGGAGTAAAGTCGAATTGTAGACTCAAGAACATGCCTCTGCCGAACAAATTCCCAGCTTCGTACACTATTGAAGTCATACCCAGTCTACCCACAATCACTGTAGAGACGACAGTGGCTCCATCTGGCAATCTAAATTCGCCTAGCGAGGATAATGTCGGCAGCGTCACTAACATCTCGTTGTATAACGGAGAGAGCACGGAATGCACAATACAGATAACTAACACTAGTAATGTTCCGATTGAGTATTTGGATCTAGCTATACAGGTAAGATTTGAAGAAAAAGTACAAAGTTTTTACGTGTTACTCTAAGTACCTGGGCGATCGAGCTCCGCTCGGGCTGAAACTCGGTACCAAGCGTTTTCCCAGAGATAAAACCAAGCTAGATAAATTTTTCATCCCCGAAAACCCCCACATAACAAATTTCATCGAAATCGTTGGAGCCGTTTCTGAGATTCTGATTATATATATATATATATATATATATATATACAAGAATTGCTCCTTTAAAGATATTAGATTAGATTAGATTAGATAGATATGATAAGATAGATAGGGATGTTGACGCCATTAAAATATAATTCGAAGACGCGACTCCAGTAAAAAAAAAATAATTTTAACCCTGAAAACCAGATTCATTTTCGATTAACTGCAAAATAAGATTTTTTGTGGCTTTAAAACAAATAAATAGTTAGTTGATTGCGTTGGGGAACAAGTGACGTTCTAAGTTGCTATTGCCATTCAAACTCTATGGGAGAATTGTGTTTTGACAGCTCATAAAAAGTACGTCAGTTGATTGGTGGTGTCAACATCCCTATTTTTGTTCCTTTTTCACATGTGACTCAGCAGGTCTCCATTCTATTAAGTTAGGAAGAAAGGGATAGAATAGAATAGAATCGTTTGCAAGTCACATTACAGTTTAAAGGTGGAAATATAATAAATAAAACAGGCAGTGCACGTGTGACGCCCTGCAAGGGCATGGCAACAAACATAAATATTTAAGGACTAGAGTTTATTATTGTTGTACAATTTTAAACGTTAATTTAAACAATATGTATCGTAGGCTAAATGTACCTGTTGAAAAAGATACCCAGCTCTTCTAAGGTGACTAAGAAGCAAAAATGGTCAAATATTGGTCTTGTGTTGTACTGATTCTGAAACCAAAGATATTCATCCTAAAAGTTTTATTTGGTAGGGCCGTAAATATCTGTTTTTTTTCAAGTGCCACTTTCGATCGATAATAATCGCTGTAACATACTAATTTTAAAAGCCTTCCACAGTCAAACACGGACACTCAGCTCCAATCAAAAGTATTCCAATGGTCCAACGACGAGATACAATCCCAACTGCCCATAGCCCCCAACGGTACGGCTGTCATACCGATGAAATTGTACGGGGAAGCGGATTTCCTGGACTTGGGCGGCGTGGGCGGCGAAAACATGTTCCCGAATAGTTTGACCTCGAACTATCCGTCGCGGGTGGGGTCGCCCGTCCCTAATGCTCAGACCTCGCTGCCCACACAGAGCTCCAATGCTCAAACATCCCTGAGCAGCGGGCTTGTGCCTAACAGGAATCTCTCTGGAAGTTTCAGGTAATGTGAAGCAGCAAACCGACAAAACTGTGCAAAGCAAACGAAACATAAAATAAAATGTGATAGTTAGTTATGCAGGAAGTGGTTCTATGATTTTATTTCTACTTTTTTGGTTGGATAGATAAAAGAAAAAAAAAAGTTAATACAAACCTAAGTGTAGGTGGGTTAGATTTTGCGTAGAATACAAGAAATAGAGACATATTGCAATATATTTGAGCACCTTCACCGGTCTCTACATTTGGCGCTGACTAGCTAAACAATTGTGCTTCGAAACATATATGTAGAAGCGTTTGCTTGCCCTAAGAATGTTCATATCAAGTGGGTCATTTGAAAGGCGCGAAAAATACGGCCAAAATTATAAAAATATGTATAATCGATTTTATTGACCTTTGGCCGTATCAACATCTTTGTAGTCTACTGTACACTAAAATCAATGATCATTGATTGATTACTTATAAGTACATAACATAACCACTCGCCCCTGCAATGTATTTCTCGCACCATCTAAATGGCCCTTAATATGGGTGAAATATGTTCCTTATGGTTTAAGAAATAATACCAGCGTTTGTTATTATAGATCGTCTAATTCCCACACAACCAACTGGTCAGCTCCTATATCAGTGATGCCGCCCTCTCGGGGTCGACAGATCGAGACTCAGGTAAGTACTCATCAGTTGTAGTATAACTGAACATTTAAAGCTAGAATTTTAACTATAGATTTTGTGATATTTTTTTGTGAGAAGAATAATTTACCTGCAGGCCTTCTTTTCTGCTTTAAAACCAAAAGTACCAACAGAGGTCATGGTCTCGCCCCATTAGTCGAACGCCGTGTATATACAGACCAAATGTTTTTATAAAAGCTTCTAAATAATTATATTGATTCTCCTAATCCTTCCTAATCTTCTTCAAAAGGTTATTTTTAAATTGCCTCGCCGTATTCCCACTCGCTATCCCCAAACTTTCCATATAAGTTTATGTGGTTCACATTTTGCCAAACATACTTTCTTCCGACGAGCATGTCGTGATTATAATGTTAAATTCTCTAATCTTGATATTTTTTCACTATCATTTGGTAAATACTCTAGCATTCTGCGAAGTTCAATCTTTTCTTAATAAATATATTGTATGTTTCTTCTAAGTAACCAGCAACTATACATTATTTGCACGTAAACTTTAATGTAACTACCGTAGCGACAATATTTTATATTGTTTTTGTACACCAGTTTAAATTCCCTACCGTATCATGCATGTATTATTTACTTATCGATGTTTTCAAGTCCCTGTATGGTGACAGATAAGATGTTTAAGATGGTGCCTAACACCTAGCCTGTTTCGATTTGTTAATTAACTATGTATTTCGTTTATTTTCTATGGAACTTAAGGTCTGTTTGTTGTTACTTAAGTTGATTTATGTTGAATTGTGACTGTTTAAATAAATAAATAAATATCACGGGACAATTCACACCAATTGACCTAGTCCCAAAGTAAGCTAAGTAAAGCTTGTGTTATGGGTACTAGGCAACGGATAAACATACTTATATAGATAGATACATACTTATATACATATTAAACACCCCAGACCCGAGAACAAACATTCTTATTTCTCATACAAATATCTGCCCCGACATGGGAATCGAACCCGGGACCTCAAGCTTCGTAGTCAGGTTCTCTAACCACTAGGCCATCTGGTCGTCTAAATATAGGTATGGTGGTGGTGTTTCCTAAATAAATTTAAAAAAAAACTCATTTAACACATCAATCCAAATTTAACGTTTTTGTAGGTCATAATTAGATACTCCGGCGGTAAGGGCAAAGAGATGCACTGTCGACAATCCTCGCTGCAAATCAACTTGGAGCTGATGCCTAGCGTCTCCATAACGCATTGGGATGTACTGCCTGCCGAAATGTGAGTACATATCTACAAAGAGATGCACTGTCGACAATCCTCGCTGCAAATCAACTTGGAGCTGATGCCTAGCGTCTCCATAACGCATTGGGATGTACTACCTGCCGAAATGTGAGTACATATCTACAAAGAGATGCACTGTCGACAATCCTCGCTGCAAATCAACTTGGAGCTGATGCCTAGCGTCTCCATAACGCATTGGGATGTACTGCCTGCCGAAATGTGAGTACATATCTACAAAGAGATGCACTGTCGACAATCCTCGCTGCAAATCAACTTGGAGCTGATGCCTAGCGTCTCCATAACGCATTGGGATGTACTGCCTGCCGAAATGTGAGTACATATCTACAAAGAGATGCACTGTCGACAATCCTCGCTGCAAATCAACTTGGAGCTGATGCCTAGCGTCTCCATAACGCATTGGGATGTACTGCCTGCCGAAATGTGAGTACATATCTACAAAATCATTACAGTGATTAAATGATGAGCACGTATTTTGTTTTCTTCAAAGTTTTATATTTCTCATTGGTGCTATTGGCTACGTGCATGACGGTGGCGCCGCGTAGCGTTGACAACATTTCCTCCTTATTTACTTCCAATTTTTGCCATGTTGTGCGCTGCGATCGTTTTCTGTACCCCCACCACCCGCTTCGCACATAGCCAATAGACGACAATACGGTAATACGAAAATTAACCTACCCGCATCCGCATAAGAATCAATTTTGTTCGTTACAAAAACAATGTGTAGCGTTCAAAAGGTACTATGTCCATACAAAAAAACACGGCAATCCATCGCTTAGTTTAGACGTGAAAGAAGGACTAACAAACAAACACACATTCACATTTATAATATTGCTACGGATTGTTTGTTTCATTTTTTGTTTAATTTTTTTATTTGTGCCGAATTTCGCGAATCATTTTTTTTTCTTTCATACGAAATTCTTTCATTTCTTTATTTTTTTATTGCATAGGTATACACCTATTTGGGGACAGTGTAGGCGTAGCTATCTAGAAGTGAAATAATTTTTGAATAGCTAAGTAATTTCAGAGACTGTCCCTTACATACAAACGAACCCACAAAGCACACCTTATTACCGTATTATTTATATCGTTGTGATGGATTCCAGCCCCAGCCAACTATACTTAGTGTTAGACGTATCCAACCTGACGGACGAAGAGATGGAGTTCCACTACGCGCCGCAGAAACGCATCCTGATAGAGAGTCGTGAGGCCTGCCGCGTGCCCGTCCCCCTGCCACGGTGCCCCTTCCGCGCACCCGCCTCCCGCCAGGAGGAAGGTAATTACCAATTGACTAAGATATATATTTTTTTTATCATCAGATTAACTATTGCACGAAACTTACCGACTGCGTCGCGAGGGCAGATTTCATCTTGCTGGATGAAAAATTAGAATTTAGAGAGTTTACACGTGTAGATAGATACACATGTATATTTCCGTCCCGCCCCCCAAATCTGATGACTGTTCCTCCCCTCTTCAAAATCTGGAGTTGCAGCCGCACTTGTATCATACTTTTACCTCTACTTATTTCTTTTTTCGCATAGCACAGGACCCTTCCTTACGACGAAAAGCCTCTCTCCTTACAGGAAAATTACCGATTAATTTTCTGATTCATATGGCTTCTCAGTCAGAGGATCGTGGTTTAAACCCAGCCTCGTACAGACCTCTTAGTTTTCAGAATTTATGTGCGAAATTACATTCTAAACTTACCACGAGCTTTACGGTGCAAGAAAACACCGCATAGGGTTAACCCCTACGAAGTAATTCTAATTCCATTATTTGTGTGAAATTCCTAATCCACCCTGAGCCCACGTCGAAACTACAGCCCAAGGCATCTCGTTCTGAGAGGAGATCAATCCTCAGCAGTGCGACGTGTATACCCACCATTGGGACGTATATAAGCCGAGACGATGATGGTAATATTTCATTCGCTAATTCCACTCATTCTCACAAATATTTACCAGAAATGGAATCCAAATCAATAAGCACGGGAACTTCGACGAACAGCCTGGAGCTGATGTGTTCGGAGCACATCACGAACAACGTCGCGCTGAGCTGGCGACTGATGCAGTCCGACATTAGTGGCAAGGCGTCCGTCAAGGGCATCACATTGTCGCAAGCCATGATGGACATAGTTCGCATGTCGCCTTTAAACTGGGGTAAGTGTACAGCGATGTAGAATAGTAGCGCCATAAGTATACACAAGGATTATATAGAATAGATTAGCAGTCGCCATAGTACAGATCGTCCGCAGAAAAATAGTTCGATTATTAAATCTAGATGGCGCTGAAATATAGCGCGAGGCTTTGAAAGTAAAACAATAAGACTACAGATGTTTCATATTTATACAAATGTATTATTATGCAATATTTGTGAAAAATAATACATTTGTAGTAATATGAAACATCTGTAGTCTTATTGTTTTGCTTTCAAAGCCTCAGGCTATATTTCAGCGCCATCTAGATTTAATAATCGAACTATTTTTCTACGGACGATCTGTACTATGGCGATTGCTAATCCAGTCTATATCATCCTTGGTAGGTAGGTATACATTATCGAAAGACGAGGAAGCGAAGTGCTAATATTTCCAGATAATAGGTAATATGTCAATCGACATTTACCGATGTCGTAAAAACTTTGTGATAAGTATCGTCGGTTTTGGCCAAACTTTTTTGTGTCTGTCGTTCTGACTTTCACTTCTATCAAAGATAAAAAGAGTTTTTGAGACTAGCTAGTAGACTAAACTAGGGCATCAGAAAAGACAAACTTGTATTTGATTTCTCCGTAATGTTGATATAAGAATGCCAACCATTTGGGTGGCTACTCCGAAATTAGAAGTTCGTATGGTACCGTCCCTCTCGCTCTCATATTAAATACTATTAGCGTGAGCAGGACGACACGAATCACGATACAAGGTTCTACTCGTAATTTTGAACTTCGTAGTTTACGGCCTCTATTCGTTAAGAGGTTCCCAGATGGTCGAACAGTTTGACGTCAAGAACACATACTTTTTTGCTGAAATCAAGCGTTTGGACGGTTAACAAAAAATATAATTCAAGCATCAAGCATACATTTTAAACGTTCAAAATGCTTGGCTCAAGCAAAAATGGGATAGTAATAATATAATCTTCGAAATGTAAATTAAAAATGAGAAGAACTAGTTGTAAATTGCAAATTTATGAATAAAAAAAATATGAAAATAATAATTAAGAATAAAGCAGTAGCACTGAAAACAGGGCTCTGCATGCAGGCCTTTGCAACAATTTGATTTGTTTTTCAGACCTTTAAATCCACAAAAAATTACATCCTTGACATTAAACCGCTTGGCAACCCCAGAAACTTTATTCGACATGCCGATTGTATATAACCAGTATTATATCTTTGTAGAGGTGAGCGTAAACTCGCAATGCATCAAGCCACAAGAAGAGTACAGCTGCTCGGCAGGCGAGTGCCTCTCGCTCGGCGTGGCGGTGTGGAACCATCTGAGCCGGCCGCTGCGCCGCCTCTGCCTGTCCGTACAGTTCTACCAAGACTATAACAACGGCGTGCTTAGCTACAAGCTGGATAATCGTGTCGCCACCGCCGGTAATAACAAGTGAGTGCAACAAAAACATCCCAGCCATAATGAGTTAGAACAGTGTTTTTCAAACTGTGGGTCGCGAACCCCTAGGGGGGTAGCAAAGCTTTCTTCAAGGGGTACCGGTTAATAGTAAAACATACATGTCTAAGTATCTAGTTCCTACACTACATTAATAAAATTTCAATGCAACAAACAGGCTGTTTTTTTTTTAAATGAGCTATGATTTGTTTCATTTCACATAGAATAATATTAAAGCGTGGCTTGCCAGCTCTGGATATTGGACATATAGTTTTTCAAATCACAACAATTTTGTTTGATTTTGACCATAGGGGGTAGCTAAAATATTTTAACCTGTAAAGGGGTCGCTTATTCAAAGAGATTGAAAAACACTGTGTTAGACAGATGCCAGTCAAGATTAAAATCGTATTAATGTCTGCTCACATTTATCTACGGGCCGATACAGACGGACTGCATTCTAACTGCAACTGGCGACTACTCATACATTTCAGTCGCAGGTAGCGTGCAGTTTTGCCAACTGCACTGGAAAATGTATAGGCATTCGACAGTTACATTGCTGTTTGTATCTGCTCTACGTGGAACCGGTTTAAGCTGATATCATAATGGAGATCCTTAGTGACATTGTAAGCCCGTGCCTTAACTCAAAAACTCTCCACCACCAAACTTGACATTAAAAAAATTATAGTGCGTGCAGTTCCTCCGCGCGGAAGAAGTGAAACTTCGTAATGTGGAAATGAAAAAGGCACTTATTCATCAATATGTACCTTATTGCAATAACTTAAAGAACTAAATTTACTTATGCATCTATGTGTTTAAATTACTCACTAGATGGCGCTTTTATCAAGTCTCATACATATAGCAACAGTATGAGTTCTGAATCGCAATATCGAAGTTTTTAACATCCGTTAGTATATATACAATGCGAGATGTGTACCAAGTGTATTTGCTTCGGCAGTACATATGGTAGCGTTAAACGTTCAACGCGACCTTGTTGGAAGTCGCATTAGAAGTTTCACTTCAAAAAAAATTCACTTCCGTTTTCCGTATTTCTTTCAGAGTTCTCCTTACTACACTACCGGAAGCAGCCAAAGCCTACCACGAATGCACTGTCGTGTTTTTGACGCCCGGAGAATACAAAATCGACATCCAGTGCTCTACGACTGAGCCAGTGTTAGATGACCCCGCTCCGCTTAGGGATTCCGACCAACAGTCACTGATACAGGGCTGCGCGGAGATCAGCCATACCTGGCGGTTCATACCACCCGTCGCTATCAGTGTAACTGATTAGGATTAGTTATTAAGAATAAATATTTATTTATCGTTATCATTATATTCAAATGATGTTTATCGGAGGCTCATTATTTAAATATATTTTTCATTATTTACAAATTGTGTTTGATTTCATTTAATTAGGTACCGATTTTGTTCTTTCACTATGTCAATCTAGAATAGTGTAGTGTAGTGTGTTGTGTACATGTAAATAAGTAAAATATTATTTAAATCTGTTCAATAGTTCGAGATTATTCCTTATTACATACAAACTAACTAAGTTTAGTTGGTTGTTATAGATTTATTGTAAAGTATAATAATAAAAGGTAAAAAATAAAAATTAAAGAGAGCGTCACTTGCTTCAGATCCACATATTCACATGGTGCATACGTGTTTGATGTGTGTACTAAATAAAATAGTAGAAAAAGTAACGAATATTATATCCGAAATTGTTGTCATATTTGATCATTTTATGTAAAAGATGTGAACGTTAAGAAGAAAGAGACTCTTTTGGGGGTAGGCTGCAATAGAGAGATCTCTCTCCAGGCAGATGTTATGATAGATACTTAAAAATATATGAATGTTGCTACGCCCTAATAGGTAATGTTTGTACTGGCTATCTTGTAAATACCATGGTTGCAATGAATAAATGAGTATGAGTATGCCTGGGTACCAAATTCAGATGGATGGAAGTTGGAAGTTGTATTTATTTATGCAGCCAAGTTGAGAAACATCGATAGTGCGATGCAGAATGTAGTATTTAAGTTTCTCTTGTTATGACTAGATGGCGCTAGTAGTCGCTACACTCCAATGATCTTATATGTTACTATCGTAACTAGATTGGCAGTTTACGGCACCGACGCGTTGATACTTCGAAGGTGCCTGCAGGCTTATCTGGCGTCAGTTGGCTGTTTGACATTGAGTGAGCGTGACGCACCCGTTAAAGTTTTTAAGTATGGCGAAATGTGCTGTTATAAGTTGGCCATAGTTATGCAGAAAGAGACCAATAATAAAAAACCAGTTTCGAGATATAGCCGTTTTTAGGTTGTACAAATTTTTTTAACACTCCCTATTATGTTTTATTCAAAATAAGTAAGCCAATTTAGTAGAATACAGTACAATGCATTGTATTAAGCACCTTTTATGTAAATTTAATGGATTTTTCTGGCTTTTTTTTTAAATCAAAAAAGTTGGTCGTTTTCTGCAGAATTAAATGTTTGTTAATCTGTTTCAACCGTAAATCAATGAAAGCGACCATAATTTAGTCGGTTTATGCAAATTACCATACGATATTACTTTATTTTTTTGAAAAAAGCTAATTTGATGATCGTTATCAGCAAATTACCTTGGTCGCCTTATACAAAATCTTTTATTCAGGAAAAAATAAAATAAAATAAAAATAGTATACACTTTCTAGTATCTGCCTTATTTTTATATGAAAAAAATTTGCTTTAAGCGTTTAGTATATACTTAGTTTTAATAGTCACTTATACTCGAGTACACACACAGCACAGTAAGTTCAGGTACTGTATTTTGGCGTAAGAAAACGACCACACTTGGAATACACCGTAAAAACAAAATTGCTGAAAGCGACCATATGTCTGGTCGTTTTAAGCAGATCAAATAAATGTACTAACTCATACTTCGTTTTTTGTTAAATCCGACCAGGTGGGCCGAGGGTAAATTGGCTGTTTTCTGCAGATTAAAACTGTAGTCTTTTTACGGTAGAATTAGACCAAATACAGTACTTGGCTGCTTTTGACAAATAAAAACGTAAAATTTTGCAGATAGTCGTTTTAAGCTTAATTAAATTTCTCAGTGAAATTAAGTCTTAAAAATTACCGCGTTTCATTAGAATATGCAGAAAAAAATCTAGTTTTTAATGGCATATTTAACTCATTTCTCGAAAAAATGGGGTTGGTCGCTTTCTGCATAACTATGGCCAGTTGTGTATCACGGTCCGAAAAGAATCACAAAGCAAATGGCGTTACTTTTCACAAGAAAGTTTGCATAATTTTGATCATGCTGTGTAAAATAATATTATAAAATAAAATAAATATATCGTACGTTGTTTTTTGCCATCGGTGTTGCCAGTAAAGCGATTATGATTTTCCCACATTTTTGGGGGTTTAGTTAATGAAGGAATTAATGATGGAAGTGTGCGCCATTATTTGTTTTTTTTTTTAATATATACAGTGGATTTCATTTATTACGACTTTGCTTGTAGCGACTGTTTTTAATGAATCATTTGTAACAAATTCCTAGAAATCCCATGAAGATATTGCGACCGGAGTCGGCCGCCAAAGACACAAAGAGCTTTCTTATCTTTTATTTACATCCACACAGATGGTCAGCAACTGTGGAGACCTTTACCTTTTAAAAATAAAAATAAATAAATAAATAAATAAATATCATGGGACAATTCACACCAATTGACCTAGTCCCAAAGTAAGCTTAGCAAAGCTTGTGTTATGGGTAAAGCTTTTGTTTATAGATATCAGCTAAAGTAGGTAGGTAAGCGTGTACGTTTTTTTAATTTCTATCAACATACTTTGTCAGTGTCTTGGATCTTTATTATTTACTAGCTTTTTAAATGAAATCCTCGGTCATTATTTCATATCAAAATCCATTTACTACCTAAGTACTAATAGTTTTTTCTAAATATTTTCAATGTATAGACACGTTTCTATTACAGTTTTATAATAATAGTAAAGATTGAAAGTTGTATTAAATTTTTTTCAGAATATACACCATTAATCACGCTAAAGCAATTAAATACATTCATTCATTTTGGGGAAAATTTCTGACCACTGGGACCTTAGCCTGTCCAAACGGACAAATAAAGGGAAAAAAAAGCAACAACTGTCATAGTGCTGTCAATTATTAATTAGTTTTCTTTCTCACTGTCAAGCCAAGCCAAGCCAAGTTTATATCGTTTAATTTCCTTCCTTGTTGACGTCTTTGTTGATTTCAAGAAGAAACGTGTTAATTTCAGTGTCTACGTACCTTGTGTCATAAGAAGAACAGATTTTGTAGATCTCCCAGCTATGGCTCCTGCTCACTGTGTTATAAAGGGCTGCAAAACGTCGATCTTCAACAAAGCTCCCGGAGTTTCTTTTCATCCGTAAATAAATAATAATTGCATTATTGTTTTATAAGCTAAGAAAGTCCTTAATTCGCATTGTTGATTTCCATTTTTTGACTACACAGTAGTTTTGAGCTTTTAGTAATAGAAACATAACCTCTGCCTTGTTTTAGGTGCCCCACTTCAATGGAGATGAGAAACCGATGGCTTCATGTTTTGAAAAATAGGTGCGCTATCTTGGACTGGTCTAAAAGCAAAATTTGTTCTAAACATTTTGAGAACAAGTACATGGACAGTCAGAGGAGACTAAAGCCCAATGCTGTACCTACACTATTTCCTGCTCTAGCAACAGATCCCGTTTCCAAACCTATTGTTAAAGCAAGTCTGGTAATTTGAGTTTTGGCTAATAAATCTAACATAA
Organism: Archips crataeganus; assembly: GCA_947859365.1. Taxonomy (NCBI): domain Eukaryota; kingdom Metazoa; phylum Arthropoda; class Insecta; order Lepidoptera; family Tortricidae; genus Archips; species Archips crataeganus. The sequence goes on along the minus strand of OX402061.1, from coordinate 11,720,286 downwards.
CCTTTTCCATTTGTATTTTCTAGATTAACCCCTCTCATGCGGGAAGTAAAAAAAATGTGCATTATTTCTAGTCTCAACTGCTTCATATAAATCCAATTATACAGATTAAATAAAAATACAAAAGAATGCCTTCCTTTCATATGCCTAGTGCCATATCCGTACCTATACCTGTTGTATGCTGGAGTCTTATAGGTAAGGATACACCACTAGGCATACAACTGGTACAATTGTGTGGCATATAAAAGGTTAAATTTGGCAGGGATTGTGTCTTAGCCATACAAGGGGTTAAAAAAGAGCCTTTAATTTTGTATTTCATGCCTAAGGGCCACTTGCACAGTCTAGGGTTAAAAAATTAAATCATTAACCCTGAGTTAAGAATGACATTTCCATACATTTTGACACTTGTTAGCCCAGGGTTAGCAGTTAACTCGGAGTTAAGTAGCTAACCCAGGTCCGCGCAAGCCCGCCTAAGTGTACAAAAAGTTCTAATCAAGAGTTAAATCTTTTCAGCCGGCAGATGCAGATGGACGAACCAAGTTAGACAAGGCTCTCAGCAAACTAACGCAAGCTGAACTAATGTCTGACATCAAGTTCACATTAGTAAGAATGAAGGAACCCATTAACTTGAATGAATTTGTCAATGATGATTTGAAATGCAGATCCGATGCCCCAGTTGAAGCCAAACTCTGGGTTCTGATCAAAAAGCAAGAGTATTTGAATAATATGCTAACTGAATCTGTTGTGAGGAACAACAAACAACTCGAGGTGTTACAGAAGAATTTGTCCGACACTAAGTCTGGTAGGAAAGAAATGGAGCAGAACATTGAAAATTACAAGTATGTTGTTAAGTGTCTGCAAGAGAAACAAGCCACCTTAGAAGAACAGATTGAGATCCTGACTGCTATTGAGTCACGGTAGTTGGTAATGAAATTGTCAATGTTAATTAAAATAGAAATAGGTTAGAGCCACTTTCTTGCTAAATGTCTGTAAATTAGCAGTTTATGACAAGGTGATTTACAGTAAACTCCCGTTCATCCAAAATGATTAGAAGGCAGCCAGTTCAGATAGCAAAAATTTTGGATAAACCAAAGTCCTGCGTAAAACACCTCAAATGGCGTTAATACCGCGAAATATGTATGCATAAATGCTATTGATTTGGTAGTGAATAGACCTCTATGTTTTTGATTGAAAATTTTGTGTTAAATTCTTTAACCTTTTGATCGCCAGCATCGGCTATAGACAACAGTATGGTAATACAAAATTAAACCTACCCGCATCCGCATAAGAATCAATTTTGTTCCAAACAAAAACGATGCGTGGCGGTCAAAAGGTTAAAAGGTGTCTAAGTACTTGTGAGTGTGGAGGCATGTGTGGCTCGATTCGTTAATCACTACGTGGTTGATAGATAAGATATGTTCTTATATCAATAGGTCTCACGAGTAAGTATGGGTTGCGATGGTATTCAGTGGGTGGAAATGGGGTAGGTGCATTTGGAAAATTTTGTTTGGATAAACAGGATTTTACTGTATTTACAATGCCTTGACAAGGTAGACAGGCAGCATGGGCTTGGTTCTGTAGGATATAATAAACAGACAACTAAAATAAGGTGTCCATTAGCTAAATGTTTAATTCATCCTCATTATCATCTATGTCAAATCATTTACTTAACTGATCTTTGTACTGCATTGCGAGAACTCATGTAACTTATCTTGTAAGAAAGTATCTGATTGGTTCAAAGAATGTGTTTACTATTATGATTAATAAAATAAAACACATGAATAATGTTTTTATTGTATTACAAATTTTTGAATATTCACCTATAACTATAGTGATAGTGATAAAAATAGCATAAAATTTATTTCCATGTACATATTTTAATTGATAGTAATCAGTCTAATAAATTAACATAATTATCACCTATTTAAGACTACTTCCATGCATTTGCTTTTCAAGAATTTCTTGCAAATAGCATACATCTTTCAACCACTTAATGGTTTGTATTCAGTCTAGTAAATAAATAAAATTATTATCACTATTATTATTATTACTAGAGACCGGATTATATGCAACATGAAATGCTTGAAATGTGCATGCAAGTAAACATGAATAATGCTAGAAATTTGTATGAAAACTGTCAAAATATGCAACATTAAATTAAAAAATAAATAGAAATCATCTAATCACAAACAAATAGTAAGATAACCGTGAGACTCACTCATAGCGAAAATAAACGGATTACTCACAACTTAAAACGAGTTTAACTCAACATGTTTCGGACTAATTCGTAGCCCTTCCTGCCCTTCATCTTAAAGTCGCACGTCACGGCGGCTGCCAAATGCGCTCAGTGCGAGTCAAACTCGTTTTAAGACGTGAGTGATCCGTTTATTTTCACTACAAATAGTAAGATATCAATAATAAATTAATAATAAGGTATTCTTGTAGACCATAGGTTCCCAAGGAGGGCGGTACCGCCTCCTAGTGGTTGCTGGAGCTTTTCATGGGGGTGGGTGGTAGCGGGTCCAAAGGCAAATGGGGGCCAATAAGGCAATGGAGCAGTATTTAATTTTAGGTGCTATGTTAGCACTTATTGGTTCTGGGTTCTGGCAATGAATCATTAATTACATTACCCAGAAATATGCAAATTAGCTAGTAAAAATATGCATCATCACAAGATTTTAGGTAAAATATGCAAGTGCATGTAATCCAGTCTCTAATTATTACTATACTACTTCCGGCGCATTTGCTTCTCAAGAATTTCCCTTAGCTTCAATTTCTTATTTGTTTTTTCAGCTAGAGATCTCCCAAGTGGTATAATTTCCATTTGCTGCAAGCGACGCCTGAATTTCTGATAGAATTCTAGGACACTAGAATCGGCCCACACATGTCTAGAATCAAAATCTAAAACTCGCAAGGTATCTAGACTTTGAGCTCTACTAAGAGCCACATAGGCTTGGCCAGCTTCAAAAATCTTTGATAGTGACATTTCAACACAATCTAATGTCAACCCTTGTGACTTATGAATTGAGAAAGCCCATGCCAAGTTCAATGGAACCTGTTTCCTACACAACAATGACCCGCTAGAGTTTCTCACAAACCAACGCTCAGCCCTAGCCATGTATTCTTTTTTATTTTTAAACCTCACAACAGGAAGTCCTTCCTCAAATCTGACTACCACTCCTCTGGCACCATTCACTAGACCAGAATTCACATTAATATTTTTAAGTAACATCACTTGGGCTCCCACTTTCAATATCAATTTTGCAGGAGCTATAGTTTGCATATCAAGTGTTTTACTGGCATTGTCACTGTCCTGAGATGAGAACACTTTTTCTTCTCCATCTAAATCCTGTAGCTTGGAATTGTTTATCATTTTAGAATCATTTGTGTGCGAGCACAGCCTTGTGGCTAAAATGCCATCACTTTCAATCTTTTGCCCAGCAGTGCCCAAAAGCCTGTTGGTTATTTCCTTTGTTACTCTACCTATCCTTATGCTATTAAGTATGGAAATAAATTCTTGATCTTTCTGTCTGTGAACTTCCTTCAACTCAAAACATAGGTCAATGCATCTGTCCCAACATGGTGTCTGAAAACAAAATCTTTTTTCTGTCTTTCCTTTTTCAACCACTGGTGGTAATTGTAAGAAGTCTCCACACAGTATGAGCTGTATTCCTCCAAATGGTTTGTCATTCTTTCGAACATGTCTGGCTACAGCTTCTAATTTCTGTAAATGAAGGGCATTGTTATCACGTTCATATTTAAGATATTCACAAAGTAAAAAATATATAATTCTTTTGATTTACCTCAAAGAAAGCACCGTCTACCATTGAAATCTCATCAATGATCAGATGTTTACACTTTCTCCACTTTTGGGCTACCAGAGGCAGTTTTAATGCCTTGTAACATAAATGATCAACTGTACCACTTCCATCACCTATGCCAGCAAATGCGTGAAGAGTTGTCCCACCTAAAAAAAATATAAAAATTTACCACATAGCTTGTAGCTCTACATTAATACAGCCATTATTTTTTTCTAGTTTGTTTAACTTACCAACGTGGCATGCTGCAACACCTGTAGAAGCAGTAGCTACTGTGACATCAGGAGGCAAAGCTGCCACAATTCTCTTGAGCAGAAAACTCTTACCAGTTCCAGCAGATCCTGTGAAGAATATATTCTTCCCGCCTAGACAAGCTTCAAGCACTCTTTGCTGTTCTGGACTCAATGCACTTGTTGTAGTAAGGGGTGATGGAGAATACAGTTTCTTAGGGGCAGGACCTCTTGGAGCATCATCATGCTTCCTTTTTTTGGATGGTGGAGAAGACGTCGTCGTTGTTGACTTAGGAATAATTTTGCTCTTTGCGTTGTGTATGTCTGCTACTGTCACTGGACTTATTTCTTCAAATGATTGAGCTTTTCCACTCAGCAATTTAGCTCTCATTGATTGCTTAGATGGAGTTGTGGTGGAAGATTGCTCTTTTTCACCCGTCATTTTTACGAAAATAGTTCTTAGGAATGCTACGAGGTTCGTTGGTGGAGCGTTGGATATAAAGAGCGTGCATCTCTCATCTTGAAACTTAACACTTGCTTTCCCTTCTGCCATAAACTTCTTGAACACGTTTATACCTTTGAGTGGCAATCTGATAGCTGCGTGTTTTTCACTAGAAATTTCCATAAACATTTCACGAAATTCGTTGCGAATAAGTCGAAGCGATGATGTCCGGTAGTTAACTTTTCTTATGATAGATCCTTGCGGAGTCGTCCATTCTACTGTTGTTGCACATGACAAAAACGATTCTCCGCCTTCCATTGTAAGGAATTTCACAGTTTTTTAAGATTTTATCACATCAATTTTAAATGTAAAATACAATAGCAAAGATGCGCAAACGCAACGGCGCCATGTCAACGAACTCATTGAAAGGAAGTGACAAGACAATGTGACAATGACAGACAGATAGACAAACAAACCATAGATAAATGTCATAACTCGATATTTACAGCTTATCGCGATATTGTGTAGAGAAAAAACCGGCCAAGAGCGTGTCGGACACGCACAAGGTAGGGTTCCGTAGCCATTACAAAAAAATCAAGTAATATTTTTCTAAGGATTTCGTATGTGTACGGAATCATCCAAGTTTAGGTATGTTTTATACCTTAGGCTGCTATTTACTCTTAAACTACAAATAATTTCCAAGCAATCTTAGCCGCTATAATTTTCCTAGTAAATTTGATATATTTACTACCATTCTGAATTTTTTCAAATTTTTCCTCCTAACAGTTTAGATTTTAGAGGGGGGGGGGACGCTCGATTTTAATGAAAATTTTCACTTTAAAGTTGAATATTTCGCAAACAGATCACTGAATAGAAAAATCATGTTAGCAACCCCGCAATGGTTTTAAAAGACCTATCCAACGATACCCCACACTATAGGATAAGTCGAGAAAAAAAAAATCACCCCGTCCATCAATCAATACGTCCATGGGAGGTACCCTAAAAAAAATTATTTTTTTATTTTTTATTTTACCACTTTGTTGGCGTGACTGATATGTATATTCATGCCAAATTACAGCTTTCTAGTACTAACGATATCTGAGCTTAACCGCGGACAGAGAGACAGACAGACAGACAGACAGACGGACAGACATGGCGAAACTATAAGGGTTCCTAGTTGACTACGGAACCCTAAAAATGTAACTCGAACCGAACAGGCTTGGGTATTATCGAAAATAGAACATGGGAAGTGCCTCACCAAAGAGTATTGTAATATTATATGAACAAGAGTGGCAACTCTATGGTCAAATATGCATGTATGGAAGGTGCTGCTGCCCTACGCCCTGGTGAAGAACTAATGTGACGTATCTATAGATGTATACCTATCTATATGTATATGTTGGTAGTGATGTACAGCTATAATTACGCGTAATTTTAATTGATAGGCTAATTGCCACTATTCGTATTTTAGCCGTCTAATTCAAATCAGCATATACGAAGTATAAGCGGCTAAACCCGATTTGCACTATACGGCTAAAATACGAACATTGGCAAGTGGCCTATCAATTAAAGTCCTTGACCGTACAATTTGGTACGCCATGGCCATGGCCGATGAATGACAACTGACAAGTTTGACAAGTCAACCAAGATGGCCGCTAATTTAGTTCTTTACCAAACAACCAGAGATCGCTGTAGTCGCATGAAAAGTGTGATATATGTAAGTGTGCCCCCCCTGTGCCTCACTCATTACAGCTCTTCAAAATGAAAAAAAAAAACAAATACCCTATCTCAGGGGGGGCACACTTACATATATCACACTTTTCATGCAACTACAGCGATCTCTAGTTGTTTGGTAAAGAACTAAATTAGCGGCCATCTTGGTTGACTTGTCAAACTTGTCAGTTGTCATTCATCGGCCGTGGCCATGGCGTACCAAATTGTACGGTCAAGGACTTTAATTGATAGGCCACTTGCCAATGTTCGTATTTTAGCCGTATAGTGCAAATCGGGTTTAGCCGCTTATACTTCGTATATGCTGATTTGAATTAGACGGCTAAAATACGAATAGTGGCAATTAGCCTATCAATTAAAATTACGCGTAATTATAGCTGTACATCACTACCAACATATACATATAGATAGGTATACATCTATAGATACGTCACATTAGTTCTTCACCAGGGCGTAGGGCAGCAGCACCTTCCATACATGCATATTTGACCATAGAGTTGCCACTCTTGTTCATTATAATATTACAATACTCTTTGCCCTATCTATTCTATTCTATTTTGCTATTTTTTTAAATTTCCTCTAAATAAAGTTTAGGGTATGTGCGCACGAGTAACTTAGTCGCAAGGCGATTTATTTGTGTTATGTGTATTTGTATCCCGGGAGTCGCGCCGCTACGTGTGCGCACTTTCATACTATCCCATAGACTTGATAAAATAGTCGCGGGGACAAAAGTTGCTCGTGCGCGCATATCCTTATGTAAAATTGAGTAGAGACGATAGAAGATTTTCATACAGCCAAACTAACCGCCCGGTTTTTGTCGCAGTGCGTACGTAAAACCCTCCACGAACCAAAGCGCGGGGCGCCGACGGAGCGTGCCGAGCGCGCTCTATAAAACTGAATCATATGTGATGCGCTGTGCCGCGCTGCCGGTGTTTGTCACCGTAATATGATTCAGTGTTATAGAGCGCGCTTAGGGTTGCCATCTCTAAAAATCAAAAAGCCGAACTTACCCGTCAAAAAAGCCGTACTTTTGAGTCCCAAAGCCAGACATTAATAAAAATTAGGGATTTTTGACAAAAATATCGAATAAAACACATATTTAAAAGTGGGACTTTTGAATTCCAAAGCCGGATGCTAAAAAAAGGGATTTTCGAGTGTGTTATGTGTCCGTCCGATGCGGGTGGGGGCGGCGTGGCAAGACTGGGCAAGGCCGTGCGCGCGCGCAGTGCGATAGTAATAAAAAGCCTAACGAAAGCCGGACGGCGCAATGCGCGGGCGGAAGACAGTTTGCTCTCCGCTCGGGCGCTCATCCGCCCATCGTCATACGAATCGCCACTCTGACAAAAAGCCTGACAAAAGCCGGACAGGCCGAACACGTACATATTTGGCCGGACGCGACCGCAAAAAGCCAAACAAGCCGGACACCTGGCAAGTGGCAACCTTAAGCGCGCTGGGCACCTTTAGTTTTTTTTCTTTTTAGATGGCTATGGTTAGAGAAAAAAGGCGGTAAAATCCGGGTCGAATCCGAGGGTGCGGGGGTGCACGACCCTGATAATGCTCGACCGCGTTTGTACGACCTGATAATCCGCGCACATGGATTACTTGAAACACGGGTCGAGCTTTATCACCCCATACCAGTAATGCTAGAGCTGCTATTGTACGAACTGATATTGTACGATAATCGGAAAACACTTTTTACAGCGAGTAACGAATTGCTTATATGTCCTTCGTTTAATTTAAGGTTTGAATTAACGGTCAAATTGTAACACACGTTTCTCGGTATTCGAACACAAATGGACTAAAAATACCTTTACATTTATTAGCGGTATTTATTATGTTTTCATTATAGAAGTTAACACAATTTTAAATAGTTTCGTTGTTTCATTTAAATACGTGTGCAAATTTTACCGTTAAGTTTCAAATGCTGAAATAAATAGAGGTATAATAATGTCATCGGAAATGAAGTCTAACTGAGGTATAATTAATGGTATATCGATAGATGGCGTTAGTCAGCAGTATCGAGAGTTTTGATGAGATCGTAAAATTATGAATACCTAGGACTTTAAAAAATTCCAAAAGCGAGATAAAAGTTTCAAAACAATACGTATTATAATAAAAGTACCTGGACGACCGAGCTTTGCTCGGGCTAGAACTCGAGAACAACGTTTTACTAGAAATAAGAAGATTACCAAGCTAGATCAAATTGTTCGCCCCGAAACCCGACATAGCCATTAAAATCGTTACATCCCAAAATAAATACTTAAATGCACAAGAATTGCTCGTTGAAAGGTACCTATTACCTACATTTAAATTAGTTTTATATAAAATATATAAAATATGCATATAAATAGATAATTATTTGACTCCACAAACGCAGCACGGCTACTCGTATGGAAAAAAGTATCTATTATCGACAAATCCAGGCACATTAAACCAAAACTCTTCCAAGCGTGAGTCAGACTTGAACACTGAAGGTTCCGTACTTCAAATTTATTCGTTTTGTTTGCCCTGGCCAAAAATAAAAATAAACACTTAATTGATTGTATGCTCGATTGGTATCATACCTATACTAATATACCTATACATACCTAACTACGATTCCAAAACCCAGGGCCCAATTGCATAACAAAGTACAACTAATATTACAAGTGGAACTTTCGCTTCAGTTATATTAACTAGAAAAGGAGTTCCGCTTGTAATATAAGTTGTACTTACTTTGTTATGCAATTGGGCCCAGTTCTTTATTCTTCGCAGACGGAGTTGCTGGCAGCAGAGTTGTATGCGTAAAAAAAGATTACCGCTGCGATTAATTACGTATTTCTTTTGCTAAGTTCTTGCAAGTGACGAAGTGACGAGTCCTGATGGAACATGTAAGTATAGATTGAATATGTACGTAAACTTTGTGTATTGTACGACTAGCTTTTGCCCGCGACTCCGTCCGCGTGGAATTAGTAATTTGGGCAGCTTATTTTTTTATCCAATTTGATTTTTCATCAATTATGGCTCTCCTTAGTTCCTCGATATAAAAAAATACCCCCCCCCCCCCCTCCCCCAACGACCCCCCCGCACACCCGCGTTCACATTCACCACCGTACTCCCAAGTCAAGCGTGCCTATAGAAGTTTTACTTCAAAAACCCCCGATTTTGAAACATTCTTCCGCTCCTATTGGTGTTAGCGTGATGACATATAACCTATAGCCTTCCTCGATAAATGGGCTATCTAACACTGAAAGAATTTTTCAAATCGGAGCAGTACCTAGTTCCTGAGATTAGCGCGTTCAAACAAACAAACAAACAAACAAACTCTTCAGCTTTACAATATTAGTATAGATAAATTAAGTTGAACGTAATTTTTTATTTTTTATGCTACTTAATTTCGTACTAACGCACACTTTGACGCTTAAACAGATAGGTACGTGTTTAATAAAAGTAGGTATGTACTTAGCTACTCGTAAGGTCCGCTCCCCTTCGTGACTTGCAAAAACTGTAGTAGTAACGTAGTCGACGTTTATTCCAAAATGGACACAATAATTTTCTCGTAGGTACTTTCGAGTAGCATTTCCACGGATGTGGTTTTAATAAATTCGCACTGGGCTCGCGTGGGAACTAGGGCACCAACCCTCTCATTCTGAGACGAGGCCTGTGCCGTGCAAACTGCGTCGTATATAGGGTGGGATAATGATAATACCTAAGCTCTCGTCGGACACATAAAATGCTTTATTGTTATTATTTACGACTCTACAATATCGATTGATTGCGTCAATGCGATGCGAAAACTTTATCCCCACACGTGAATGGTTCAGTTCTCGCTATAATGGTTCAATAAAACCGTACAAATTTCGTATTTATTTCCATTTTATTTCGTTCCCGGAGACAGGCTGTCACTCCCGACGGCTAATAATTCATCGGCGGATCGTAAAGCGCGGCTAAAGATAAACACGCTGTCAGAACTAAACAGAAATAGCTCATTATGTGTTTCAAAACACTTTTTACCTACCTACCAATATGGGTGTAATTATAGTGATTGTATTCACTGTAGTTCGAAGTTTATGCGTAGAACGTTGTTGCGTTGTGTTATTTAAAAATTACATAAAACCGGCGGCAGTTGTTTCATTGAACTGGGTTGTGAGTGTGAAAATCTATGTATCTATGATTATGGAGATAATTATCCTTAACAAAGATTAATACAAAAGTTAATACGTTCACGGACAGTAGGTAAGTCGACGGACGTAAATTATAACGCTCCTGATTTATGGCACTACGGCTGTACCTAAGTAGGTAGACAGTGGTTCAAATAACACCAAAAGTGGAACTTTCTACGTCCACAGCCGGTTAAGTATTTTTCATAGCATTTGTAGGAAGCATGTGACTCTGTGCCGCTTTAGGCGGAATCACAAACAGCTAGTGGTGCAGTTAGTGCCACAGCAAACAATCATTCTCTTGCTCACAAGTTTCACGCCTTTGGCCGTTACTGCCACAACATTTAATTCCAAAACGGAACAATATGACAATCCGTTCGTGATGTCAATTTGTATGGAAAAATTCTGTGACGAAGCACAAATTATTGGAAAAGGTCTTGTGTCCGTGAACGTGTTAAGTTTGATAGTTTCACTTACCTATTGCATTTATTTTTTGAAACTGATATTAATTTGAAGATATTTTACCAACTCATTTTCCAGTTTTAAATCGCTCAGTTGTAAATAAGTTACTTAAGTTCTACCATGTTCAACTTAGCTCTAAATACCTTAAGATATACCTAAGTTTGGCTCTACCCCTACAATTTCTTACTAACAACAAAATTATGTTAATTTGTTAGAATTCAAATTTACCATGAGCTTTACGTACATATACTTATAGGCTGGGATAATGTTAATTTGTTAACCGAGTGAGCACGAAGCTTGAGCGAAGCGTCTCCGTTTCAGATTGAACAAAATGCTCTGCCCGGCCGGCTCTGCTGCTGTCTGTCCGGCTGTTCTTCAGCTTTCCAGCGGCTATTCTACAGTACGCTTAGTATAAGTTTTACTTCACCAAAATACTTCTCGATCGCGTTTACGTAAAAAATTCAATTCTATGGAAACATGGACGCGTGGCAGCGGAGCGCCGTCCATGTTTCCCTAGTAATTGATTTTTTTACGTAAACGCGATCGAGAAGTATTTTGGTGAAGTAAAACCTGTACGATTCGCTTATTATTGTCTAACGCGCTGATGCTTGCTTTCGCATTAATTATTTCTTTCTGTCAAATGGTATAAGATGGTGACTGAAAGGAAAGAGATGGTGAAAGCGAAGGCAACGACCAACGACCGAGCGTTAGACAATATGGGCTCTGGTCTATGGAATTTTACTGTCGATCAAAGAGTATTGTAATATTACCGTAAAAACTTACAACTTTGCCTTTTCATTATAGCTTTGCCCACCGCGTCACATTTCAGTAAAAGCGAAATGTACCAAAAATAGTTACAAATACACTTACATTATAATCTGTGGCTTATAGCTAAACATATTGCTGGCAACACTGGCCTATCGGTTGACGCGTATCTATTTTCTGTCACGCGTGAGCTGGCTTGGAGTGCGGACGTGTTTTTTGGCGGGCCAATTAGGACGAAAAAACTTCAAGTGTATTTTAAGCCAGGAAAGTCCCACAAGTATTTAATTTTAACTGTAACTAATATTCAGTTTAAAAACGATGTAGACAAAATCTCAACACCTTATCTCTATTAATTTTGTAATTATGGTATTGGGCAATGTCATGAACGTTTTTTCGTATTACTTTCTTCAACTTTGCCCAGCAAAATTTTACCCTTAGGGTTGTCACTAGTATGTTATATAAAATCATCATCATCATCATCCCAGCCTATATACGTCCCACTGCAGGGCACAGGCCTCCTCTCAGAATGAGAGGGGTTGGGCCGTAATTCCCACGCGGGATATTTTGAAATGATATGCAATAATACGTATTTAATTTTCTTTTACTGAATATAAACAAGCCTAATAAATTCTAAATATTTTTTTTTCGGTATGCAACGTTCAACAAAAAAAAGGAAAAAATTAGGTGCCAGGGCCGTTACGACCAAATTAAAATATTAATATCATACTGGACCTTATTTAGTCGTAGTCGGGTAAAAGCAATAAGTAAAAATTGACAACCCTAGCATATCCAGGATTTTGTATGAAGGTTTTAAAAATTTTTTTACGACTTTGCCCACACGATTTTGGAGGTAAAATATATTACTCAAAGGACTAATAATACGACACAACGTTGCTATGCCTATTCTAGATTATTAGACTTTAAGAATCATGACCATAAAATTGACAATCCCGAAGTTATAAAAGTGTAAACAAATGTGGGCAATCTCGAAATTTTTTCAATATTTTGGCCCGCCTGTTTGAGGCCCGTTTTCTAGAGTACGGAAACTCATTTTAAATGTAGTGTTCTCATCGACACAAAGAAAAGTATGTCAATATGTGAGTGCCACAGACAAATTTGCACAATATGGACCAATTGACTCTAAAAAAAGTAAAAGATCGCAAAAAGCGGGCAAAGTTGTACGTTTCTACGGTATATGAACAAGAGTGGCAACTCTATGGTCAAATATGCATGTATGGAAGGTGCTGCCGCTCTACGGCTGGCTACTCAAGAACTAATGTGACGTATCTATAGATGTTTACCTATCTATATGTATATGTTGGTAGTGATGTACAGCTATAGATACGCGTAATTTTAATTGATAGGCTAATTGCTACTATTCGTATTTTAGCCGTCTAATTCAAATCAGCATATACGAAGTATAAGCGGCTAAACCCGATTTGCATTATACGGCTAAAATACTAACATTGGCAAGTGGCCTATCAATTAAAGTCCTTGATCGTACAATTTGGTACACCATGGCCATGCATGGCCGATGAATGACAACTGACAAGTTTGACAAGTCAACCAAGATGGCCGCTAATTTAGTTCTTCGTCCAAACACCTAACAGCAAAGGTCGCTGTAGTCGCATGAAAAGTGTGCCCCCCCTGCTGTTGATTTAGTTTTTAGATTTTTTCAAAATGGCGGAGCCCAGGCCTTATACTACGAAGTGCCAAATTCGAACTTCGTATCGTGCCATTCCTCTCACGCTAATAGTATTTAATACAAGAGCGAGCAAGACGATGCGATACGAACTTCGATTTTCAAATTTCGGAGTAGCCCCCCAGGCGAAAACCTAAAAATACTTATAATCATGATATTTCTATGTATAGACCTATTTCGAAATTGAGTATCATTCCTAAATTATTCGAGAAAAATATATATGACATAATCTTTCCTATCTTTAGACCTCTTATTATTAGTGAGCAACACGGTTTCGTTGACAAAAAGTCCACAGAGTCGAACTTGTGTGAGTTTGTAGATCGAGTCTATGATGCCATGGGACAGGGACAACAAGTGTATGCCGTGTACACGGACTATTCCAAGGCCTTTGATAAAATTTCACACAGTGTGTTACTTATGAAGCTTGAAGTGGCCGGTGTGCACGGCGACCTTCTACGTTGGATTGAGTCTTACTTGCGTAATCGTTGTCAGGCCGTTGCCGTTAAGGGTTGCTGTTCTAGTTTTGTCCCTGTTCCATCCGGAGTCCCTCAAGGCTCGCATTTGGGCCCGCTATTTTTCATAATTTTCATTAACGACGTTATCACCTATCTTAGATCAACTAGCTGTTTATTGTATGCAGACGACAAAAAGATATTTAAAGTAATTAAGTCACTGGATGATTGCTTTAATATGCAAAATGATCTTAATAACCTATCCAGATATTGTAAAGACTGTCATTTGCACCTGAATGTTCAAAAATGTTTTGTAATCTCGTTCAGTAGAAAAAAACAATTGATTAGTTTTAATTATACATTTAATAATGAACTGGTTCAGAGGACGTCTACAGTAAGAGACCTGGGTGTTTATATAGACAGTAAACTTTCATTTTCTGATCATATTGTGAATATCACTAATAGAGCTTATCGACTTCTTGGCTTTATACTGAGAGTGGGCAAGGAATTCCGGGATGTCACTACGATCCTGGTTCTCTTTAACTCGTTGATCAGACCCGTTTTAGAATATGCGTCCAGTGTTTGGAATCCGCAATATAATATATACATAAATTCCATGGAACGAATACAAAAGAAACTTATTAAGCACTTAAAATATAAAGCCACCCTAAATTGTCAAACATTTAATTTTAATAATATTGTTTCACTCCAAAATCGACGTACTGTAAAAGACCAAATATTACTGTTTAAAATTATTAATAATAAAATTGACTCCTCATACCTTCTTAATAAATTAAGTTATAAAGTTCCACGCCCCAATCCTCGACATATTAATATTCTGTTTCATATCCCCGTTACACGTCCTAAATATGTTAGAAATTCTTTTGTTAATAGAGCTTGCAAAATTTATAATTCCAGTTTTTCTGAAGTTGATATATTTAACACATGTCTCCAAGAGTTTACAGCTTTAGTTAGGGAGCAAATTGTTACTTAGTTATTATTTTTATTTTTATTATTTTTATTATTTTTACGTTACACGTTTTCATGTTAATGTTAATTTCCTGCCTCTATAGGTATCCATAGTCTTTAAAAGTAATGTCACGATTTTATATTGCTTGGTTAGTAACATGTAATAGCAATCTGTGGTAACTTTACTGGTTGATGTATAATATAAGATTTATATTGTAATTAGCTATATTGTACCGTTTGTACCCAAATATACATTAAAACATTAAAACATTAAAACATAATCTTACACTTTACAGCCATTTCGAAAATTTTGCGAGGTCTGCTGGCTCACAGAGCCAAAGTTATAAATTTACCTAACTGAGACCTAACTAAATATTTGTTTGGTTCACTTAAAGGTTCCTTAGAGAAGAGGTAAAGATTCCTTACTGAAATAAGTTCGCCTTTGTACAAACATTTGAACATTGTCGACTGTGTTTATTTCTTTAATTTTACACAGTAAAATTAAAAGTTTAAACTAAGAATACAAATACAAATAAAAAACAAACACAGGTAAAAGGATACATAGGTACATAATATACTTACATAATACTAAGCCGTGGTGGCCTAGTGGTTCGACATAAAGCCTCTCAAGCCGAGAATTATGGGGTCGAGCCCGGGATCGCACCTCTACATTACATTTGAAATTTACCATAAGCTTTACGGTGAAGTAAAACATCGCGAGGAAACTTTCTCACACCTGAGAAGAAATTCAATGGTGAGTGTAAAGTTCAAAGTTCCCAATGCGCACTGGGCCCGCGTGGGAAATACGGCCCAAGCTCACTCATTCTGAGAGGATAGGATGATGATGAATATTAGATTCAAGTTTTTCCGATCGACCATCCAAACTACGTAGATAACTCTAACTACAAACTTATAAAAATATAAGGTGCTAACTAGGTACCTACCAATATTTTCAGGGCGTATACTTACTCATCAAAATAAGTCACTTTCACTCAGACAACTTTTCAAAATTTTCAAATTTTAAAAAGTTGTTAGAATAAAAGTGACTTGTTTTAATAAGTATGCATGCATGTATAGTGTAGATTAAGACATAGAAATATTGGTACATAATTTGTTAGCACCCTGTATAAGTAGGTAGATATCTAAATTAATCATTTGCATTTAGCGTTAAAGTAACGCGATACGTAGACGTCGGACAAGACAGTATTATCGTCAGCTCAGAGCCCCTCTGTGCGGAATCGTGGCGTAATACGGAACACCAGACTGTAGACGAATTTCATTACACATGCGATATTTCAAAAGCATGCTGTGACAGAAACCATTCCCCGATGCCAGGCGATATATGAGATCATCAGTCAATCTTGATACTTACTTCGCCTTCTGTGTACAGAGGTATAAATTTGTATGGTCCTGTACAATGACATACATTTTGATCAGACGCCTATACGTTCGTTTAAAGATTTGTTCTTAAACACATCACAGCCTATATTCGTCCCACTGCAAGGCACAGGCTTCCTCTCAGGATAAGAGGACTCGGGCTACAGTTCCCACGCGGGCCTAGGCGTGTTGAGAACTTCACACTCACCATTGAATTTCTACGCAGGTATGCGTTTCCTCACGATGTTTTCCATCGCCTTGAAGGTCATCGGTAAATTTCAAATATAATTTCGCACATAAATTCCGAAAACTCAGAGGTGCCTGAGTTTGAACTCTCGACCCTCTGCTTGAGAGGCCATAGGCCAAACCACAAGGCCACCACTGCCTTTGATTTGTTCCTACTTACAAACATGGTACTTCGTAATTTATGGTTTCGCCTGTATGAGAAATACCTTCAAGAGAAACATTTACAATACTAGAGTTTGGCGAAGGAGTTTGGGCCCAAAAAAAGTTACGGCAACATTTTTAAAGCCAAACGTTCGCTCGGATAACGCCATCTATTGATCGCAGACGAAGTTAGCGCGTCATCTTGAAAGCTATACCTACCTCAACGTTTTTGGACACCACCCTGCCCGACTGGCGACTCGTCCTCCGGTAAGTTGTAAAAGCCGTCGAGGCTAACAGCAACAGTCAGTCCGAAAAAAAACCGGCCTAGTGCGAGTCGGACTCACGCACGAAGGGTTCCGAACCATTATCTAGTACCTGGGCGACAGAGCTCCGCTCGGGCTGAAACTCGGTACCAAACGTTTTCCCAAAGATAAAACCAAGCTAGATCACTCTTTCATCCCCGAAATCCCCCACATACCAAATTTCATCGAAATCGTTGGAGCCGTTTCCGACATCCTGATTATTATATCGTTTAAAGGTATTAGATTAGATAGATAGATAAAAACGGCAAAAAAATCACGTTTGTTGTATCGGAGCCCTCGTTAAATATTTGTTTTATTTTTATTTAACTATTTTATTTATAAAGCGAATATACATATAAATAAATAAATATCACGGGACAATTCACACCAATTGGCCTAGTCCCAAAGTAAGCTAGGTAAAGCTTGTGTTATGTTATGGGTACTAGGCAACGGATAAACGTACTTATACTTAAATACATATTAAACACCCTCTACTATTAAATACAAAATTCGTATTTTTCATACAAATATCTGCCCCGACACGGGAATCGAACCCGGGACCTCAAGCTTCATAGTCAGGTTCTCTAACCACTAGGCAATCTGGTCGTCTAACTTTCTCATTTATGTACAATAGTAGGATAGGACATTTCTAGTAAATTGGCTAAGAGCGAGCCAGACCACGCACAGTGTATAGGTATATTAACATGCAGCAAATGTTCGATATAAATTTTTGGTCGGCCATTGAACAACACCTCACACCATGGGGTAGACAAAAAAATATCCCCACTTTACTTGTAGGGGCGTGTTAAGGTACACCTTAGAATATAATTAATTGTGTACTTACAGTTCTCTGGCTTTTCCCAACTGATTTATTTGCCTTCTGTTTATTTTTTCTAAAACTGTAAACTACCTATTCAGGATTAAAACTAACCTAACCTACAGGATACCGACTTCACTTGATCGGCAACTCAATCAACTAGTTAACTATTTATTTGTTTTAAGGCAACAAAAAATCAAAATTTGCAGTTAATTGAAAATTACGTTTTCAGGGCTAAAATAAAGCGTTTTTCACCGGACTCGTGTTTTCGATAATGATATGTAGGTACTGTCTCCAATTTATTTATTTACTAGCGACCCGCCTCGGCTTCGCACGGGTGCAATGCTGATATTATGCATGTATTATATACATATAAACCTTCCTCTTGAATCACTCTGTCTATTAAAAAAAACCGCATCAAAATCCGTTGCGTAATTTTAAAGATCTAAGCATACATAAGGACAGACAGCGGGAAGCGACTTTGTTTTATACTATGTAGTGATTGTAAAAAAAACCCCAATGGGGGTTGCGGGCCGTTTCTATCCATGGGGCCCTGGGCTGCAGCCCAAAAAGCCCTTATGTAGATCTGCCCTTATATTATATGGGGCCTTTGCACCATTGGTAAGTACAGTCAAAAGCATGAATATCTATACAGCATTCGCATCAAATACTTACATGTAAACACCAACCTTGTAGTCACAATACAGTATAATACAAAATATTCTTTACTAGCTTTTGCCCGCGACTCCGTCCGCGTGGAATTAGTAATTTGGGTAGCTTATTTTTTTTATCAAATTTGCTTTTTCATCAATTATGGCTCTCCTTAGTTCCTCTATATAAAAAAAATTACCCGCCCCCGCAACCCCCCCCCCCCTGTAAACCCCCCTCACACCCCTCCCAACCCCACCCCGGCCCACCCCCCACCAAGCCCCCCGCACACCCGCGTTTACATTCACCACCGTACTCCCAAGTCAAGCGTGCCTATAGAAGTTTTACTTCAAAAACCCCTGATTTTGAAACATTCTTCCGCTCCGCTCCGCTCCTATTGGTGTTAGCGTGATGATATGTAGCCTATAGCCTTCCTCGATAAATGGGCTATCTAACACTGAAAGAATTTTTCAAATCGGAGCAGTACCTAGTTCCTGAGATTAGCGCGTTCAAACAAACAAACAAACAAACAAACTCTTCAGCTTTACAATATTAGTATAGATAAATTAAGTTGAACGTAATTTTTTATTTTTTATGCTACTTAATTTCGTACTAACGCACACTTTGACGCTTAAACAGATAGGTACGTGTTTAATAAAAGTAGGTATGTACTTCCTCGATAAACGGGCTATCTAACACTGACAGAATTTTTCAAATCGGAGCAGTAGTTCCTGAGATTAGCGCGTTCAAACAACTAACAAACAAACTCTTCAGCTTATTAATTCTTCTAAAAACTGTTCGATAAATTTTTAAAATAGACGTATCTTTCTTATTTGTGAACCGATTGAAATGAAACAAACACTAACTAAATGTTAATCCAAGAAAATACCAACATATCAGTGAAAACCGCATTCTTCTAGAATAAGCCGTTTCTGAGATTAGCGCGCACAAACGCACAGACAAACAGACAAACAGACAAACAGAAAAACAGACAAACAGACAATAATTCTAAAAATCATTGTTTCGGGTTCTATTGCGCTAATAAATAGCCCTAGTGACAGTTTTTCTCAAATATCTTCAATGTAGGTACAGACACCGACTTGTTCCAGATTTATTATATGTATAGAATAGAATAGATAGAATAGAATAATAGAATAGATATAGATTTATGACTGTACAATAAATTTGTAGTCCATACGAAAAAGTTACCCGCAGGTAGTGTTCATCTTATAAATCAACTAGCTATTGACCGCGACATCTGCGAAGAATATAGGGTATGAAAAATAGATATTGACCGATTCTCAGACCTACCCCACATGCACACAAAATTTCATGAGAATCGGTCGAACCATTTCGGTGGAGTTTGGTAACAAACACCGCGCCACGAGATTTTTATATATTAAAAGATGAAAATGTCATGCAAGACATAAACATATTTAAGATACCTATACATTTATAATGTGTACGTGTGTGTAACTAATAATAACATTTAGAAATATGAATGATACGTTGTCGCAATCGCAACATTAAAATGAAATAATAGACGTTTCGTCCCAAGATATTGAGTTAAATAACGTTTTATTTGAATCGAGGACTTTAATTCGAACGGAAGCTGCTACTAAACGTATCAACACGTTGCTTTCAAAGTAAATACGATCTTATTTTCATCATTTCGAATAACGGTGGGGAATTAAAGTCATTTCGATACAAATTCATACTTGCTTACTCATTGGCTCGTTCACTTCACGGCCACAGTTAACAGTAAGCTGCGTACGGACTGCGCGCACATTACGCGTACCCGAGCCAGGGTACGCGTAATGCAAAGAGATCACCTAATTTAAAACTGATTTTTTCATGAGCATAGTGAATAAATATAGGCAAAGCAAAACGAGTTTCGTAACTTTTTATTAGGGTTCCGTAGGTACCCAAATGGTGCCACCGGTACCCTGTACCTACTCGTAACTCGGCTGTCTGTCCTCCATCCGTCCGTCTGTTATATGTAGGTCTCTATCTCTTGAACGGTTAAAACGAGACACTTGAAATTTTCACCGATTAGGTTATGTACCTATGTATTACAGTGTGTTAGTTGTTAATAAAAATTAAAGATTTTTGTTTTAAAATATGGTTTATTTTTGTCTGTATATTAGATCAAAAGAATATTAATTTCTACTATTAACAAAATGCCTTAATTATCTTACCTAAACATAAAACTAACATTTAAAGATTTATATACTAATGTAACCTTATCTTAACAAGTAGTTTACAGGCAATGCAAAAATAATACATTAACCCCCTGTTTCCCATCCATTGTTCAAATTTATTTGACGGATAAATGTGTTGCCGTCTCTGTTTGTTTTGTTCGAATAGACGAAGACCGCATCATATTTATCCGTCGGTTAAAATTAATCAATGGGTGGTGAAACAGCCCCTAAATTAACTAAGTATACCTAGGTATTTAGCTTGAGACTCCGCGATCACGCAAGCAAGGTAAATAGATTTAGTTCATGGATATGGACCTAAGCAAAGTAATTCAAACAATTAATTTAATAAATTCAACTTTACGATAAATAAAACAAGTGATATACTTAACATTAAAAATACCTACTTAACATTGCTTAACATTAACATTATGCGATACGTATCTAGTCAAAGCCCCGCCGGCATCTATAACGGCGTCACACCTGCTTCGCATCGACCGTACCAAGGTCTCGCAAAGTTCTGAGCCCCGTAGCGAGTCCCACACTTCGTCGGCATGTGTGACGAGCGCCGCTTTCGTCCTTTCGGCTCTCACATCCCATCGTTGAACCATTATGGCCCACAAATTCTCTATGGGATTGAGATCCGGGGAGCGTGATAGCCAAGGAATTATCTGCAAACCTCTTTGTTGCTGGAGCCAGTCTTGCACAAGGCGACACTTGTGTATGTGGCGATTATTCTGTATGAAGAATAATTTAGGAATTTCGTCCTCCGGATGAACAAGTCTCACCGTAGGCAACATTGTCTCCTGCAGCACCTGGAGGTAGTGAGCTCCGTTGACCCTCTCTGGTAAATGAATCAGCTCCCCGGGACCAGCCGCACTCATCCAGGCCCACATGTTAACCGTCGTTTCGTGGCTTGGGACTACGTTCTTGGGCCCGTATCTCGTATTGTTCACACGCCACAGGAGCCGACGGCCATGTTGGCTAGCTTGGAACGTTTTCTCGTCGGTAAATATGGCGTGCGAAAAATCGAAATCTCGGTATTCGCGAGCGAAACGAACTCTAGCCGCTTTATGGGTCTCCGTTAAAACAATTCTTTTTGCGGCATTTCTGTGACGGATGCCGGCGCGGCGCGAGGCAGTTCGAACCGTTTCCTGTACCTCTACCATGAGTTTGCACTGGTTTCCGTGACCGTACTCGCTGGCGACGGCGTGGGTTATTTGTATGGAGAATTGTACAGCGCCTCTAGCGGTCACTTACGGAAGTACAATTCTACATACAAATCATTTACGCCGTCGCTAGCGAGTACGGTCACTGTGAACTAGTGTGGACTCGTGATAGAGGTACTGTGCGCAATCGTACTGCGTTGCAAACGCCCGCGTCGACGTAAATGGCTGCTGCTCATATGTGGAGACCATTTCCTTCAAACGCTGGTCGTTTATAATGCGGGGACGTGGTCGGCGCTCCCTGGTTTCGACGTTCCCCTCACTACTGTAACGCCGAAGCCACAGCCTCACTGTGTGTCGCTGTAAAGAAATACATAAATGATAATTGGATCCGTTTAGAGACTAAAACAATAACCATTCAGAATTATTGAGAAATATTAGGATAAAAACTGAGCTTTAGAACGATCTTTATTTTTACGACCCCGCAGAAAGAAGTGGAGAGCGCAAACAAGTGGCTAAACAAAACGCAAACCCAACCCAGGACCTCTTGCTTCGTAGGCAGGGTCACTACCAACTAGGCTAAAGCGGTCGTTAAAATAAATATCACGGGACAATTCACACCAATTGACCTAGTCCCAAACTAAGCAAAGCTTGTATTATGGGTACTAGACTGTCTAGTCTAGACAACGGATAAGCATACTTATATAGAATATATGTAGTATAAATCTTCCCAGGTGAATTTTTCGCTTCGAGCCATTACATTAAATTTGAACCTTAATATTATGACGATACCGTTTGTTTTGAAAGATAAGGGCTCGAAGCGAAAAATTCACCTGGGAAGATTTATACTATAAATACATACTTAAATACATATTAAAACATCCAAGACTCGAGCACAAACATTCGTATTTTTCACACAAATATCTGCCCCGACCGGGAATCGAACCCAGGACCTCAAGCTTCGTAGTCAGGTTCTCTAACAACTAGGCTATCGGGCCGTCAAGTCAAACACACAATGAACAATAACAGAATTAAGTATACCCAATTAAAACACGATAAGTTACTTACCGACAAATGTAATTCATCAGCGATTTGGCTGTTGTTTCTCCCTTCGTCCCGCAGGACCACAATAAGGGTCCTATCAGCTACAGACAAATGTTTGTTCGAAGACATTTTTATTAATTATTAAATTTTCTGACAAGTGTCGAAGGTAACGTCACAAGCTTTACTTAGCTTACTTTGGGACTAGGTCAATTGGTGTGAATTGTCCCGTGATATTTATTTATTTATTTTATTTTATTTAACGTTACGGGTAATGTGCAAGCTGCAACTGGCCGCGTAAAGTGAAGTGAAGTAAGTGACCAACCCCTCATTGTCTCCTACAAGTTACAAAAATAACGGTTTTTTAATTGGTTAACAATAGGTAAAAGGGGCGGGCCACGCAGATGGTCACTTGCATGAAATGGTGAACCGTAGCGGATGCTACGGATTTCTTTATGTGCGAGTCTCCTCGCCCGACTCATACTAACTTAGGCCGGGGCCGCACTGGTAACGCACGTAGTTGATTTAGTCGCCGTCGCCGCTGCGGCCGCTTCGGCCGCTCACATAACTCGAACTATGTTTGATTTAGTCGCCGTCGCGTCGCGTCGCCGGTCGCCTTACCAGTGCGGCCCCGGCCTTAGGCCAGTTCTTTTTTAATTTGTACAGTTTCATTTGCAGTTTTTATAAACTGAATAATAATATACCTACTGTTTTAAACTTTCGTGATTTTCACTCATAGTCATAATTGCTATACTTACTAAACGAACTTGACACCCTACACTTCAGTTAGCTCGTGACCACGGCTGCTGCAGTGTGGCCGAAACGTCGAGGTAAATATTATTTTGCGTGATAAGTCCCGTTTAGTATAGTAATTATGAACATACCTACTAATACCATATTATTATTGTCTACCTGAATTTTTATTTTTGTAATGTCACTGTACTGTTTTTGGTGATCAATAAAGAATATTTTGTATTGTATTGTATTGTATTAATTTAGACGACTAAATGGCCAAGTCGTTAGATAACCTAACTACCCCTTTCGGACCCGGTTGATGCAATTGTGACGTTTAATGGCAATTAAAATTGAACTTTACATCATTTTGAAATTTGAACTTTACATCATTCATTTTGGGGATTCCAAATTTAAAGATAATATTACTACATTTCACAAAGTCCATTATTGTAACACTTTTAATACTCACTTGGGTTCGAAAGGGCTATGAAGCTTGATAGAGGTCCCGGAACCCAGAACCGGTTTGATTCCCGCGTCGGGGCAGATATTTGTATGAAAAATACGAAAGTTTATTTTCGAGTCTTAGGTGTTTAATATGTATTTAAGTATGTATCTATCTATACACCGTGAAATTTTAGTGGTTGTTTTCCCGAAACGAGGTGATTCAGTATCGATTGTACAATCGATTTATAATTACTATTTTGACTAGAGTCAAAAATCCAATTGTGAAAAACGAAAGTCGAAAATGACCGCAAACCAATAGTAACGCTTCGTTGGTACCTAACCTATCGTACGATCGTACGCTACTTGTACCAACGAAGCGTTACTATTGGTTTGGGGTAATTTTCGACTTTCGTTTTTCACAATTGGATTTTTGACTCTAGTCAAAATAGTAATTATAAATCGATTGTAGAATCGAAACTAAATCACCTCGTTTCGGGAAAACAACCACTAAAATTTCACGGTGTATAAGTATGTTTATCCTTTGCCTAGTACCAATAACAAAAGCTTTGCTTACTTTGGGACTACGTCCCCGTGAAAGTGATAGATATTATAGTGGCACTGTTGAGGCAACGAGATAGTTGGAGAGCCGAAATAAATATGCATGCTTTATTTACAGAAAACAAACACAAATTTTCCGTAGGACAAAAACAAATTCTACGCAGATGAAGTCACACGCAAAACCTACTTAAGTATCCAAACAAATCAAAGCTTAACTAACTCGCAAACCTAGTTTACTTAACGATCTGAGAGAAGGCTAAAGCGAGCGACATTTGAGTTGCAATGTATTTGTGAATTCGCGACAACACGCGGAATCGATCGGCGCAGGCGGAAGCGCGGGCGCAGATTTAGCAAGCGTCGCCTGTCATCTGCCGACAGTCGTAAAACGGGGGTTAGTGCGAGCTTTTGGTCGCCAGCCAGTTAACAATAACCTTTAGATCTAGTTTTAGAGGGCTACTTGGAAAATATGGATCATTTAGGAAGGTACCAGTCATCATAATCATCATTATCATCACAACCTAACCTGTAAACTTCGTCTCAATAGAATCTGACTATCTCGTAGACACTTACGACCAACTGACGTGGATACCGCACTGTCCAGGTCGTTAGTGAAATGATTTAAATCTTTGTAGGGTTCCGTACCCAAAGTAAAACGGGACCCTATTACTAAGACTCCGCTGCCCGTCCGTCTACCACAAGGGTGTATCTCATGAACCATGATAGCTAGATAGTTCAAATTTTGTTGTTCTGTTGGTGCTATGACAACAAATACTAAAAATGAAATAAAGTTCAAAATTAAAAGGGGTCGTCATACAAGAAACGTTTTTTTTTTCAACGTTTTTAACTCGATCTTTATAATGGCGTTGATACACACAGGCATACACCTTGAGGTACACCTTTGGCCTCATCTACACTTTTCTTCAGGTGAGATAGTGGTCAATCACGGGTCAGTTTTATGTAAAAAAAAATATACATTTGTGTGTCTGTCTGTGTGCATTATACCATAGTCCTTTAGCCGTGTAATCAATACCCCACACCAAAACATATCACGCTATCAATTAGTTCGATCTGCAGTTAATTAATTAATCGAACATATCGAATATAAAAACCACAGCAAGTAATCCCCTTTAAAGCTCTTATGCCACTACCATAGAGTTTATTTTTCCTGTAATTGGAGTATATAGTTTTGTGGTTGTTTGTCTTTCTGTTGGCAGAGCTCCGAGTAGGTAGAGAAGCGCGCGCGCAGATGCTGAAACAAAACGCTTCGTGTGAACGCCGGACAATGCAGGGTGACGTTGGAGACACCATTACATCGGATTTGTGACGGACAGTTCGAGTTTTTTTAACTATGACGTCCATACATTTACATCTAGATATAGGTATTGGAAACGAAAACAAGATTTTTATTTAACTGCCTTATCTCTTATAGGTACTTATTACTCTTAATATTTTTCTCAAGGGTAATAATGCCTCTATAATAATCCAAATAGGAGGATAGCAAATATCAAGGAAATTAAGTTGGTACTTACCCATACAAAGATTTAAATTGGCATCCTTTCTCGTAATTTTGTTGTTTTAAACGTAACTTTCATACTTATCTCAACAGGCGTATTTCACCAACGTGACAATCATCAGTGAGATATGTCGAGTGAAAACAACAGAGAACAGCAGGTGACATGTGGCAATTTAAAAATGATTATAAAAATAACAAGCATTTTGTTACAATTGCTTGTATCTAAATTGAATGACAATTATGTGAAATAAGAATTATTTTTCCTAGTCGAAAGACATATTTGTAGATTTGTCGGTAAATCTTGACATCAGATTAAAACTGTGACAGGCTTGCGTTACAACTGTAGTATTTCTTGTTTAACATACCGTATTTACAAAATGGCTCTTCATGAAAGAAGTAGGTAGTGACGATAATATGAGAATTGTCGCACCTGTCAACGTGATGAAGCAAGCAAGCAAGATGCAAGGCGCCTGGTTTCTTTTAGCTACTTAAAAAAAAATTAATAAATTCTTCATCTCACTGTCCGCGATTTCTTATCAATATGGTGGCCCTACACCGGCGTCGTCGGCGCGTAGAACCACACATGGGCCCCATCTGCGGAGGTACCCTCCCCGACCCGTAGAGACGAACCAATCTTAAGAATACTCGTATATTCCTAGAATGGCACAAACGCCTTTGAATGAAACTTTATTGTTTTTGATATGTAGTTGTCGCTATCTCAATTTCCAAGCAAATGTAGCGTACACATACAACCTTTCTTTAAAACGGCTTTTAGTGTACTTACTATATGTAACTTTTAATTTACCTATTGGTATGCAGCTAGGTATAAGCCGTGGTAGCTTAGAGTAATAATAAGTATAAAGTAATCTGTGCAAGTGGTTTGACCTACAGCCTCTCAAGCAAAGGGTCGTGGAAAGTCTTAAGTACCTATTAATTACCCGATCTGAGTCTAATTTAATAATTCATAATGTATCATTGTCCATAATTAACGTTAGTCATAAAGTTGATTTATTTCTGAAACAGTATTTTCTTCGGAATTGTTCTAAAACAAACCTAACCTAACCTACTGCATTCTAGAAGATGGCATTTAAAAAAATCCTGAAGAAAATACTGTTTCAGAAATAAATCACTTTATGACTAACGTTGATTATGGAGAATGATATACAGGGTTATTTTTAATTCACTAGCATCCTTTTAACCCTAAACTCCTACCACTTAAACAAATGTTTTTTGTTTTACGGCTTTTGTCATAACTTAATATTTTTGGTGTAATAACATTTTGAAAATTGGAGATTACCTCTTATTTTTACGATACTCTGTGTATATGTATGGGAAAAAAAGTGCTTCATTTTAAAAAGTCGTAAAACAAAAAACATTTGTTTGAGTGATAGGAATTCAGGGTTAAGAGGATGTCAGTGAATTACAAATAACCCTGTATTATGACTTATTAATTTATGGGAAACCAAGGTGCGCCACCTGATCTAATGTGGCCTCTTAGTTAGAGGATCGGGGTTTCAAACCCGGCCTCGCAACTATTAAGTTTTTCGGAATTCACGAGTGAAATTACATTTACTTACCACGAGCTTTGTGGTGAAGGAAAATACCGCGCAGGAATACACCTGCGAAGTAATTCAATGATTTGTGTGAAATTCTCAATCCGCCCTGGGCTTACGTGGAAACTACGACCCAGGCCCTCTCAATCTGAGAGGAGGCCTGTGCCTTGCAGTGGAACGTAGTATATAGGCAGGGATAGTGATGACTGGTATTCAGCATTATAAATAGAAAGTGGACAAAAAAAATTAGCCGACTTTACCGAGGATAAAATTTGGGCTCTACATACCGTACCATATGAGTGAGAGTATAATATGATGATGATAATATGATATATTCTGAATCGTTTTTCGTTATATTAATTATTATTCCAAAGTAATTTTCGTATTGCTATCTGATTATCTGCTTGATAAAAAAACCTGTCAAAATAATGCTGGTTAATTCAAGTCCGAGAAAACTGCCTCAAGAAACCGTCTCTACAAATATCTGAGAATTAATAACTTTTTACACGATAGTTCAAATTTTTTAGAACCAACACCTGCAAGAATAATTGCTTAAGCAACTTTTTGATGCGATTTAAAGTTTAGGCGTGTTCTTTCATAGAAAATTCAGTAGAACAATGAATTGTTATCAGCAGGTAGAGTTAGGCTTAGATTAGCACGTGTGACGTACCCTTGCAGCTGCAAGCCGCAGATGTTTTATGGTCCAAACAGTTCTAAGACGCTTTATTTATTACAACATTGCCGTTTAGAGTCTAATCTTCGTTTTTAATTTTTACTATTGGGAAACAATGGGTCATCGCCGTGTTTTTGGCATGTGGCGCGCAGATGTGGACGTGGGAGAGTGACCGTCTTCGGCGTGTAAAGTAAACGTGATTGTTTCCTTTAACGATTTCCGTTTAAGTTCCGTTTGCGACAATGAGTCTTTTAAACAAGAGTTTAGCCGACGCCAAGCAAAGACAGATGTTGGCCATTGCGATGAAAGCAAGTTTTGGATGGTAACATCGCCTTTTGGACATTCCAAAGCAACTTTTTTTTCCAAACGTTTTTTTATTTATGAACTATTACG
Organism: Archips crataeganus; assembly: GCA_947859365.1. NCBI lineage: Eukaryota > Metazoa > Arthropoda > Insecta > Lepidoptera > Tortricidae > Archips > Archips crataeganus. The sequence goes on along the minus strand of OX402061.1, from coordinate 11,691,774 downwards.
GCATTTTACGATATTTTATTCTAAGACAGTAAAAAAACCTCATCTTGGTTGAAAAATATTGAATATAAATTCTGATGCAGTAGATAAAGTACTTTAGCGAGTACATTGTACCATCATTATACCTACATACCAAGACAGACCAACTACGAGTATGCCTCGGAACATTTATATACATATTACATTATATATATTATATATTATATACATATACATATACATTTATTTATTTACGCTGATGATTTATTTATAAACAAGGATCGACATTCTTAAATAAAAAGGAAAGCCGGAAAATTTCACCTCAAAACTAGATAAACCAAACCAAATAAAACGAAGCAATCAATGGTTTGATCATTGTTTATTATTAAGTTGTTCATATGTCAAACTAGCTGTTAGCTACTACTCGCGACTACATCGCGATTCCATTCTCGCGGGAACTATGCAATTTTCCGGGATAAAAACTGTATGTCTTTCCTAGGGTGTCAAATTATCTCCATACCAAATTTAATTGGCTCGGAGGCTAAAGCGTGAAGTGGTGATAGTCCGAGATACTTTCACATTAAACACATTAGTTAAGTACTTACCTATTACGTATATAAAGGACGGCGCCTAAGTAAAAGATAAAAGAAGCACACAGATAGTTATGCGTTCCGCTAAAATGTGGAACGTAATGTAAAGTGTAAATACTTAGTCGTAAATGCCTTTATCTGAAGCAGGTGTCACTTTCATGGAACAAAAACTTCAGTAAATAAACCACAATGCCGTAAAACTCTTAAGAAAATAAACTAGCGAGGCGTTAAGCTCGGTAACATCTGTACACTTAACTAGGGGATGACAAGGACTCATCTCTACACATCTTAACGCGCTTTCTATAATCTCCAGAGATTAGTGTTAAAAAGTGTTACAATATGAAATAAGTAGTTCTAATAATAGCTAGAAGAAAGCAGTGTTTCGTTTGGGTTTGAACTATCCATATTATTACGATGGCATACAAACCTAGGTAGGTAGCTAAAAACTACCTAAGCACGTGTCTGATAATAAGTATTAACATTTTGCAATTCCTTAGTTGCGTTGCCAGCACCTGTTTACGTGTAGGTAATATGTAAGTAGGTAGATCTATTTTATTCACTTCCAATCGTGTTATTGAGTTAAAATTTCGTTCATGAGTTTAATAGTTCCGATGGCATTAATAATGTTCCGTCTATCCAATGTCTGAAGAATCAATAGCAAAACAATCACCATTTAGTTACTTACTGAAAGAATTACTTTTTCGAAATCGAATACTTAGCCTAGGCACAGGGGGTAAACCTGAGACCGCGGCTATGATATCAATAAGTAGTCAACCACGTAAAGATACTTTAAACTACTTATTTCAAATTCAGCACAACTTTTCACCATTTTCGGATGGTATTTTCACAGTTGTGACTTCAAAAGTCGACCCTTGCTTTAGGTATTTTAGGTGTACGGTAGTATTGTACTTAGGCCATGCATAGGCTCCTTTCGAGTCCTTGTTAGATCACTTAAAACTGCACTTCGGCGTTTTTATTTTTTATTTTTTTATTTTTGAGTCAGTTTTGTGATATTTTCTCATAATGGTTTGTAGGTATGGCTCGTTACGAAACGGACAAAAAAAATGGAAATTTTTATCATCCTAATTTTTTATCACACTCTCTGAGTAAGAAAACACCATAAATTTCCTCATTATAAAAGTAGGTATTCTGCGCACTTTAAAATGAAAATGCCCACTTACTAAATTAACTTTTTATTCTTAGGTACTTTTATAATTAAATACCTGTATGTATAGGTAAGTTTGTATTTACCTTACCTACTGTCTTTTCTCTCTTTTGTCTATTTGATTTTGTAAGTATTAAGTTCTAAGTTTATTCATTACTAGCTTTTGCCCGCGACTCCGTCCGCGTGGAAATTCGGGCAGCTTATTTTTTTATCCAATTTGCTTTTTCATCAATTATGGCTCTCCTTAGTTCCTCGTATAAAAAAAATTACCCGCTCCCACACCCCCCACCACAGAACCCCCCCCCCTCTCCGAACCCCCCCGCACACCCGCGTTCACATTCACCACCGTACCTACTCCTAAGTCAAGCGTGCCTATAGAAGTTTTACTTCAAAAACCCCCGATTTTGAAACATTCTTCCGCTCCGCTCCGCTCCTATTGGTGTTAGCGTGATGAATTGATGATATATAGCCTATGTCCTTTCTCAGTCTCAGATTCTAGACTATCTGTGTACCAAATTTCATTTAAATCGGTTCAGTACTTTTAGCGTGAAAGCGAGACAGACAGACAGAGTTACTTTCGCATTTATAATATTAGTTAGGATTAGAATTATAGGCACTAGCAATTCCGTATTTAGTATTGTATTGTATCAACGCAAATAAATGTTTTGAGTTTGAGTTTGATCTCATTTTTTAAACCCATAGAAAAGTAGAACATTTTTTTAATTTAAAAATTGATTCCGGTGGCGTGGATGCGTGGGAAACTTAAAAAGTGAGATAACGGTAAGTGGTAGGTAAGATGTTTAGAACTTAGCGGCTTTGATGGTTTGCATCCTTTGGGAAATACCGGGTCAGGCCAGCACATCTGGCGAATGAATCATGACAATGTTTGAAAGCTTTACAGGAATATGAAGTTCCATGTTGTCCTTACTGTGGGAAATGGAGATTATGGAGAGCCTAAGAAATCAAGGGAAAGTAACTAAGTATATCTACCAATAACTAGATATAATATATTACTACTTTATGGTTGCTAGGTAGATTTTTTATAATATTTTAAGCTTTCGTTTATTTTTATGTTGACACTAATAATATGTGTTCAAGACTGGTAATAATCATGCATCTCATTTGCATAATATAATATTCCTTATAAAACGGTCTACATTTTGCCCGACGAATACCTACGCAAGTAGTGTACCTACTTAATTATGTAATCGTTGCACTTTTATACTCAAACATTAACGGGTAAGATCTACTTACCTACAAAGCATTGGCTTGGCTTATCGCTATCGCGAGTCACTCCCTGCCAAGCCGCGTTTCTATTGGACAAAACGACACAATGGACTTCTACTTCAGCCAATAAAAAAAAAGCATTCCGTCACTTTCATGTTGAGCTTCCTGTTTAGTAAATTTGCGCTAGGATTAGGAGGTATTATGGAATAGCAAAAGATGTACTGTCGTGCCTTTTTCTTTGTGAAATGTTGACATCAAACAAGCTTCCAGCTGTCTTGATAATGAGCCAAATAAAGAGAGACGGCATTAGCATAGATAAATGCAACATAAAAATCAGGAGCTTATCAGAAAATGGTGAGATTGGTGAGATAAGCCGTAACTGTGATACTTATGCGCATTAAGTACTTAGATGGTACAAAATCCTACAAAGCCAACTATTGTAATACCTACAGAGACAAACGGCCCTGATAAATTAACTCGATGGATGTATATCAATGTAGGCAGACTTGGAGAGTCATTTTTTTTAGGCTCTTCCCTACAGTCTGAGGAAACGTTCAAAACTTTTAAAGATATATGGTAGTCCAATTAAATAAGTGAAGATTCGAAGGCGGTAATAACATGATGAGGGTTACCTGGAGTTACCTTAAACTATACTTCGTTTTTTTAACATTGGAATTTTTTTTTCGATCGCTTCTGTAGGGGCCCCGTTTTCAACAAAAATGTGACATGCCGATATTCCCGTTATTTCTAAGTCAATATAGTTAATTGAGGTGTCAAAATATTTGTATTGACGAGATTAATAATATACAAAAAAATAAAACCGACATAGTCCTATATTTCTTTCATAAATTAAAAAAAAAAGCTCTAAAATGGTAATTTTTTGGTGTACCTTGTGGGCCCAATATCTACTCTTATTTATGATATTTTTTACATAATCTCAACTTGTACATGTTCAAAAAGGTTATATCTCGGGATGTTTTTCGAAGTTTATGAAAATAATAATAATTTTGGGAGTTATGACGATTTAAGATAGAGATTTGTGCGTCTCGGGCGCGCGGGTTTAGAAGTAACATATTCGGGGTTTTGATATTACATATTACCTAAGTATATAGTTATGGTATTCATTATATTTTTGTAGCTTTATTAATACTATTTACAAAATTTTAGAAAATGTACTTGTGTCACAATGGTAATTGAACAGTTCGGAGTTAATGCGTATGGTAGTTTTGAACAGTTTGGAGCTAATGTTAATTTATACTAAGCTATATTTGAGACGTTATAAATCTTCAAATATGCCAATATTGTATAAAATTCTAAAAAGTTTAAAAATTGACAAAATCAGAAAGTCGAATGCATAAACTACCAAGTTTAAAATTTATTATTATTATTAGTTTTTTTTATTACTGAAGTTCATTTCCAATGCTATTTGAAGGTCATGTGGTGCATGAGATCTGTGAATTTTTTGCATTAGAAACAATCTTGACGAGTCTTTTTATTGAAAAACGCTTTTAAAAAAATAGTAACTATTACTTATGAAACCAAAATAGTGTAAATTACCATACAATACAATACAATACAATGACTCTTTATTGTACACCAGGAATAGTAAGCAATACATAAAACAGGTACACAGAGAGTAAGTTACAAGGTAAGCAATAGGCGGCCTTATCGCTTAAGAGCGATCTCTTCCAGGCAACCCTTTACCAGAAAGAAGGAAGGACTAGTTTACAGCAGGTGGTGCATCAACAGTGGATCAGAAAATTAAAACGCAACAAAAAATAGTACATCTACTCATACATATATCGTACATATAATAAGTACACGTCTAAAACAAATATAAGCATTGGGATAAACAGCCACATATAAATAAATAAACTATAACAAAGCTAATAATTACAAGAAGACAGATAGTACACCTTAAACATTGATTTAAAGATTGACAGAGATTTTGCCCGTCGTAAGTCAATCGGCAAGGCATTCCACAACCGAATAGCCTGGACAGTATAAGAATAGACATAGAATTTGGAGTTAGAGAGAGGCACGGTAAGGAGAAAGTTCTGAGAGCATCGAATAGAAGTTACGTAGCTAAACCGCTCTTTGAGGTAGCGAGGAGTTGCAGGGTTAAAGAGAATGCCGTAAAGAAGGTGGAGAACGTGAGAGTTACGGCGAAGGCGGATTGGGAGCCACTTGAGCTGTGATCGAAAATTAGAGACATGATCGAACTTACGCAGACCAAAGATAAACCGAATGCATAGATTTTGAATTCGCTCAAGTTTATTAAGCTGCTCTTCTAGGAGATCGGGATAGCAAATGTCAGCATAGTCGAATATAGGGTGCAGCAAAGTTTGAGCAAGCGCAACCTTGGTAGCAAAAGGTAGGAACCATAATTCCCTTTCAAATTGTTACATATTAGCTGTGACTTATTTTTCAAAAGTGTTTTTCAATAGACACGTCAAAATCGCTTACATTCTTTCTAATGCTAAAAAAAAACAAAGTATAATTTTGTAGATGTGGGATAAATTGTGGTAAAAAAACAATATCTAATTCGAACCTACTGTAACCTATTTTTGATTTTCTATTTTTTTTAATTTTCTTTGAAGTTAATTAAGTACTTACACATGGATAAATAACATCGAATAATGTGGTCATCTCGGCACTGCAGAGATAAGACTGTTCAACATGAATAAGTAAGGGTATAGTTGACCAAGTGCTTTATTTTTATGACTGTTCCTACAAATAAAAATAATAAGGCTGATTGTCACATTGACTTGTAATGAAAGTAGCCTTCGATGGTTTAAGCCTTAATGATAATGAACCTTAAGCTGATTATCATTAAGGAATATCTTGGTCGACTATACCTACCTACCTGTAGGTACTCGAAATATACGAACGGTCGGTTTTTGGTCGGGTTTCGGTCGGTCGGTCGGTTTTAAGTAGTTCTTCTGTCAACACAATGTGCTGATTGCAACCCATCTAAAACATTGGTACAAGGTGCCCATTGACTTGCCTATCTATCAGAACATTGTGCAGATGCCATCTTCGTTAAAGGCGTGACATAGTAAATTAAATATTTACGAGTTATAACAAAGAGCAGGCTGCGCCAGGGCAGGCGTGGGATCGCCGCCGTGGTCTGATTACGTCACGGATATTTTTAGGAACGACACGACAAAAAAACTGACTTATATGGGTGGCGCCGGCACGAATTTAAGGAAGGACCAAGTTTACGGGCTCGGTTAGCTTGGGGCTTGAAAAGGGTATTCATTTATTATGCGTTAGGTATTTGATTTAGCTTTTGAAGAACAGCCAAGGTGTGGATTAGTATTAAAAATTCTTAAGTGCTATTTGCATAATGAACGAAAATAAATACCTAATCTGCGAGCTTTTAATGACGATGTCAATGGTCTAACTACGAAAAAATTAAATACATTTCAGACATGCCTATAATTATTTTTCTATGAACTGTTAATTTATTTATCAAAACTCATTAATGTAGGTATGCCTAATTAAGGTTGTACAATAAATATGTACCTATTATAAAACCATTTCGCAAATGTACTTTTAAGTAGTGGAATTATTACTATTGGTAGGTAATAATTGTAATTAAATTGGCAGTTAATAATAAAATCACGTTGAATCACTTGGGATAATCACAGGATGCGCGATCAGCGATGCGATCGGAATGGCGACCGCCACATAGCTATGTACAGCGCAGTAAATACGTTCCATCCAAAGCTAAAAGATGACGGACAAGATAAACAAAGCGACGCGCCGTCCTGCTCGCTCGCGGCGGGGGCGGGCCGCGCACTGGGAGGGACGCTCGCTGTGGAAATGGTTATTTTTTGTGTCTTGTCAATGAAGGGACGGGAGCCGGGTAGGGGCAGGCCGCAGGACTCAGTCCGCAGCTGCAGCCGCGTGCACGCGCCCATGTTGCAAAACGACGCGCCCAACCACCTGCCGAGCCAACCTCGAACTATGAACTACGACCATTGTGACTATAGAATGGTACCAATAAAACGTGAAAAAGATTCCGAATACCCCGATGACGAGGACCAGTTTTATGGCTACGCCCCCTTGGAAGTGAAGCGACAGACCGAGCAGAATTTAGCTCCGGCGTCCCCGGCGCACCTCATGGATCTCAGCAACGGCACGGAGCGCCCGGCGCAGCTGCAGCCCTGGCCTTCCAACGTGATATTCGACAGCGACGATCGAGAATACCAACCAGCGCAATATCACGCCTACGACCCACAGTACACCCCGGATCAGCGGCAGAGGCAGCCATCAAGAAGCTTTTACTTCGACGATTCAAACTCCCAAGACACGGTGCGGACGTTCTACGAATCAGGGGACGTCACGGGCGAGTACCGCGCCTCCACAGAGGAGCGGAGCGACGGAAGTGACGAACAGCGGCGGTCGAGGAAGCGTTCCTCGAAATCGTCACGCAAGAAAGCGCAGTCGTTCGAGGAAATGCAGATACAGCGCGTGATGGCAAACGTGCGGGAGCGGCAGAGAACACAGAGTTTAAACGAGGCGTTCGCGAGTCTGCGGCAGATCATTCCTTCTTTGCCAAGCGACAAATTGTCGAAGATACAGACGTTGCAGTTAGCGACGCAGTACATAGAGTTCTTGTACCAGATATTGTCTAACAACGAGTGTGCGTCGAGCAGCGACGCCGACGCTGGCGAACACGGCAAGTACCTCGCTCAGGACAAACTCAGTTATGCTTTCTCCGTATGGAGAATGGAAGGCGAGTGGAACGGACAGACGTGACACGGCCCATCAGTGTTTTACAGAAACAGACGCTTTACTTATTCCATATTGTTAAGATTTATTGTTGACTAATTTGTAACGAAGTGAGTTGAAATGATAAGACATTTTGCAGCAATAAAAGCTGTTTGGGTGGCAAAAAAAAAGTGACGTCGCATCTCGGAAATAAGTGATTATTTAGCAGGACTAAAAAATACTATTATTGTGATAATTAATGTATGTATTTTTATAAAATACCAAAGAAACGTGTAATACATACATGAACGAACCCAAAGATCGATCGCACGAGCGAGTGAGTAAGATGTATGTAGGTATGTACGATAATTTATAAGGATTAAAAGTAGTAGGATTAGGAGTAGTAAGTAGTAGATTCTATCTAGTGGAACTGTTGTTTAACTAAACAAAAGAAGCACAACGTAGGATGTGACGCTTAGGACTTCCTGTATCGTGTTTTTTGTTCCAATAAACTTTATTTCAATCAAATAATGTTTTTCATTAACAGACTTCAATAAAGGAGATCATTCTCACTAAGTAAATGCGTCGACAACTTGACCGGCTTATAAACTTGAATTTTGTTCTTTATCTAATTTTTTCAGTAATTACACATTTATTTCGTTGAAATTAGGTCCGTTCATTAATGTCTCTGTTTTAAGAAAAAAATGTTTACACATTTTGATACAGTTCACTGTTAACAAAAAAAATACAAATGAAACAAATGCTCTTTTAAAATCAATTTAATGATTACATTTACACGATTTGACGTTAATAATCTTATAGTAAATATAATAATTACATATATATATGATACGGAGATGATTGTTAAGAATAATCATCTAAAGTAAACAATATGGTACTTCATTTCTGCAAAATATATATATTTAATAACAACCGTCAAAAGCAATATTTAAACAAAGCAATGGATTTATTCTCTAAAATAAAACATGTTGGTGTAAAAAAATACATTCATCAAAATTCTCAACATGTGGCTCAGTTAAGCTACCTATAAAATCTTCAAATGACAATATAGCTAGCTTACAAAAACATTTTGTGGCTTACAAATGAACCTTATGAACCCTGAACCTGTTAAAAAATCAACCCCGGATACCGTAACTAATAATATAAAACGATCCTAACGGATACCATGAGCACACCTTCAGTTTTCGTCGGCAAAATCTATAGGTAACATAATATTAATATTAAATTATAATATATTATAAATATTAAAGGCAAAAAGTATTAAAGGCCCGGGTGGTAAAGGAATTTTTGTGGAGATGTAACATTGTGAAAAAGTACAAAATGTTTGTGCCTCCAAATCTTTTTGTCTGAATGTTTTAGAGGCAGAATATGTTTTAGCCAACATGTTATTTTGGACAGAATGTTTCCAAGTGAAGCACTAGTCCCACCAAGGGAGAGAAAGCGACTAGCTATCGACTATTTTCACGCTCAAGAAACGAACAAAAGAAGGTCCCGTGTCGGTAAAAGAGAAAAGACACATTTTATGGTTGATCGCTGGCTGTTCACACTGCCGGCGAGGACTCTCTCTTCACTAGTTGATAGCAGCGATAAAAGCTAAAGGGGGTGATCCATTGGCGAGCAAAACCGCCGGTACGCCAACGAACTCGCGAGCCAAAGGTCTAAACCGCCAATGGAGCACTTAAAAGTCTGCGGACTTTAGAATTTCAAGTATGCAACAGCGAGCCAGCGAGCAAATCCGACGGTTTTTAAGTCCGCAAATGGATCACCCCCTTATCAACGAAAAAACTCGCTCAGCGATGCTCGCTTGGCGATCAGAACTCACGCTGAGAGACCATCCAGCGATAATTTTACTGTACAGCGTGGAGCCCCGCCCGAGCGAGTGGTGCGAGTATCGCCCGTCGCACTTGAATACTCGCTTAACGCCATCTCGTTTCTACTAGTTTCTAGCTCTAATCGCTTCTCGCTTATCGTCGGCGGTGGGACCAGCCCCCTGTACCACAAAAGTTACAAGTGCTACAATTCGACAAAATTGTCAAGTTTCTCATAGTAAAATGTTACAATTTTGTCGAAATGTAGCACTTGTAACTTTTGTGGTACAGGGCCCAGTGCTTAAGCATTCACTGTGGTCTAAATGTACCTACTTGTGTCTGAAAGTTTTCAGGACAGAATACTCTTGGGTCAAATGTACAAAATGCGATTCAATGAATGTGCTAATTGGCATTAATATACTTTTTGACTTTTGTACAATTTGGGATAGGGATTTTTGAATCCATTGAGCATTTTGGGATCTTGACCATTTATCTTCTGTTAGTTTTTTTTATCATACAATTAGGCTCTTAGGTTTTCGTGGCATCTAATTCTTTTGTCTTTTGTTCATTATAACATGTTTACATTTACATACTTTTTGACCGTTGTACAGGCAACCAATTTGATTCCTAGACACCCACAGAACCTTGTCGTTGTGACATTTTATGTACCGAAAAGCATTGTAAAATAAAATTATTTACTAAAATAAGGCCTAGGAATCAAATTGGTTGACTGTACATTTTGAACTATTGATTTAGATATACCAAAATGACCTGTTACCGGAATTTCTTGGTCGACTATACCTTTTTCACTACTGCCATAGAAAGTTAACCTTTAAAATCACAGAAAATTACTAATAATAAGATGAATAGACATGTCATCGTTTGTATTTCTTTCTAGAACCGATATCGCCACTTTTTTACTTCTCCTGCTATTAATGCGCACACGCTTTGAGTTTTCGTATTATTTACCAAACTGCAATACTCGCCAGTGGAATTATGTTTTTAGGGTTCCGTATCGCAAAAGGAAAGAACGGAAACATTATAGGATCACTCCGAAACTACCGAACCTTTTTTTAAATTTTTGAAGTTGAAATTGGTACACATACCCAACGATAGAGACTTCGAAAAATTGTTTAATGAAATCTCGACGGAAAAAGAAGGTAGTTTTATTTGGAAAACTAATTTGTTTGTTTATTTGTTTTTATGCCCCGAGGCTCCAGACCTCTAAATCCGGCTCTAATTGATTTGATTGGTTCTGTGATTATAACAGATTAACATGCAACATTTTCCAGAATAACGTCAAAACGTCTACGTCGGAAACACGACGAATAATGAGTAATAATGAACATTTGTAAATTATAGAATCAACATAGAGGAGATAAAGTACGACATAATTACATGTAATGAACTGAAACAATTACTTTACTCACCCGCTATAATTAGTAATTGTTTCAGTTCATTAACATGGACCTCCGCAAAGTAACGCCTGATTCAATAAATTATAATTACATGTATAAAATTTCAGCATCAACTCACGCCGCTTGACACGAAATAATGTTGCGATCACTTACTTTTAACCCCCCAGTACCTACGCTAGTAGTACCCACTGCTGCTAAAACAACAATATCCCTTTGCCGATATTTTCTACAAGCCTATTGTCACTAATGACCGTTCGTTATCATCTAAAAGGATAATCCTTAGGCCCATACTACACGGGCGGTTTCCCGCTGCGGGAAACCGCTCGACGGAGCTGCGCAGTGTAGTTTGCACCATACAACTTACATATAAAATTGTGTCTAGTGGCGGTTCAGAAGCGGTTTCCCGCGGCGGGAGAACCGCCCGTGTAGTATGGGCCTTACAACAGATTTAGGAACAAAGGCCAGGTGTACAAAAATATTAGCTTAAAATGTTGGTTTACAATGTTATTTTATATTGTCTTAGGATTTAATGATATTTACACGATTTGAAGTAACGAAATGAAATTTACCTAGCGACGATTTGTCATAGAAAATCGCCACAATGAATAATGTTAATTTTCATTCAGTTCGTGGGCACGGAACTTCCACGTTAATGTTTTTTAAGTTGATTTGACTTTATTAGTTTACACTTTTTTTAAATAACTACACTTTACACAGTCGACTAAATTTTAATACAAAAAATAACGTCCTTTATTTTATTATTGCATCAAGTTACTTGCCGCTTATAATTATTTACATAGGTAGTGATTCAACGATTATAAGATTTCATTTTTGACAGAGAGGGGACCTGCCGTTGGTTGTTACTAATCTTACTTAGGTATAATTATACTTAGTTAAGGGACTATCATCACAGATTCTGCTTCGTTAGTATTTATAACCAGTTGATTTATCTGTCAAAAGAAAAAAAAGTTAGGCATGACCAATTTATCGAGCATTATTATTATTATTAGTTCATCTAGTTCGTTTATTTTATTTTTTAAATAATGCAAATAATTTGACAAAATACCTAACGCGAGTGTCCGTGATAATTACTAAATATGGTAAGAAAAGAAATAACTATGATTGTCTTATGAAAATGGTATGAGGAGACCAAACTTTGATATTAAATTAAACATTTACTACAACGTTTTACCTTTCTCGCTTGCTTGGTCGCGAAGGGGCAAGGCAAAAGGTTGATTGATATGGAACTCTGCAAATAAACGCCTGAATTTATTATTTAAACACTTACTTCATTTGGCATCGATTTCTCGAGAGCGACTTGTCGGTCGGCATCGCCTTCGGATAATATCCAACCTTCCTCTTTGAGGTCCACAGTCTACAAAAGAATACATCCATTATCATAAAACCGAAGCGCACGGACCTTAATCATCAGAGGTCGGTATTTTCACGACAAAACAAAAGACTGGCGCAATAGAGCTCTAGTCTTTTGTTTTGCAAAGGCACGGTTTTTATTGATGTCGAGTATTATTAGGTAGATATATGTATGTATAAAAAGTCATAAATTCCGACCTTTGTTATTGTAGAATAACAATACATCTACACTAATATTATAATGGGAAAGATTTTTATTTTTGTATATTTGTAAAGAATAAACTTGAACTAGTAGAACTATCCGTTTACAGATAAACAATAGGCAAATGATGTTTTAAGGACAATTTCCACCAAACGGCCCGCATCGGATCGGCACGGAAAGAATTTCGCGATCTTTAAACGATACTGAATCATATATGCATTGTTTTTAAGTCTATATTACCAAACTGCGCACAACAGCTTGACCGCGCTTGAGCGCCGCGAGGATCGTGGCCGAAAGTATGCTGCGACGCGCGATCGGCTCCGTTCGGATGTCGTCGCGTACGATTGAGGCCGTGAAACTATTTGACTACAGTATAAGTTTGCTTAGTATAAGTTTTACTTCACAAAATACTTCTCGGTCGCGTTTACGTAAAAAAAGTCAATTACTATGGAAACATGGACAGCGCCACCACCATGGCACGCGTCCATGTTTCCTTCCATAGAATTGAAATTTTGAAATTTTTACGTATTTGGTGAAGTAAAACTTATACTAAGCACTCAGGGCGCGGATACGTTCACAAGCGACGGTACGGTGCCGATCGTATGCGCCGACATCCTGCCAGACGCGATCGCCTGTCGCCGATGCGGGCCGATTGGTGCAAATTAATTGTCCTTTAGACACAATGCTCAACACAAATCTTTAGGCTTTAAACTATTCAGACAAGTGGCTAAGTAAAGTTTTTAAAAGAGGTGCTTTTTTGACTATTTATTTATTTATTTAGGCAATAATCCCATTCACAATTACAATAATACAGGTCACACAACTATTTACGTGTTCGAGATAACAATTGTGTAATTTTATGGCTGACAAGACGTTCGTGCTCAGAACTTAGTAGAAACAGAAAAAAAAACGAAGTCAGTTGTCACTTCTGTCATTGTCAAATAAAATATAACTGTTTGCGTTTAGGCCTGTTACCGAACAACGGCCAACCGATAGTGTCTTTATCAACCTCGACATTGGCAGAAAGAATCATCGATAGTAGGTATCGATCGAGCTATATTTAAAAAAAAAATTGGTATTGCGTTCAGGCCTGTACGCTTATTGTCTAGCGCTGCGCTGACACTTGCTATCGCAATCACTTTTTCTTTCTGTCAAACGGTATGAGATGGTAAAGCGGGGTTTACACGGGTGACTAAAACCCCACGATTTTTGCCACGATGCTAAAATCGACCGTCTAAATGGCAAATTATCCGTCCGAATTGCCGTTTAGACGGTCGATTTTAGGTCGATTTTAGCCGAGCGGCAAAAATCGTGCGGCTTTAGTCACCCGTGTAAACCCCGCTTTATGGTGAAAGCGATGGCAAGCGTCCGCGCGTTAGACAATACGGTCTCTGGTAATTTTTCCGCGCTTGATCTGTGTGAGCGCCGCGTACAATAAACTAATGATACTCACAGTCTTGTCGATGGACTCCATGTCCTGCTTGTGTACTTGTTTGATGTGGTCCTTGAGAGCGAAGGTCCGTGCGTAGGACGCGCCGCACAGTGAACACGAAAACTTGAGGTTGTTTTGCCGCGCGTGCGTCTCCGTGTGCGCTCGCACCGCGTACAGAGATGCGAAGGGCCTGATCAAATAAAAATGGAATATGTTTTTTTTTATTTTATTAGCCTGACATAGTGTCCCACTGCTGGGCAAACGCCTATCCTCTTGACCTCCACAACTCCCGGTCTGGCGCAATATTAGGCCAAATAAATAAATTATTTTAATTTTTTGCAAAAGTATTTTTTCCTGGTTGTTCTTACACTCTCATAGGTTAGTTGGAAGAGTTTTGTACCAGATATTTATATTTATGCTGCACTACATGTAGTTTAGTGTCACGGCAGTGGACACACACAGACAGTCGATGTACACACTGAATGTCTAGTGTCAGGTGTCGTCGTGTATCCTGAGCATAACAACTCGTTTTTCATTTCACATAACAGCCATATAATACGCGTGCGTCGACGGCGCGTTTAAAAAACGCCGAATGCATAGGCACTTACAGGGGATGGTTTTTAACATCATATTTTTTTTTTATTTTAACGAATTTGGAGTATAAATTGGAAATAGGCTAAATTTGTCAGATACGCGGAATTATCCAATGCCAGTTACGCGGATTTGCACTTTGCTCGACGAATATAAATTAACCATGAGCTTTTCGGTGAAGGAGAACATAGAGGGGAACATGCGTATACGAAGCAATCCAATGGTGTGTGCGAAGTACATAATCTACACTGAGCCCGCATGGGTCCAAGTTCTCTTGTTCTCAGAGAAGTCTTGTGGCCAGCAGTAGGATGTATATAATTAATTACTTTGTGGCAAGACCAAAAAAAATCTTTGTGCCAAGTTTTTTACTGCGCATTCTTCTTGACAATCATGAATCATTATCTTTCCGATAGCGCTGGTAGACTAAAGAATGCACAGTAAAAGATCCCTTAACCCTTAAACCATTTGACTACCCTGTCAAGACATTCGATTTTGGACCGTAAATGCTGCTAATTTGAATCGGCTTTGATATCTGTTTGACGGCAAATATATTGCCGGTATCGATTGAAGGGTTAACGGCCTACTACCAGAATTATTTTTTTTAAATTTGGTTTTGATAGGCAGGATATAAGATGACCCCGGAATTGTGCCAAGTACCCACGAGACGCAAAAGTTTCGAACGCCAGCAAGTCAAGAGCTAATTTACCTGTTACAATGTTGGCAGGAGAAGGGTTTGGTGTGTGAGTTCTTGTGGCCAGCCAGTTGAACGCTCGTCTTGAACGCTTTCGGACAGAACGGGCATTTGTACGCGCGCACGTCGGAGTGAGTCAGCAAATGGTGGTTGTATACGCTGTGTGCTTTAAACCTGGACCAAACGTAACACAAATAATGTACTACTATGCGATTCAATGAACATTACGAATGGACTTGCTAACAACTTCACTCGCAACCTGCCAATTTTAGAGTTGCTAGCTGTGTATAGTATAAATCTTCCCAGGTGAATTTTTCGCTTCGAGCCCTTATCTTTCAAAACAAACGGTATCGTCATAGTATTAAGGTTCAAATTTAATGTAATGGCTCGAGGCGAAAAATTCACCTGGTAAGATTTATACTATAAACTAGCTTTTGCCCGCGACTCCGTCCGCGTGGAATTAGTAATTTGGGCAGCTTATTTTTTTTATCAAATTTGCTTTTTCATCATTTATTGCTCTCCTTAGTTCCTCGATATAAAAAAATTACCCGCCCCCGCAACACCCCCCCCCCCGCAAACCCCCTCAACTCCCTCCCAACCCCGCCCCCCCCCCCCACCAAACCCCACGCACACCCGCGTTCACATTCACCACCATACTCCCAAGTCAAGCGTGCCTATTGAAGTTTTACTTCAAAAACCCCTGATTTTGAAACATTTTTCCGCTCCGCTCCGCTCCTATTGGTGTTAGCGTGATGATATATAGCCTATAGCCTTCCTCGATAAATGGGCTATCTAACATTGAAAGAATTTTTAAAATCGGAGCAGTAGTTCCTGAGATTATCGCGTTCAAACAACAAACAAACAAACTCTTCAGCTTATTAATTCTTCTAAAAACTGTTCGATAAATTCTTAAAATAGACGTATCTTTCTTATTTGTGAACCGATTGAAATGAAACAAACACTAAATGTTAATCCAAGAAAATACCAACATATCAGTGAAAACCGCATCCTTCTAGGTTAAGCCGTTTCTGAGATTAGCGCGCACAAACGCACAGACAAACAGACAATAATTCTAAAAATCATTGTTTTGGGTTCTATTGCGCTAATAAATAGCCCTAGTGACAGTTTTTCTCAAATATCTTCAATGTACAGACACCGACTTGTTACAGATTTATTATATGTATAGATGTGTATTTTTTTTTAAATAAAATGCAACATAAATTAAATTTCGAAATTTTAAACCGATTTTAAAATGGAGGTTCTTATTTTATCTGTATTTTTTTGCCAAATTTCTATGCCGTACACTGGACTAACGAATGGACCAGATTGTACACATTATAAAAATATATTGATCAAACTTAGATCTAGTAAGTAATATACGATAATAGGTATGCCTAAAGTAGGTAACATGAAAACCTGTATTTTAGACAAAGAAACAACCACATTTTTATTTGGGTGGGTAATAAAATAACTGCATCGTCACTTCATTTTTTTAAACGGAATTTTTGTGGAATTATTTTTCTACAAAATTAATGTACTCTCAAAGACAAGTTCAATAATTACGGTAAAAGAATCAGAATTGCAAAAATTTACTGGTAACATTTGACACTAGCGACGAGTGAAGTTTTAAACAAATCCAACCCTAATGTTCTTTAAAACCCAGCCAGAGTAGTCTGTAAACCACATAGATCTGTGGGTGGACAAAGCCTAATAATATGTCACACAGTATATGGTTTAGATATGTACCTCTTGTTGCAATGTGGACACGCGTAGGGCCGCGCTCCTGTGTGCGTGCGCATGTGTAGCGTGAGGCAGTATGATACTCGGAATGATTTTCCGCAGATCTCGCACGAATGTGGTTTCTCGCCTAAAACAATCACAGAATAAGTTGGATATTTGTGCACTTATAAATACACGATGATTTTTTAATTAAGGATGTCTATTTTTTGCAATGTATAGTAAATCGAAAACCATTTCGAGATAAATGCTTTTTAACTCGTTTTCTGTAGTTATTTAATTTTAATATTATGTAATGAATTTATTACATAACACATAAACATAACAAATAAGCGATGACCTTCATTTGACTTTGGTGTAAATTGCGTGACCGGTCCAAGTCGTACTTTATTCTGTGTGGTTAGAATTCTTCACAATTTACGCGTGGATTATACTACGGAGTTTGATTTGGACCCACTGCCTGACAAACAACAAACAAACAGCACACAGCACCAGTAAAGTGACACTAATTACAGTGTACCACTACGCAAAAAAAAATTAAAGGGGTTGCCTTATCGTACGCATTTAGATAGATTTAGAAATTTGGCAGTGTGGGAGCCCTCAATTACAATCTGACGCTATCAACCAAAATAGTTTCAATAATTAATTTTGAAAAAAGTAGTGAACTATATGACAAAATATTGAAATTAGTTTCTTATAATTGACGTTTCTATACAAAAAAATATAAAAGCCACTGGCAATTTTTTTTAGACATTCCCAATTGGTGATCAGGAACCAGTTATTCTAGATGTAGCGATCACGTTTAAGTCGCAATTGCGTGAATCAAAAGTAGGATTAGAGTTACACAAAAGTTAGTGTCAATTTTATTATGACATTGTTGTGACACATAATTAAAAAAAAGTATGTAAGTATGTAATGTCAAACGAATTCGCCTCAATAATCTCCTTGTAGCGAATAGCTATGAATGGAAAACTCATTACTAACGAAATTAAGGAGATAAATAATAATAGGACGTAATGATAATGATGGACCTTTTACAGTGGTTCAGCCATTAAATTTAATAATTGAATATCTAAAAAATATTAAGAGTTAAGACACTAGTTTGTTCGAGAAATTAACTCTATTTGACCTGAATAATCTTCTCTCAAAGTTAACGGAAGTAAAAAAAAAACAGTGTAGTGGTCCTGTATCCATCTACCCATGCATTCATACGTACCGGTGTGTATCCGCTCATGTTTGACCTTCTCGTGCGGCCGAGCGAACTGCCGATTGCAATACATACACATGTATGGTAGCGATTTGTCTTGTTTATTTTGTGGTACCTGAAAATGATCATAGATTTAAAGCTACTGCTGTAAAATAGACTAGCTAGGGCCTATGTAACTATAAGTAAAATGTAACACCGACACCAATATCGGTATTTCTATTTTTCCTTGTAACCAAATAAGAAATTGTTAAATAGGGAGTTGAAATTGGTTCGTTTGGTTGCGCACTTTTCAAGTCTTTTTTCACAGTAAAAAAACGTAACTTTACTATTCTTCAGTTCTTGTTAAACATCGTTAAACTTGTCCGATTTGTTACGTTTTTTTTATTGTAAAGGCTTGAAAAAGTGCGTAACCAAACGGACTAATTCCTTGTAACCAATTAAGAAATTGTTAATAGGGAGTTATAATAACAATTTCTTAATTGGGTACAAGGAAAAAAAATAGAAATGTCCACATAATACTAATGTTATTTATTATGATCCTATTTTAATGACTTAGATTATTTATGTTTTCGATGTCGGCCTGTATAGAGATTGGCACTATGCCTTAAAAAGTGAGATCTTCACCTCACTTGAGCAGCGAGCGTTTGCGACTAGTGAGCATATTTCCCCTGACCGCAAGTGCAAAGCATTAGCTTTGTCCAACTATGGAACTAAACTTCACCCTACTATGAAACAGTTTCGATACACTCCAAAAAATATTACGTGAGCATTTTTGTTTTTACTCACCTTATCAATATTATGTACGCTCATATGCATCTCCAAATATTCACTAGAGTGGAATTTCCTGTTGCAGATATCACAGTTGAACTTGTTGTCGGTTTTGTGCGAGTTGTGATGCACCGCTCGGTAGTCGATGGGTATCAGTTTGTTGCATATGGAGCAGAGGAACTTGTCGTTGCTGGGCTCTGTTCCTTCCGTCTCCACGGGGAGTTCTATGGGCCGCGCTCTAAAAAAAACGGTTTTTACTTGAAAATAAAAATAAAAGTTTTGCCGCGTGGCAACTATGGGCTAAGTCCTCTCAGCACTGCTGTGTGACATATATTCTCGTAGGTTGAGTTACTAGTTCTCCAGCTATATATTTATAAATTTCGTCGGAGATAGGG
The DNA here is from genome assembly GCA_947859365.1 of Archips crataeganus. Taxonomy (NCBI): domain Eukaryota; kingdom Metazoa; phylum Arthropoda; class Insecta; order Lepidoptera; family Tortricidae; genus Archips; species Archips crataeganus. Next base: position 11,672,456 of record OX402061.1, on the reverse strand, counting down.
CAAAACCGCTTATCTACCATACGTAACCTGTCTGTGTTAAAAAATTTAGATGTAAGTAGGTAAGTATTAAATACTTTAGATGTATTTAATTTAATAAAAATCTGTTTGAAAAAAAAATCTTGTTGACTTTCTTGGCGGATTCTTCTCTACAGGGTTTTTCCGAACCGGTGATCGATTCTTCGACATTGATAAGTGCTTAAATTGAAATTTACTGAATAAATATATTTAGACTTTTACGTAAATACCGCGCATCTGCACTACAAATAGTTATAGAGGGGTTGGTTTTAACTTCATATTAAATTTGTTTATTTTAACGAATTCGAAATGAAAATTGGAAATTGCCTGAATTTATCAGATACGCGGAAATATCCAGCGCCAGTTAAGCGGATGTGCACTATCCCCGAAGATTTGAAATTAAGTCATAGCATAGTCTTAGTATAAGCCATCAACATATCTCTCAAGTTGCGGCTTTTCTCAAGTTCTTGAAATCTCGGGAAAAAAGTAGCCTATGTAATTTTCGAAACGTCCAACTATCCAACATGCCAAATTTCATCCATCCCATCCAGCAATTTCAGCATGAAAGAATAACACACACTAACATACACAAACTTTAGCATTTATATTAGTAGAATTAATAGCATGTATGTATACTTACTTGACAGGGTCATGCATCCTTCTATGTAGCTTTAGCGACTTGTTACTCGGGAACACGGTGGAGCAAATGTCACATCTAAATGGTCCTGAGTTGTCCGTTTCACTCTCTGCAAAAAACATTACATATTAATACTGCATTGTCTATTACTTCACAAGTTACAAGAAAGCCAGTGACATGCCAGCATCATCTTGATTTGTGGATGATAGTCATTCAACATTACGAATGAAAAAAAATCTTTTTATTTCAAGAAAAATTAAAAACTACTAAATCAAACTTCTGCTTAGTCTCTAATCGCAACTTTTAACCTTTTGACCGCCACGCATCGTTTTTGTTTGGAACAAAATTGATTCTTATGCGGATGCGGGTAGGTTTAATTTTGTATTACCGTACTGTCGTCTATAGCCGACGCTGGCGGTCAAAAGGTCTGAATGTGTGAATGAATGGATCAGCCATTCAAATAGGTGTGCGTAAAATACGTTAACCAAATTATCTTTGCGGAAGACATACACCGTGTTTTTTAGGGTTCCGTAGTCAACTAGAAACCCTTATAGTTTCGCCATGTCTGTCCGTCTGTCCGTCCGCGGCTAAGCTCAGAGACTGTTAGTACTAGAAAGCTGTAATTTGGCATGAATGTATATATCAGTCACGCCGACAAAGTGATTAAATAAAAAAAACTAAAAAAATTTTTTTTGTGGTACCTCCCATAGACGTAGTGGGGGTGATTTTTTTTTTCTCGACTAACCCAATAGTGTGGGGTATCATTGGATAGGTATTTGAAAATAAATAGGAGTTTTCTAAAACCATTTTTTGATAATGTGAATATTATCGGAGATATTCACTCCGAAAATTCAAAATAATGTGTCCCCCCCTCTAACTTTTAAACCGCATGTCTAAAAAATATAAAAAAATTCACGTAAGTTAAACTTCATAAAAACTTTCTAGGAAAATTATTTTCAACTTAATTTGTTGAGCAGTTTTTAAGTTTTTGTAAAAAAATATTTCTAAACTAAGATTGTAATTTAACCGCCATTGCAAGCATTTTTTTTTCTTTAAGTACCTATAAGATCACGCTAACAGTATCTTCTATCAAATAAAAAAAAATTACATCTGAAAAACAATTAACATACATTCTAGTTCCAGTAGTTTGCAGATAGATTAATTACCCAATTCGCTGATAGATGGCGCTGTACCGCCGACCAAAACTACCACATTATAGTATAAATCATCCCAGGTGAATTTTTCGCTTCGAGCCACTACATTAAATTTAAACCTTAATACTATGACGATACCGGTTGTTTTGAAAGATAAGGGCCCGAAGCGAAAAATTCACCTGGGAAGATTTATACCATAATAAAGTACCTCTGCAAAGATTTTTTCGTAAATGCTACGGAACCCTATCTTGGGCGTGTCCGACACGCTCTTCGGCCGGTTTTTTTTTTCGTTGACTTTAAATGGATATTCAAGAGGTCAAATTAAATTAATTTCTCTAAGACACTAGTCCTACCTCTTATAGTTTAAAAGACAATCCAGAATAAATATAATTAAATAAAATGAAAAAAAAAACACGGTATTAAGCGGGAATTTACAAAAAAAATATCTTATGAAAAGTTAATTCTTACCTGTATGGACTTTATGAACTTTCATATGAGCACTTAATGATTTTGAATTTTCGTAAGCTACAGGACAGTGCGGGCATTGATACTTAGCTGAAAGGAAAAACATTAATTAATTAGGATATAGTAGTATTGGGGCTTAATAGTCATATTCAATTTATTGATACTATGTAATGCGTATGTTTAAAAGGTACAACAAGCAACTTACGTGATTTACATGGGTGCGATTTGAATTCATCCAACGACGTTACATAGATATTGCACATCATACAGTTGTAAACTTTAACTTTTTTGCCGCCTTCCAACGTCTGCATTTCTTTCACAATCACCTTGTGATACGGACCTTTTTTGATATCTATGAAATCACAAACACACATTTGACTTAGATCACAAATTTGTTTGTATAATTTTTATACAGGCAACCATTATAATTTATCTTATTTAAGGGATATACATGTATTAGGTCACATATTTAAGGGGGAGGGTCTGACGATTTGTAACGCAGTAAAAAACAAGGGGTTGCATTGCACTCCGGGAGTGCCGGCAGAAGTGAAAACTTGAACATTGTGCCGTCTTCCCATCCCAAAAAGTGCACAACGCCGCTAAAAAAGTTTTCACTTCAAAAATAATTGCGGTTTTCATAGTATTGAATGTGACAAGGGAATGGGGGCCTTATTGTCTAACGCACGAGCGCTCGCGATCGCATTCACCGTCTCTTTATACTCTCATAGTATATGGTATCCCGTGTAACAATAAGAGTGTAGTGTAGTAAGAAAGAAGTGGTCAAAATTATTGAAATTCCTGAAGCACTATACAACAAGGCTTCTGGTCTAAAAATTATGAAAATCGATTTGACGTAATTTATGGATAGCTACTTATATGAAAAACATTAGAACACATGTTCATACTTATCAAAATTTGTTACACCACAAGAGTCCTATTCAAAAAATTTGCACACAATTAAGGGATTTAATCAAAAGAAAACTTAATTGACTACTTTGTGTAACGAAAGTTCTCATATAGTTTGTATGACTAACTTTATTTACACAAAGGAACTGATTGTGATTTTGTTTTCATTAAGCCCTCCCAAGGGAGTCAAGACTATGTATTTTTTTTTAAAACAACCCACAACTCGATGTATTAATTTGTTACTAATAAAAAATACTAAATAAAATGCTTACCATTTTTGACCTTTATGTTTCTGACCACACTGTCAACTTGGACCACTCGTTTTTCTGCCAGCCGAGTAGGCTTAGTAAGCTCTTGTTTGTAAACGAGTTGCTCTGTCTGCATGGGTTGTAATGCCACTAAAAAGAAAAAAAAAATGTAAAAAAAATTACAAATGTTACAGTAAATTGATGTATGTGAGAAGCTATCCTTAATGGAAAGCTGGAACAAGACAAGATGGAGAAAAAGAATTTACTGTTCCACAAAATTCACCAAATCATCCAGTTGACTAACTAAGAACCCAAAATTCAAAATGTTAACTATTCAATGACAATTTTTAACATGTTCTTTTATGATTAAAAAGCGAAAACGTTTTCCGGGTGCGCCGGTGAGATTTGAACCCACGTCTCCTGGGTATGCGCCCCAACCTGGGTGTTCTACCAATTGAACCACGTCGCTTACAACCGACTTCCCCGAAATTCTTAATCGCTTACATACGCCAACAGTGGCGTGTGGTAGCATCCATCACAACTATTAGAAGCTACGACTCCTACGTTCCAAATTAGTTGGAAAAGCGTAAGAAATGATGCACCACATCTATTAAGCAAGCTTAGTTTCGGTGAGCAGACGTAACTGCTAATAAAATAAAAATAAATAATATGTTCTTTTATCAGTACAAAATAACATGTCAAAAATTGGATGGTGACTAAAAATCACCTAGTATAAAATGGTTTTTTTAATGTTCTATGTGTTATTATGCAATCAGTTGAATGACTGAGCAGATGAGTTGCGTGATCCATGGTGTGTAGAGAATACTATACAAACAGATAATACTAAACTTTTCTATACTAGGACTTACAGTTATCTCCAACAGTGGCATTCAACAGGACGGGCGCTTCGACAATGTCGCCGGTGTCAGTGATAACGCGTCGTGAAGTCTGCTGGTCCGTGGTGATTATCTCTTCTTTGCTAATTGGTTCGTATTCCGCAGGCAGGGTGCAATGTTCCATAGATTCCTTGAAATAAATAGTTTGATATCATGACTACAGTAAGCCAGAGGTGCCTTTTGCTATGGGGAAATGGCAATGATTGACACAGTTAAATCATGAATTAAATCACAATTTAAGTCAGATGATTTTTTTCAAATGTGTTTAATTTTACTTTCTTTCACCAAAATCAACATAAAAAACAGATTTAGAAATTACATTATGTTAAAGGTTCTTTTAAATAAATAAATAATAAATAAATATCACGGGACAATTCACACCAATTGACCTAGTCCCAAAGTAAGCTAGGCAAGCTTGTGTTATGGGTACTAGGCAATGGATAAACATACTTATATAGATAGATACATACTTAAATATATATTAAACACCCAAGACCCGAGAACAAACATTCGTATTTTTCATACAAATATCTGCCCCGACACGGGAATCAAACCCGGGACCTCAAGCTTCATAGTCAGGTTCTCTAACCACTAGGCCATCTGGTCGTCTTTTAAACCTGAAAGAAATCAAATATAATAATACTTAATTCAAAATACTAGTTTTCCAGCCTTTTCAATTGCCAGGAGGTTTCTTAATTTACTATGAACAATTCCAAAGGTGGAAAACTCTTTTTCCACAGCCGCTAAAGAAGCTATCACACCAAACAATTGCTTCAATATTGGAAAAAACTTTGACTGTTCCTCTTCACTAAAAAATCGTGATTAATTAGAATTTTTGATTGATTTTTTCAAAAATCACGATTTTATCCAACCCTGTTGACCAGTCATATTTTCATATTAGAAGTCACTTCAAAAGTCAATTTTTGTCCTACTTTCACAAACATTGACAAAGATGGACAACATAGAAACATTGACAAAGATGGAGCTATTAATAAGCAGGGTTGGCATGATTAAATCATTTTGATTTAAATCATGATTTAAATCACGATTTAAATCAAACGATTTTTTCAATAAAAATCAATGATTTAATCAATTCTCTTTATTGCCATAAATGTTGGTTAAAAATCAATCAATGTAATGTTTTTGTAGTACTTTTTTCCGTAAAATGTTCCCAAATAGCATCTCTTTGGCTTGGCATTTTTTATTTATAATCAATATTATATTACAATCTTAGTATTATGTCGTTTAATAGACGCAACAGCAATAACAAGAACAAGTTCAATGAAAACTGAAACCGAACTGAACAGTCTGAACAAATGAAAGCTTGTTTGGATGAATGAGATATTTTAGGGGAATTTCCGGCGCGCCGTTTACTAAACACCGCACGGGGAATACCTTTTTTCTCAGAGCGCGTTCCGTTTTACGCAAAACTTTAGTTAAAACTATGACAATTGAAAAAATCAAAAAAATCGGATTTTTTTAGGATTTTTTCAATAAATCGCGATTTATACGATTTTTTCAAAAAATCATGATTTTTGCCAACCCTGTTAATAAGCTCATGGTAAAAGTTTGAACATATTACCATCATAAACATTGGAGCTGTTTTGGTGCTTAAAATACCAGAACATGAACTCATGCAATGGACCAATGGTTGTGGTCAGATGTTTTTAAGCACCTAGATGGCTCTGTTGTTTCTAATTGTGACTGTACTAATTTTGTTAATTACCTCAACCACAACATCCTGGTCATTGTGATAGTTCTGGATGTGGTCTATGACGGAGGAGAATGATACCCCGCATGTGTTGCAGCTATAAATCTCCTGGTTTTCCTCTGGATCCACCTCAGGCAGCAGAGCTTCAGGCTCTATCTTCATGTCTGAAACAGTAACATTATAACAAAATAATACACAACAAAAAAACTGCATTCTAGTCTATTTTGTCGGAAATGATACTAATTTTACAGATAAAACGAAAATATAATTAAATAGCCCTAAAGTTTACATGAAACTGTGTGTGAAAGGTAATCAAGCAATTACCAGAAAGTTTACCAAGGATGTTAAGAATCGGTTGCTTACCTTTAACAGTAGTCAAAGATATTGTCCCATCACTGTTCTGTTTAGTGAAAACAGTGTTCCCTGACTTTAGGATGGAGTCGTCAGCTTGGGACACAACAACATAGCGGCTTTCACCATCTTCTTTGACTAGCTTTAATTCCTGCGTTTGAAGGCACGGCTTGGCTAGCTGCTTGCTCAGCAACTCTACATACAGTCTACTGACATCCGTTACTTCAGTCACTTGGGACTGATCTATGATATGGTCCTCTTGGTTGTCTACAAGAGATCATGAAGCATATGATAAAGTTAAGAATGTGTATGACTGCATTTTAGGGGCTAGGAGCCAGAGAAACTAAGTTAAAATCAAGCTTACACATAGCAAATATATTAATTTGGTATTTAGGCTAAAAATGATGAATCAAACTTAGTGTCATATAAATTGAGTGTAGATTACACACCTGTAACATTCTGATGATTTAGGGTCTGGCATTCTTCAGGTTCAATTTGGGTTGTCATTAGGACCCCAGAGTTAGGGCCTTCTGTTTTAGTTTTAGCCACACATGCCTCTGAATTTAAGTGCTCTATCAAATGTGCTATAGAAGAGCATTCATCGTTGCATACAGGACAACGTAAATTAAACCATATTTTAGACAAGTGGTCTACTAACAATTGTTTAGAATTAAATACTTCGCTACAACATAATGGACATTTTAACAACAGATCGCCCATAATGAGGAAATAATCTTCATATATAATGAATTTTCGGTTATCAGATTTTACTCATTATTTTGTAAACATTATCTTGATCATTCCTTGGCGACGATCAAGTGCTAATTTCAGTTTTATTTATACCATTTTTAACCTGAAGAACTTCACACTAATACAAGATTAGAAGAATGAAAATCCAAATCAACGCAACGAAGTGCGGCAGACACAGCGGACATGACACAAGTTTTGACAAATTGACAGAAAGTTTTTTTTTTTACAGATAGATGCAGTTGCAGTATGACATGAGTACGACCATACGACAGATGTTTACAGGCTCCAAGTTGGAAATAATTACATATATGCCAACGTACAGAAAACAAGTATTGTTAAGAGATCGCAACACTGGACGAACGCGCGAGACAGGAAGCGAGTGTTGATCGAGTAAATCGCAAACGCTCGCCTTTTGTCAGGGGGGGCACACTTACATATATCACACTTTTCATGCGACTACAGCGATCTCTGGTTGTTTGGTAAAGAACTAAATTAGCGGCCATCTTGGTTGACTTGTCAAACTTGTCAGTTGTCATTCATCGGCCATGGCCATGGCGTACCAAATTGTACGGTCAAGGACTTTAATTGATAGGCCACTTGCCAATGTTCGTATTTTAGCCGTATAGTGCAAATCGGGTTTAGCCGCTTATACTTCGTATATGCTGATTTGAATTAGACGGCTAAAATACGAATAGTGGCAATTAGCCTATCAATTAAAATTACGCGTAATTATAGCTGTACATCACTACCAACATATACATATAGATAGGTATACATCTATAGATACGTCACATTAGTTCTTCACCAGGGCGTAGGGCAGCAGCACCTTCCATACATGCATATTTGACCATAGAGTTGCCACTCCTGTTCATATAATATTACAATACTCTTTGCCTTTTGTGTCGCGACTTGGTCGCGACTCGTGCAAATATATATGACTGTAGACACTACAGAGGGTCATACTAGAAAAATAAATATTAATGTAGTATTTGGCATTTAACATAAAAAAGTAAGGTATTTAGGGTAGGATATTTTAACCGCAGCGTGGGGCGTACGCGTGAAGCGACGGAGCATGCACAGCGCGCTGCATAACACTGAATCATATGCGCTATGCCGCGCTACTGGACTGTGTCGCCGTATATATGATTCAGTGTTATAAACCGCGCTAGGCACACTACGTAGGTGCCGTCGGTTTGTAGTGACCCTAAAACACAGCGACGACGGTATTCATTTGTCTATGGTTATTTTGTGGTTATTTTATATATAGCAACATTGGTTTCAAGTCAAGACAAAAAAAAAACTGTAACCATAAAGATCGCCATTTTGTGGTTCTAGTCGTGGCGTTTTTTGGTTTATTGAGTTTTATAGAGCGAGATCATTGTTTTCCAACTCATTACAATACAAAATTAACTTATTGACACGCATAAGCTTAGAAGAATATCACGAGCTATTGATTATTTACTCAGTAAAAAGTTGTGATGACACTACCCAAGTAATGTGATATTTTATTATATTTGTTTATGTACATTAGATCGGCGCGGGAAAATTTAGATTGTTGGCCAAAATGTTGGGAAAGAGAATGCATCACAACAGCAAAGGCAGGTTAGCTAGCAAAGGCCACGATGGCAAACCGTCTAGTCCAGGCTTATCCCCATACAATAAGCCTGCGAAACTTCCCGGTTCTGTGTCCGTTGGCAAAACCAAGGTAGAGACATGTCCAATACCATACATCAGAATTCAAGAGAACCCGGTGCTTTTGTCTCGATACACAGCTATTGCTGCGAGATCTGCTGATGAACCCATAGGGATGGATGAGTTGGATGCTCTGCAGTTAGAATTGGAGTCTCTCCTCTGCAACACAGCACTGCGGATGCGCTACTTCCAATCCGAGATTGAGAGCATTGACACCAATGAATCGAAAAGAGAGAAAAAGGGCAAAGCGGCAGGCAAGCAACTGCAATATTCAGTGAAAAGAAAATTCCCAGACGATAAGCTTGTGAAGACCAAAGACTACACTAAATTGTCCAACCAGCCCAAAATGCCGAAGTTCAAAAATTACAACAATGCATCTAGTGGCGCTTCACATGCCAACTATTCAAATGATCTGATGAATTCTGATAATTCTGTAAAACTGGAAATGTCTCAGTTTGCTCTACCAAAAAACAACATTCCATATAAATTCTGGAACTCTGTGGAACCCTACTGCGCACCTGTTACACTGGACGATATTAAGTTTTTGGAATCGCTGCTAGCCCAAAGCAGTAACACTACCCTCCCTCCAATTCCACCTTTGGGCCGGCATTACTCTGAAGTGTGGGCTGATGAGCAACTTACTGAAGACCAAAATGCGTCCAATCCAAATAAACAGAAGTCATCAGGAATGTCTCCAGATGCCTCGCTTTTGCGTAAGAAAACTGAGAAATTGACCGAAAATATGATTACAGGTCCATTGACTCAGAGGCTTGTCTCGGCCTTGATGGAAGAAAATGTACTGCCATATGAAGTACCTGATGTTAAAGTAAAGCAAAATACTAATGCAAAAAGCAACTACAAGAACTCACTCACATTAGAAAAATGCTTGAGAAAGGAGCTTGTAGAACAGGGGATATTAGACCCCGAAGACTTGCCTCCCCTCACAAACCCAGCTGATGATGAAATATTGGCTGAAATAAAAAAATGCCAGACAGAATTGACTGCTGTGAGGAAAGATAATTGTCGTAATCTGAAGAACCTTATAGGTCTTTGTAAGCAAGAGATGATTCGACTGAACTTGAAGAAGCAACTGGACCAAGTGGATGTCGAATGTATTGACATTTACAAGAAGATGGTAGCAGCAAAACAAAAGAAACGGCCAATTACTAAGAAGGAAAAAGAAGATGCTTGGCGAGCAATCAATGAGCAGATTAGGCTAAATAAGGAAATCAGTTCATTGCCCCTCACAGGTCCAAACACTAGTTAATTAAGTAAAAAAATATGTAAGCTTTTAATTAGTCGAACATTAAATCAATATGGCAATTTCATTGTATTTCATTCAAACCTACCTCAATCTACTAATGACAACCAGCCAACTGAGAGTTGGACTCGCGTACAAAAGGTTTGCATGTGTATGTCAAAAGATATGCTGTATCTACATTATAATAACAATAACCCAATGTTAACAGAGCCCTGCAGCAAAATGTATGCAGTGTGGGGTCATTGTCAGCTCATGTATAAATACATATCGCACATCTAGATCTGAAGAGGGTCAACTCAACATAATATACCATTCTAATTTAGACTTCAGACAATTTCTAAAAGGTCTGAATTAAAATGGTGTATTATTTTGAGTTGACCCTCTTTAGATCTAGATGTGCGAATATTAGTTTGTATTACTAAGCTTCAGTTATTATTTATTTTATTAGCAGTACGGCTGCTCACCGAGTCTAAGATTATTTAATTCAATTAATTAGATTATTTTAATTTTTCATTTCTTACGCATTTCCAATGTAATTTGGAACGTAGGAGTCGTAGCTTCTAATAGTTGCGATGGATGTTACCACACGCCACTGTTGGCGTATGTAAGCGATTAAGAATTTCGGGGGAGTCGGTTGGATGCGACGTGGTTCAATTGGTAGAACACCCGTTGGGGCGCATACCCGGGAGACGTGGGTTCGAATCCCGCCGGCGCACCCGAAAAACTTTTTCGCTTTTAAATAATCTTAGATTCGGTGAGCAGCCGTACTGCTAATAAAATAAATAATATTTGAATAAATAGATGTGGTACATCATTTCTTACGCATTTCCAATGTAATTTGGAACGTAGGAGTCGTAGCTTCTAATAGTTGCGATGGATGTTACCACACGCCACTGTTGGCGTATGTAAGCGATTAAGAATTTCGGGGGAGTCGGTTGGATGCGACGTGGTTCAATTGGTAGAACACCCGTTGGGGCGCATACCCGGGAGACGTGGGTTCGAATCCCGCCGGCGCACCCGAAAAACTTTTTCGCTTTTAAATAATCTTAAGCTTCAGCTGTCTCACACAAAAAAAAGCGTGTTAAAAAAGAAGAATATTGAGAAACTTATAACTCGTGTATTTATTTATAACCAGCCAGAGATGTAACAAACAACATTTCTATTATAATGATCCTATCAAAAGCTTGATTTGTAAAGTTAGGCTGCGGCTCCACTGAGGCGGAGACGAGCGGAGCTGAGAGGAGACGTGTGGGGATTGACCAATCATATTACATGAAATCCACATCTCGTCTCCGTTCATGTAATATGATTGGTCGATCCCCACACGTCTCCTCTCAGCTCCGCTCGTCTCCGCCTCAGTGGAGCCGCAGCCTTATAGAGCCTTAAAAAAACTTACAGCTGAATTGATAGTCTCTTCCCATTTAGGGTTCCGTACCCAAAGGGTAAAAACGGGACCTTGTTACCTTACCTACTAAAACTCCACTGTCCGTCTGTCTGTCACCAGGCTGTAACACATGAACCGTGATAGCTAAACAGTTGAAATTTTCACAGATGATATATTTCTGTTGCCGCTATAACAACAAATACTAAAAATAAAATAAAGTTAAAAATTCAAGGGGGTCGTCATACAGGAAACGTGTTTTTTTCAGTGTTTTTAACTCGATCTTTATAATGGCGTTAACTAGACACTTGATATTTTCACCGGTTATGTATTACTGTACAACAACAAATAATAAAAATATAATACTTATATTAAATATTAATGGGGTCCTACCTAACTAACCAATATTTATAAAACGATCTCACACTGCGTACATTTTACTTAGAAGCAGGGTTCTGCTAATACTGGATTATTATATTTACGGCGTATATTTTGACATACCTACCTAAAAATTTGCACGGAGCCCGCAGTGCGCGAGTCCGACTCGCACTTGGCCGTTTTTTGTAAACAGGGTTCCATTGTGCTAAAACTTTTGGAAAACGTAGTTTAATCATTTTACAGAACTATTATACGATTAAATTTGTAGTTATTCAAATTTAAAGTGCTTTATTTATATGGTTTCGATACTGCAATTCATAAATACGAAATAGCATTAATTAATTCAATCATCGTTTTGAATTTCGGTCAGAAGTGATTAAAATTCATACGTAAAACGGAACTTTTGTAAACAGCTGACGCTGTCAGTCACTTCAGTCAACTACTGTTTGAAATTTAAAATTCAACGAATTCTCTAGTGAAATTTGTGATTGTGTTGTGTCGTTAAAAGTTAAGAAATTGTGAATTCGGTTGTTACACTCGTAACGAACAACATACATTATTGCTTTAAAGATGGATCATTTAACACCAAATAAGATACAAAGACTAATGCATTTGGCTGAAGATTCATCATCATTTAATATGCCACACAAACTCCCTATTCTTACTGAAGAAGATTTAAAACGGTGAGTATAGACAGTAAATTTATGAACAGTAACACTTTAATAAGAAGAAATTACTTTGCTAGAGTTAAAATTTTTGGTATGAATCATACAAGAATGTTGAAGAATCTAGAGGCCCTAGCTAGCTCACCAATCAATTATTTGTTTATCATCGAATCCAACAGACGGACAAATGCGCTGATAAATATCAAACTCTAATATGTCCGTAGTAAATGACATGGAGATATTATTATGATCCTTATGTTCATGATTTTATTATATTTTCACTAATAAGTCAAGAATCACCATAGGGTGGACATATTGGCGTTTGATATTTATAAACTCAAATATCACACAAGTTGCATTCTTGCATTGTTTTTCATTATTATTTAGTACTTACATTATTAGTGAGTGAAAAATTGATTGATGCAAAGTAATCAATTCCATGATTTTTCTTGCATATGCAAAATGCTTGGGTACAATAAATGGTACTTAGCTAAGACGAAAAACTTTTTACTAAGATAATCAGTGAATGGGGCTGATACACAATAACACTAAACCTAATGGGAATGCTTAACAGACAAAAAGGAAGAGGTTCTCAGGCTAACATATATTTTATTACAAGTTTATTACTTTTTTATGCTTGAACAAAAATAGATAATTTTTTAAGGTAATTTTAATGGCTCTTTTTTGCCATAAAAATGTAGCCAGTTATTTTTACAAAATTATACAAGAAGTTTTTTGGATCAGTTCTTGGGGTTTTATAGGTAGACAGGTATTATGTAAAAAGCCGTGGTAGCCTAGTGGTTTGACCTATATAGCCTCTCAATCAGAGGGTTATGGGTTTGAGCCTGGGTTTGCACCTCTGAGTTTTTCGGAATATAAATGCAAAATTATATTTTAAATTTACCACAAGCTATACCCTCCTGCGGCCCATGTCAAATTTTGTTTCAATGAAATTTGAACTTTTTCACTAATGAGTTGAGTTCAATGTCATATTACTCATATTAGAATAAGTCCTAATATTAGGACATCGGACCTCAGGAGGTTACGGTGAAGGATAACATTGTGAGGAAACCCGCACACACTTGTGAAGAAATTAAATGGTATGCGTGAAGTTCCCAATCTGTACTGGGCCCACATGGAAATATGCTTCACTACAAGTATTGTTGGTCCAGCATATTTAATTAATATGCTTATAGTCTAACTAGCTGTCGCCCGCGACTCCGTCCACGAAAAATAGGGGTATCGGAGACCTACCAAATGCGGAAAAAAGTTTCATAAAAATAGGTCAAACCATTTCAGAGGAGTTTGATAATTTTTTTTTTTTTTCTATTTTTTTTTTCGAGGCTTTAGTGCACCTGTGTGACTATGCCAGCCTCATTGGGAGATGTGTGAGTTTGATAAATAAAAGTAAAAATAAATATTAGGGGACAATCTTACACAAATCAACCTAGTCCCAAACTAAGCAAAGCTTGTACTATGGGTACTAGACGACGATAAACATACTTATATAGATAAATAAATAGAAAACTTCCATAACTCAGGAAAAAATATTCGAGCTCATCACACAAATAAATGCCCTTACCGGGATTCAAACCCAGGACCTCTTGCTTCGTAGGCAGGGTCACTACCAACTAGGCTAAAGTGGTTGATAACAGACACCGTGACACGTGATTTTTATATATTAGATGTGTAAAACATTAAGAGTTAGTTAGTTATGTTTGTTGTTTCATTTTTATAAGATTGTTTTTATATCCCCTTTGTTATTCAGTCATCTGAATAACTCAAATTGATTATAAACGATAATGCAATTAATTATGGCCCAAGCCCTCCTATTCTAAGAGGAAGCTTGTTCCCTGCAGTGGGACGTATACACCGTGAAATTTTAGTGGTTGTTTTCCCGAAACAAGGTGATTTAGTTTCGATTGTACAATCGATTTATAATTACTATTTTGACTAGAGTCAAAAATCCAATTGTTAAAAACGAAAGTCGAAAATGACCGCAAACCAATAGTTATTAATTGTACAATCAATACTAAATCACCTCGTTTCGGGAAAACAACCACTAAAATTTCACGGTGGGAAAGATGATTATGTAAGTAAGGGTTCTGTTAGAATTGCTAATAATTGGGATTGTTTTGACTGCAGCCTTAACCCATCTACGGCAGCATACAACATGGAGTCTGGCGCATGTGAATCATCTTCAGGCCTTCTGGATTTAGATCAAGTGAAAGGTAATATCATTTATTTTAAAATGTCAGGAAACATTTATAATTAGAACAATATCCCCAATAGAGTTGAGAGTTCTGCCGTGTAAAAATCCTGGCTCAAAGATAAATGTTTTTATTGTACTAAGGAATTTATGACATTACATTACATTACATTGTATGGAAATAATTGTATCTGGATAATGTAATTTAGATTTTTTTTTATTGGATTGTTTTTTTTTGTAGTCTCATGTTCAAAATGTGTATAAAATAAAAAATGTGAATTGTGTTGCTCTTCTTTTGTTTTTACAAGCTTTTTTATATATTTTCTTTCATCTATATGTACCCACCATAATTCTTGCAAATAAATACTACTACTACTACTACTACTACTACTACTACTACTACTACTACTACTACTACTACTACTACTACTACTTACTACTACTACTACTTTATTTCCATGAATGTAGGGATCTAAAATGTATGTTACATAATTGAATTTGTTTTTTTTTGTTATTTATTTCAGGGATTGGAGAGTCTGATATAGGATCCATAAGCAGATCTGTAAGTCTTTCTTGGTAAAATATACTTCAATGGTTTTGCAATGGTTGGTGGTTTTGATGGTCTGTTTCAAATACAGTTGGAAAATATGTTAAATATGTTATTTATTTTTTATGGTTCAAAGGTTAAATGAGGAATAGATTGTTGTAAATCTGTTTTTGTCCTTTACTGTTATATTCCTGTGTTGTATCCAGAAAGTGGAGTTATAAACAAATTTATTATTTTAGACTGGTTTTCATCCTGGAGAGATGACGGGAAGGTCCACGGGAGCTGAAGAGGCGGTTCCTAAATTCCGCCACTCTAGCTTCAACATGGAAACTCTTACTACTGAACTGAACAGACAGACAAATGAGGTTCAAGACATTATGAGGCATTCTATTGCTACAAATTACTCTTTTCATTCTAAGGTGAGCCCAAGTACTTATTGCTGCTGTATAAAATGAAATAAATATTAACGACCGCTTTACCCTAGTTGGTAGTGACCCTGCCTACAAAGCAAGAGGGTCCTGGGTTTGAATCCTGGTAAGGGCATTTATTTGTGTGATGAGCATGAATATTTGTTCCAGAGTTATGGATGTTTTCTATGTATTTAAGTATTTATTTATCTTTATAAGTATGTTTATCGTCGTCTAGTACCCATAGTACAAGCTTTGCTTAGTTTGGGACTAGGTCGATTTGTGTAAGATTGTCAAAAATAAATCATTAATATACTTTCTTTATTTTCAAAAACTATTTGTTCAAAATGTCACAATGGAATTATATTTGATAAAGTAACTATAATAAAGAGTTATCTTTTGCTGCACTCAGCTATTCTATTAAGAATATGTGTTGAGTGTTTTGTAAGTAAGTTACCATTCATTTTAAATAGTCTGGTACTGACTCTAAACAGTAGAGCAACGCCTTTGACCCTTCTCCTCGCCCAGCATATTCTGCTTGCATCTCTTGATATCTGTCATCCAAATTTTGCTACTTGATTTAGGCGCCCATTGCCACTTCGCTTGTGGAGCGGTCACTCCACTTGCTCTACCATTACATTGAGTCCGTGTTAACATTTAACTATTGCTGTTTACAGAATCTGACTGCAGATGAGGAATCATTTATGGCGAAGCGAGCACCGTTGCCATTGCAGCAGACTCATACGCTTTTTCAGGAGACTTCAAGGTAAGTCTTTGAAATTATTTTTAAATGCCATTGTGGAACAGTTATCTTAGATTTCAGTGTAAATTGACAATACCTTTCAGTGTTTTGAAGGGCTAACTGTAGAATATTTCCAAAAAATTGGTGCATATGGCTAGCAAAACGCTCCAGAAACTTATAGTAGCACATGCTATTTCGTTTTCATTGACAGGTACTGTACTTATAAACACTTGTTGTTGTTACACAATTATATAAAATGTGTACTATTAAAACTTTTTTCCAGTGTAAATAATTCTGATTTGTCGGTTGGAGCATACTTTAGGAAGAGATGCCCTGAATTTGGTAAAGTTCTTGCTCAATCTCAAAGTCCCGACCGATCGAGTATGCAACCTAGTTTAACTGAAGGTAAGTTGTATGATGTAGTAAGAATCAATAACTTTTAAAGGTTTATTTTTTACATTTCGTACTAAATACAAACTGAAATATAGATGCACAGAAAAAACCCCAGAAAAAAGACCAATGCTGGGAATTGAACCCAGGAGTGTTAAAATCTCTCGATGAGGGTGTAACATAGATGTGCGTTTGTCACTGCATAAGGTGATGATTTAGCAGATTGAAATGTATGATGTATAGGAAAGATTCGTGTCTAATCTCTAGACCAGTGGTGGTGTAGGGGTATGGCACGCGGCACGGAATGCTGAGGACCTGGGTTCGATTCCCAGCATTGGTCTTTTTTCTGGGGTTTTTTCTGTGCATCTATATTTCAGTTTGTATTTAGTACGAAATGTATGATTTCACGGGATGACCGTAAAAGTAATAAAAAAAATGAAGTTGAAAAAATAAGTACAAAAAAAAAAGATACTTCATAGCTAACTTGTTTATTTTTTAGGCTAATTTATTTTTTTATTTTTTACTAGTATCAAGTTCACACATGGAAACTGCAGAGCATTATCAACCTTACAAACTAGACCCATCTTTAGACAGTGTTCCAGTGCGTCAGCCAAGAAATCCCGCCTCTGACCAAGTGTTAGTACAAGTGCCGAATATTGTTGCACAAGCGGCTCCAAAACCACCATTGCGTGAAGAAAACGTTATGGAAACATTCAAAGTGCCAGCGCCTACTCCCGTTAGGAATGCACCAAAATTGGAACCACAAACAGATTTGAAACACGGTGGACCAGTTGATAAACGTAAAATGAATAGTAAACCACCTGGAACCACAGATTTGTTCATGAAAGCGGTAACACACTCAGCTATAAAGCCAACCAGTGAAGACACAGAAGGCTCTTTGGTTGATAACTCCTTGAGCATTTCTCGGATAGCCGAATTATTAGGTAAGGATTCCGTTTATTTTTTTTTGTTTAAAATTATTTTTAAGTATGATTAACAATTGATTATTTAGCAGGAAATCAGTCAATTCTTCGAGTCTCAGATATACTCGATCAATTTACTAAGAAAGAACAAAAGCAGCCTCTGTCCGAACGCAACTATTTTCCCAAGCAAGAAATACCGGTAACATATTTAAAGGACAGTAGGGAGGTGGAATATGCGACGAGCTCTGAAAGCGTTCAAACAGTAATTGCCGCAAACAAAGCTAGTGTAAATCAGGAGCATAAAACCGTGCCTGAAGTAATAGTAACGCGACATTCACTAACGAAAGGCGTACAAAATGTGGAGGCGGAAAGCGTTAAAACTGAAAACACTAGATCGAAATCAACATCGACTAGGAGCCGGTCTACTCTCAGCACAGTCCAAGAAAACTATGGCGCTGATAGTCCGGTGCATTCACCTAAAGGTAAAATTTGCCAGCTGCTTTTTTAACTTGTTATTTGCGATCATATTCCATTATTTTCCACGAAGGCAAACAGTCGGCCGGTATACTTTTGTAAGGTACTTTTGCACTGGAAATTTTGGACGCATCGTAAATTTCAAGAAATTTATATTTGTTTATGTAGATGCTTATGTATATGGCGCTGATATTTAATAGTTGCTATTTTCAGGCGAAGTTAATACGTCACATGTCCCTTCCCCAAATATTGAGTATAAAGAGTTAGATAAGTCTGTAGATTGGCGCGAGGTAATGCAACAGAAACGTAGGCGGCAGCAGGGCATAGCTAAAGGTTTGTGGGGCGCTTCACTAATTTCGGCTTCTATGAAGTATACCTACTAATAAGTAGGTACACCTTACAGGATAGCCACCCTAATGGACCCGAGTAAAATAAGCAATTTTTTCGCACGATACCAGTATTCTATTCCAATTGTACGTAGAGATGTGCACGTAAAAGCAAGCTGTATAAAATTTTCCCCACGTCATACTCTGGTTCAGAAAGAAATTAAATGGCGTGTGTGAAGGCCGCGTGGTACTACGGTCCAAGCCCTCTCATTCTAAGAGGAGGCCTGTGCCCTGCAGTGGGATGTATATAGGCCGGGATATTTGATTAGTGTTGTTGCGATAGCGATAGTCTATCGATAGTGTCGTGATACTATCGTGGCCTTGAAAATCAGTCATACTATCGATAGTCCTATCGAAACTATCGACCCTTGATATATCAACATGCTGCAATACTATCGATAGTGAAAATTAGGCGATACTATTGAACGTTGTTTACCTACTTACTAGCCGATAGTTTCGATAGTAACGATACGATACTACCGAAACTATCGATAGTGAAAATTACGTTGCGTAATCTTAATGCACCCAGAGTTAATTCACCCACGATTTATTAATCCATTATTCAGTTAAAACCTACAAATTCGACTCGCGGGGCTCCTATTTCTAGGTGGTTTGCCCTTCAGGCAGGAAAAGCTACCTAACTAACCTAATCCTACCTATTTTCTGGACTGAATTATGGCTGGGTGAATTAACTCTAGGTGCATTATGTTTACGCAGCAGAAAATTAGGCGATACATTGAACTTGATCGATAGTATCGTGATAAGTTCAATAGTAGCGCCTAATTTTAACTATCGATAGTATCGTCTTTTCTGACGCGATATTATCGATAGTATCGACCAAGTTCGATAGTATCGCCTAATTTTCACTACCGTTATTTTCGATACAACATGTCGATATTTTCGATAGTACTATCGCACTATCGACTATTTCTCAAGATCAAAATATCGATGGCAAATCTATAGCTTTATATATTTTGTAAATAAAATAAATAAAATATTTTGTATCAGGTTTAAAATTTCGCCTTGTGTAGATGGTGTTGGGTATGGCTTTGTTATTGATAATTGAATACTTACTCCAGTTTAATAGGGAGGTAGATGTTGGTAAAATACAACTGAGATGTTACCTTACTTATTAGTAGTTATACATAATAGAATGCTCGGGACAATGTCTCCAATCACGTCACTCGCTTCTTTAATATTTACTAACGCAAGATTAACCATCATCCAATATTTATTCACATAATAAATAATAAAATAACAAATAACATTTTTTTTCTTTTCATATAACAAAACATAATTTTTTTATTAATTGTTATAAATTAACAAACATAAATACATGATACTAAATCATAAGCAGCACCTATGAATTAGGCACCTATGGCTTTTCTTGGTTGTTTCAGACAAATGGGCTGACATAACATCACCACCCATCACCGGATATGTTGGTAAGTTGTGAATAAAAATGGAAAGCAAATCGTATATCCGGGTCGCTATACTCAGTGCAAGAAACAAAATTTGTCTCTCCTGTGGATAAAAAATTAGCGACACCGAGTCAGCAAACTTAAGATTTTTTTAAATAGGCCGAAAATTGGCCAGGCGTCCTACACGCCGATGTAGACTTGACTAATAAATATTGGCTATAAGTAGACCCTTATCTTTTGGCATTTCCACAGGAGAGATAGATGCAAATGGAAAATTGTGTATGACCCATCCATTATTAGGTGTCTAAAACTGATTTGAGATGTTTGTCTTCCATAATTTCAGGTGTGAGTTGTGCTGCAACAATCTCAGTCGTTACCCTGACTGACAGTTGGCTGACTGCTTCTTTTTACTTCCACACACTGCCCAATCAGGGCCGAGACTTGAGGATCGAACTTCCTCGTCAACCATTGCTGCTCTCGCCCGGAAAAACCGAACAACTACAAATACACATCACAACAAGCGCAGAAATGAATGCCGTGCTCCCTTACACAGTCACCCTCAAAGACAGTTCCATAGACTGCGAGATAGAGCATAAAGGAATCCTCGAAGTGGACTTCAAAATGCCTGTCGTACAAGCCATGTCTTTAGACGGAATAAATAAGGTGATATTTTCACCAACTCTGGAGAAAACTCTCCTTGTGAAGACTTTTGTACTTATCAGCGACTCTCCAGTCGATTTGCAGCTGTCTCTATCAATTCTTGGAGGCAAGAATATGTTTGCTATAAAAAATGCCCAGGAAATAAAAAAGAGTGAGGTGAATAGGGTGTTGAAAGAGCAGCATTGTATGGAGGAACGTCAAATGTTGTCCAAACATAAGAACAAAGCTTTGAACAAGCAACTGTGTCGATTGACGCGCGGCAACGCTATTAGGGCTACCGTCACTTTTGAAGCTCCAACGCTTTCGGATCATACAAGTACGTAAATATTTGTCTGTCCTAACTTTATTTTCTAGCAATTATGTTACTTTTAGGGTTACATACACAAAGGGCCCCAACGGGACCCTGTTACTGAATCTCCACTATTTGTACGACCGTCTGATTCAGGGCTTTATCTCTTGAACCGTAATAGGCCGCTGTAACAACAAAATACTAAAAAAAAACCGGTTGTCTGTAAAGTCGGTTTACGGATGATAGTTTAACGTGACAACAACGTCATAGCAAAACATTGAAAACCCCCCCGCACCCCTCATTGTACATCCTGGCGTTCGCCGCTCTCTTGCAACTGGCGCTCGCCGCTCTCTTGCAACTGGCCTTCGCCGCTCTCTTGCAACTGGCCCTCGCCGTCGCCGCTCTCTTGCAACTGGCCTGCTTCGCTACTCTGTAGAATGTAACGTTACAATGAATCGTGTTTTTTCGTGTATGCAGCCGGCGTTCATCGATTTATTAGACGTTGTCACGTCAATAAAATAAGATTAAAAATTAAAGGGTGTCGTCATACAACAAACGTGTTTTTTTTCAGCGTTTTTGACTCTATCTTTATCATCATATTTTTACTGAACTATTTTTAAAACTAGTCCAACTTGCACTTGACCGGATTTTTTAATGTACAGGTACTAAAATGGAAACATTCACGAGCGCGATTTGCGTGACTCTGATTGATGTCGAGACTATAATCAAGGAAGTGGAGCTGATTGCAACAGTAGGCACTGCAACTCTAGCCGTCAGTGCACCCGACAGTAAGATGTTCATTACAAAAGGTAAGTAAATTGACATTTCTAACCGTTTTATTCTTTCATCATTCCATCCTGTATACGTCCCATTGTAGAGCACAGGCCTGTTCTCAGAGTGAGAGGGGCTTGGGCCGTAATTCCCACGTGGGCCGAGTGCGGATTGGGAAATTCACACACACCACACTAATACATTTCTTAGAACCCACGGCCTGCTTGACAGGCCATAGGTCAAACCACTAGGCCACCACGGCTTCAGAGTTTTATTATTTATTTTTCTCAAAAATATCCGTAAAAGTTGACATTATTCTTTACATATCAGAACTTGAAGTGCATAGTTTATGGTCAGTAAAAAAATTTAAAAGTTAAAAACATTGCAGGCTCGATAACCCGCCTGTTTTGCAATGTCAGCACGCTATATAAGGGCGCAGGCTGAAAACCAGCGCGGTGATGAGTAATCCTCACCGCACATGCTGAGCCTGAATAATTTTGTGTATTTTTTCTTTTTCTTTTTTATTTATGGGCAATAAATGGTTTTTTATTTTTATTTTTATTTATTTTATAAACTCGACAACAATGTCGCATACAAATTCCATTGTTTCTATTGGTTCATGACAGACACATCCCTCCGCAACGCATCCTCGCACATCTCTGGTGGAAACGCAGCCTATAGGACCTTTTATAATAAAATAAATAACTTAACTCAATATTTATTTATCATGTGTGAAAAAGAAAATAAAATATTATTTTTCGATTAGGCAAAAAAGTTAATTACAAAGTAGTTTCTATTGATCTACTGAACCATTAACTAAATTTACAGAAATTAAAAACACGGTGTACAATAATTAATAATAATAATAATTATAAAGTTATAATTTCAGACTTGTCTTCAGTCAGCGTGCGTAATACTGGATCGGTGGCTGGAGTATGGTTCATAAAATTGAAGGTTTCTGATGAGAGGAATTATTTCAACGTGTCTGTGACCAGGTTAGAACTAGCCCCAGCCGAGACGAAAACCATGAATCTGTATTACACGGGGCCAGAGGATAGCCTAAATACAGCGTAAGTTGCAACAATACAAACTATTTTCACGAACGGTTGCTCTGCTCACTTGTGGAGATTTCATTCCCATGCAGCATGCTACGATATCGCAAGAGCCCATGATACATTTGCATCACACAAGGTCAATTGTCAAAAGTTTCTAGCTCGACTGTTTATGGAATTATTTCGTCTCGACGCTATTGTTTGCGCTTTGAAGGTCATGCTACTCTCTAAGAAACAAAAATTGACATTAAGTTATTGACTTGCAGTTATTTATTTATTGAAATAATTACACAGCATTATAGATAATCCAAAGTACTGTGAAATTCATACTATAGCAACAAGCACCACGTAGTTATTACGCGTAGCACAGAAGATAATAATCAGCATTAAAAATTTACAAACAATTAAGTGAAGAACTTCATACACTCATTCACATTATAATCCTCCAGCTACTAGTAAAAATGTCGCAGTCAGGTGCTGATGCAAGAAGTGCATTGAGATTTTGTAAAGCGCGAACAAGTGGTAAACTCCTGTACGACACTGTAAAACTTGTGTTTTCTTTGAGTGGGCTGAATGTGGGGCCTATCCATAATTGTCCAAAAATTGGGAACAAAATTCTAACTCTTAACTATCTTAAATTCAGTGACACACTTAAACAATTTATTTATTTATTCCATAGGACCTTACTATTTGAAGAGGCAATCACGGGCACCCTAACAGCATTAGAACTCTCCGGCGGTGCCGAAAAGCCAAAGCAATTCCCGATCAAAACCAACTGCACCATCTTATCATGGGTCCGAAGCGGAAGAAAAGAGATCAGCTTGAAGAATTCAACCGATAAAAAGGTCCAAATACGGTGTCACGTGTTGGGGGATAATTTCACTATCGATATGGCTGGGGTGGACGCTAGAGGGACATGCTGTATTATCCAATTCAACCCCAACGAATGCAGGCCACTGCCGATCGTGTATGCGCCCACTTCGTACCTACCGAATGCAGCGACGCTGCATTTGATGTATGACAAGAACAGTGAATACACTAGAAAGGTGAGATAGTTTATAATTCGCTAACATTACAATAATACAATGATTCTTAATTGTATAGTCTATCAATTGGGGATGTCTATTTTTTTTAATGTATAGTAAATCGAAAACCATTTCAAGATAAATGCTTTTTAAATCGTTTTCTGTAGTTATTTAATTTTAATATAAATAATGTAATGTATTTATTACATATCAGATTAGCAATGACCTTCATTTGACATTGAAGTAAATGTCGTTGACGGTCCAAGTTGTACTTTAATCGGTGTTGAATAGCATTATTTAGAATTCTTCTCAATTTACGCGTGGATTAAACTACGGAGTTTGATTTGGACCCGCTGTCTGACATCTAGCACTTTGAAAGCGCCACAAAAGTCACACTAGTTACAGTGTACCACTACGCAAAAAATAATTAAAGGGGTTGCCTTATCGTACGCATTTAGATAGATTTAGAAATTTGGCAGTGTGGGAGTCCTCAATTATAATCTGACGTCATCAACCCGGCCTATATACATCCCACTGCAAAGCACAGGCCTCCTCTCATAATGAGAGGGCTCAAGCCGTAGTTCCCACGCGAGCCCAGTGACTTCACAAACACTTGAATTCCTTTGCAGGTGTACAGCTTTCCTCATGAGACACTAGCCACTACATTTGGTATATTGAATTCCAGATAAGCCTGCACGGGTGTTCGAGCGGGGACCCTCTGCGCTGGTGCGGGCTGGCGACTTACGGCGAGACCGCCCTCGTGCGGGCCGTGGCGCGATCCAACATAGAACTGAAGCTCACTAACAAGTCGCCCATGCCGTCTTTTGTGTGCGCGAGAGTCAATTTCAATCGTGAGTATCGAATTAAAGATTAAATTAATCATGCGCGTGTGTATGAATACGTCTTTGTTTAGGTACTCTTTAACACTAAAATTTTAAACTATATTCGATGTTTTTAGGGGTTAGGGTTTCAAAGGGGGGATGAAAATTTCATTGATTTTGCCGTAGGGTAGGAGGCACGGTTTTCAAGATATTTGACAAAACACCGGTTCTCGTCCGATCACCGAGGTTAAGCAACGGGGCGCGGTCAGTACTTGGATGGGTGATCGCTTGGTTTTTGAATGTTTTGGACGTTGTCACGTTAAACTATCGTCCGTAAACCGACTTTACAGACAACCGGTTTTTTTTGATAAGTTCGACAAATGCTGACTGCAACGAGGTTCTACTGAGTGTCACGCACAAATTTGTCTAGGTTTAGTTATTAATGTTATTATCATCATCATCCTAGTTAACCATTGCAGGGTCCAGGCTTCCTCTCAGAATGAGATGGTTTGTGCCGTACTTCTCACGCGGGCCAAGTGCTGATTGGGAACATCACACACACCATTGAAATTTTTTTCAGGTGTGTGCAGGTCACGATGTTTTCCTGCAACGTAAAGCTCATGGTAAATTTCAAATGTAATTTCGCACAAACTCCGAACAATTGAAAGGTCAAACCACTTGGCTACCACGACTTCCTCTGGGGAATTAAGTAAAATTTTAGAAATTCAATTTTACCGTCATATCCAATGATTCAAGCGATTTATGTTGTATTCGCAGTGCAGTACATGTCTGTTGCGAGCAGTTGCCGCGTGGAGGGCGCGTGGCGCGTAGTGCGCGGGCGCGGCACGCACGCGGTGACGCTGCGGGTGGACTGGGCGCGCGTGGAGCGCCGCGCCGCCGACGCGCGCGCGCCCACGCTCGCCACGCTCACCGCGCTCACCGGGCCCGAGCTGACCCGCCGCCGGATACTGCGGTAACACCCTGCCAGCTGCCGCGGGGAGGGCGCGTGGCGCGTAGTGCGTCTCTGCGTCAGCCGAAACATTTTATCAAACAGTTTAAAATTGAATGCGAGCGATTCTTAGCCGCTAGAACCGATAACCGTTGGGGTAGAAGAGTTGGGGTGACCACGGATCGGCAAACGTAGTGTAGGACCTCCTCAGACTCGGTGGAGCGATGATCTTCGCTAAGCGGCTGGCAAGAGCTGGATGAGAGTGACCCATGGGAAAGACCTAAGTCCAGCAGTGGACGAGCATAGGCTGATGATGATGATGATTCTTATCACTTTCGAGTGTTTTTTTCACAGATGCGATTCAAAAAATGTAAATCTGAAACTTACCGTTTATTTTGTAGTTGATTGTACTTACCTTTGCTGCGTACTTTTTTGTAAATCTTTATTTAATATATACAAGAAATGAACATGCCAATTCCAACAACTAGTACCTATAAAAACCTGATAACCATACAACTAAAAATGTGACTCGAGCCAAAAGGGAAACTACCTCTACCTAAAACTTAGGACCTACCTATATAAGATAAGAACTATGATTTCACTGCTGACTGCGGATTTAATACTACGGAGCATATTGTACGTTATATTCATATATGGTTTATGGTTTATGGTTTATGGATTGAACATTTTTGCTAATATTTTTACACACTACATTAGGGCGGAGATAAAATGGTCAATAATCAAGATTATCACTGAACCTGTATTTAATTTTGTAAAGCACACATAATAAATAAATAAATATCATGGGACAATTCACACCAATTGACCTAGTCCCAAAGTAAGCTTAGCAAAGCTTGTGTTATGGGTACTAAGCAACGGATAAACATACTTATATAGATAAATAAATACTTAAATACATAGAAAACATCCATAACTCAGGAACAAATATTACACATAGACATCATCAGTCACTCATTCAGTTCATTCGTACCAGTTATTATGAATCGACCTTTATTTAGTTAAGAGTAATAAATGGTTAAAGTATTATTTTATTTTCAGCATTCTCAAAAGTGAAGGTAACGGAGTGTTGGACGTTTCGTTGCTGCCCGAAAACCTAAGAATGCTCACTGGGCCGTTTGAGGGCGAAGACGATAGCATGGACACCTTACTGACAGATTTCAACGAAAACAAGGTATGAATTAGAGATCAGTTTTATTCATTACTTTTCAAACACATCAATAGATGGTCTTAGTATGCATAGTAGTTACTTAAAAAAGGTCTTAGTTGCCTAAAACTGTAATTTTGTATTTTTAAGCTGAATTTTCTTTCAAGATTTGTAATGAAATGATTGGATTATTGGAATATACCAGGAGCCTAAGGCCAGTTTTTGACACTTACATACATGCAGTCAACCTTACAATATATAAATAAAAAGAAAACTTGTTGTGGAGTTTCAAATTCAGCTAAAGTCCACAAATCAAATCTACAAGTTCACAAGAATTAAGATCGCATTTAACAAATCGAGAAACCCAGAAAACTACATTGTTCAAAGTTTTAGTCTAACGAAATAGTCTTTGATTATGTAAATCAAATTATGTTTTTCTATCTCCAGTCTTCCCTGGTCGAGCTGATCGGAGGTCTCCAGGAGTTGAAGGCCCAAATCGACTTGCCCCAAGACATTGCTGAAGAAACCATTATTATAGCGGATGACACCATCTTAGAGCACCACACTTTGTATGAATGAAGTTGCTCACCACGTTAGTGCCTTTTAATTTGAAACCGTGCGACTGTCTGTACTGTGATACTGTCAATTAGATCATAAAGTACAAATTAATATACGTATTTAAGTTTTCTTAAAAGTAGCTTTAAATTCTCTATTTGATAACCAGGTGAAAATGAAGAAAAATAGTTACGGACGGCAGTATTTTTTGTTGTTTGTGTTAGCAATTAGCCGACTATATGCAGTATAGAGTCAGTGACAATAATCAAAACAAATAACAAAGTTTAGTTTAGTCTTCAGTGACGTTGAGCAGTCACGATTAACCCTTCGTATGACTTGGCACTGATCAGTGCCACCCCCGTTGCATGCCAAAGCACTGATTGGTGACAAAATCACTAAATATATCAAATACATATATGAGTGAATTTAATATATCAAAATTCAATAAAATGTAGCTTTTGTGATTTTGACACGGATCAGGCCTTATACTACGAAGATCATATTTCGAACTTCGTATCGTGCCGCCCCGCTCTCGCAAATAGCATTTAATACGAGAGTGAGCAAGACGCTACGATACGAACTTCGATTTTAGAATGTCGGAGTAGCCCCGCAGTGCTCCGGCACACGACAGGGGCAGCGTTGAACAGCGTCAATTCATATTAAGGGTATAACTTGTTTTTTATTGGGGATAACCCACTTTTGAGTCATTTAACTTTATTAATGAAATGAAATAATAAAATCTATCTATTATTTTATATTGGAAATTATTCTTTATTCGTGCATGCCAGAAGTTTCAGTATTTAATTTTTAACTATGTGTTAAATAAAATGCGAAGTTCGGGTAACATGTTACAGTGTATTTGTATTTAGAGTTAGTTTATTTATTTAAGAGGTAAAGAGCTCCTGATTGGGCTCAAATCCGTCCTCGGAACAAATGGCACGATAATTTGATAAATTTAATTTAAATAACTTTTTAGTTCTGTCATTGACCATTGTCGTAAGTTCAATTTGAAAGTTTGTGTTTGTGTAGGTTAATATTAATTTAGTACTTAAATATGTATTTAAATAATAGAAGCAATAAAAAACTATTATCAATTCTTTATCATTTATTATTTTCTTAACCATTTATATTTATTCCAATCGTTTTCCTATTTTTTTTAAATCATTGTATCTAAGAGATTCCGACTGTCAATCGTAGTTATCTGTTACAAATGATCTTTTAAAAATATTGCCTAAACTTATAAAACTAAAATGCATTTCCACTTATAATGTAGTTAAACACCGCAAAATGATAAACTATATATACAAGACTAAAGACGGTTCGTAGAATTTTAATGGTTACTTTCTGCTACTAATGCTTGCCATCCTTTACAGTAAACCCCTTATTAGGATATAGTTAGAAGTGGGAGGTAAGATCAAAAGATTTCTAATGTAAACAAACGTATACGTCGGGTATTTTGAAATGAGAAATTGTTGGTCCTTCAGTGAGGGGTTTATCGTAAGAGACCGCACGAACAGTACATCAAGTTTGGTGTATATCATGATTATATCACTTACGCAACGAAAATATTTCTCTAACTCTCATCAACAGCCACTCCCAGCCGCGCGCCCATTCGTCCGTCGCCTCGCACGCGCGCACGCACACTGACACACGCTTGCACGCATCGCACACACTCACAATCATCGCATTTGGCAGTTTATCATCTTCTCTATTTACGTATAACATGTCGATATTCACATGAAACTCTTTGACGACTATTACAAAATAATGCTGCGTTAAAATATAACATTTCACGACTGTCAAATAAACGCCGTACATCTAACTATAATATTTATATCGGAGATAAAATGGGAATATCAACATCGTACAAAAGTGGATTCCACGCGGGATGCCTACATGCCATAATCTACATACGAAAAAATTCTTATTAAAATGGAAGTACTTACACATTTTTATAAGATTACAATACAACTAATTTGGGTCAAAAATGGCTGACAAGTCGATTAGTACAGTGCTTTGACAATACTATTTATCTTTAATTGCAATTCTACATACTAACTCGTAAAACTGAAGACTTATCGAGGAGCGATTGACTTGCAAATTATACCAATACATACTAGGAATCGCCTTAAAGCAAAGGTTTCAGAATGTACATCTAAAGTAATCCCTGGGTGACATGTTCGCTTCCTGCGGATTAATGCGTATAGTCGTATATTATATACATTACACACTCACACGTTTTTACATAGGAATTAAAGGTACTAAACTAAAAAATAAACCAGTCGCTTAGTGAGCTATAAAATAGTTTGTAAGATTGCCAACGATACACTGGCCAGTGCGCGCCGCGAGTCCGTGGGGCTCGAGTCGCTTGTCGCTTCTCGACCGTTCTAAAATATACTTCTTAACAAGTCAAACACGGCTCTCTGCGGCCCCTGGCGCTCCAGCCACCGCAGAAATCGTATTCGTTAAAGAGATCAATATGGCTTTAAAACTTGCGGCTTGCATTACGATAGAACAATGTCAACACATCGCATTATTTACTGCCACATCTAACTTATAAATAGTGTCGTATATAAATCGTCCATAGGTCGAGTTTACAGGTAATATAGTACCCAAACCGGCTCGCCACTTTTATACCTTCGAGATTAATAATTAGGGGCCATCGTATTAGGCTTAGGAGATTTCGATAATAATGCAAACTTATATGATTCAAAATTAAAGTTCATCGCAATTCGTATAAATTCCGGCATTGATTAATAAAATATCACAGTAATTATTGAAATATAAATATAAATTGAAGGGTTTTGCACTGCAAATTAAAATAATAAATTTCTTCAGATAGTAAGTATTCATTTCGTGTAGTATTTTTTTTTACACACGGTCACATTAGATAATTCAAATATTTTACGTAATTACGTCATTATAATTCATTTTAACAAAATAAACATCAGTCCTTATACGGCACGATTGCTAATGAAAATCTTGCCAGTAAATTTGCTTGGTATTAAATGTATGTCTGCATGAAAACCCTTATTGCGTATGCACTCGTCACATTGGTTGATATAAAGTAAACTGGCAGAAAACGGTGACTGCATCGTTCAGAAAGAGCGCTAAGAAGTATAGTGTGTTAAGTCATGGTTGCGGTTAAAATACGGTTCTAATAATAGTATTATTTCCTTGTCTCCGTTACGTACTCCTCGGCGATAAGTTATACTCCGCAGTATTCCCGCTCTACCTTTTCTATGTTAAGCTAATTCATCGGGTGCATATCCCTTATGCATAGACTACGGACGGGCTTGTGAGCTTGTACATACGAATTCGATTAGTCAGGAAAGTGTATTGCGGGATCAATATACATACTATTTCAGCGTCAAAATATTCATAAAAACTGCCAGAGATCCGCATACGAATCGAGTGCGAGCACATGAATTTGTTATAGTATCAATAACACACAAGATACTGTAAATGAACGTTGTGCATACAGTATTACTGTTCGCTACGGGTAACCCACCCTACATTACCCGTCGGTTACTCGAAGACCAGAGCCTAGACTGAATCACCGAGTTTCTCCGCAAGACGCGAGCGCAATCAATGATATGAAGGCTCGAGTACCGGGGTGTGGTGTTAGGTGTTGGTGGTTTTTAGAGCGGCGGGTGGTGGTGACGGGTGGGGGCGATGTACTATGGGGCGCGGTACAGCAGGTACGCGGTGAGCGCGGGCGGCAGCGCCAGCCGGCCGGCGGCGGCGCGCAGGCGCGGCCGCCCCACGCGCTGCCGGATCACGCGTCTGCACAGCTCCATTAGGGGTAGAGGCTCCGCTGGAAAATAATACGCCCATGGTTAGATACTGTTGGCACAATCATTCACAGATTCACCTTGTAGCCTAAATCCCATTGTAAAATTCTGCACCTACCTATGTATATG
Source organism: Archips crataeganus (assembly GCA_947859365.1). Taxonomy (NCBI): domain Eukaryota; kingdom Metazoa; phylum Arthropoda; class Insecta; order Lepidoptera; family Tortricidae; genus Archips; species Archips crataeganus. The sequence goes on along the minus strand of OX402061.1, from coordinate 11,641,237 downwards.
TTTTTTTATTGAAATGTGACTTAACCTTGCTGCGAGTACTTTTTTCTAGATGATTTTAGATGCTTATATTTAACAACAATTCCCCCTTTTTTAGTAAGTAAATAAAATGTCGTAGAAAAGAGACGGATCTAAATAACTAGACAAAAGATCGAGTTACCGCCTCCAGTCTGCCGCAAACTTACTTAGCGTACTTGCGGCAAGATTTTGAGAGGCAATCCCGCATTTAAGTCACATTTTGATGAAATAACAGATATGTACACACACGCGGACAGTAATATCTATACATAAATAGTTATTTGTTATACAAGGGGGGAAAGTTGTATTTTACCTGCGAGTGTTCATTTGAAACACGAGCTATCGAAAGGAGTCTATGTTTGACCACGAGCGAAGCGAGTGGTTCAAAAATAGAATCCTTTCGATAGCGAGTGTTTCAACTCACGAGATGTAAAATAACTTTTCACCCGTGTATAACACAAAACTTTTCACCTCACTACAGCGAGGAAAATAAGAAAAAGGGTTTGTACTATCAATTATTATTTATTTACCTCTTTGTCAATACAATAATTTTGAAGTATAGAAATATTGGTAAAATCAAAAATAATGCAAAATAGCCTAAGCATATCCAGTCTTTATGGAACTACTCCAATACCGACATTCCGCAAGTTCGATTCCGCATTTTGCACGGACTGTTTCCCGTAATTCCACAGGTGTTTATACGTCTTCGTCACTCGAATCACTCATTTTTAATAACAAAATAACTAGAAAAACATGCGAATATATTTTAACGTTGACGGCTTAATTGAAAAGTTTTGATTGACTTAAGTTTGTTTTTATTATCTCGGATGCGTTTTGTTCGCACATCGACTTACTTGGACTGTCAGAACATTTTATCCGTTTTTACAACAAGAATGAAGGCTAATGTTGAATGCTGATATTTATGAATTAAAATAAAGTTGTAAGACTGTATTTAGTGTTTTTACTCGATGCAATTAATTAATTGTGATGTTAAAAATTCAGTACTTTTAACGTTTTGCGTTTTGTTAGCTGTCAAATATCACTTAGCTAAGCTGCCTTCAAATGTCAAAACTCTTTCTTCACAAGTGGATAAAAAGCGATTTTCTCAATAGATGTCAAACAAACAAAAAGGGCTTTCCGAGCTAGTGAGGTGAAAAATTATTGACCATGTTGTTATTATATTGTAAACGACTGCTTAATAATTCTTTTGCAGGATTAGAGCCGCTTATACGGTTTATTGTTAAATAATTAGATTTGTTAACATAAATTTCTGAAACTCTGGGTTAGAATTTAACTCGGAATTATAAATATACATATACTTAGTTAACTAGCCCGTGCAAGTCTGCCTTAGATGCCGTCAAATTTAGGTAAGCCCCCCATTAACTTTAAAATTTCACACAGAGTAGAATAAACAAAAGGTTCCGTTCATTTTCTTCCAAAAACCCTACCGTCTAAACAATCCTTTAAGTGTGTTTAACTCAACTTCATTAGTTTGTAGCTTTTATTTTAGTATAGTCGCCTTAGAATCACTTTAAGGTTCGTATCCCTAATCTTAGTTGATACTAGAACAATAAATTGAGTTGACAGAGCATTAACTGAAGGCTGTTCGGCCATAATCACGCCGGCTGCGTTAATGATCGCAATCATTTTGCAACGTTGACTTCCTTATTACGCAAGTGCCGTCTTCGTTACAAGAGTTTAATCAATCTTAGTTTATAAATGTACAAAGAAGCAATGATGACTGCAATGCTGAATGATAGCCGGCCATGTGAATTGAGCCGCAGTCGACACTGATGAGAATGATCAACGAATTAGTCTTTCTTTTAATTAGTGTCTAGTGGGCCAACAAAATGAATAAAAACCGCGAGTCTCATTGATTACTTGACGCCCAGTGTGGCGGCAATTTTTTTTAACGCCGTTTTGTTGATTGAATCTACGCTGTTGAAAGTAATATCGTCGTTACTTGTTAACGTTGGAATAGTCTATTTTAGCCCTTGTTACTTGTACATTGCCGAGTTAAATGACCAGCTCTAAGGAACAAATATTCTTCGCACAAAATCGGGTAATATAATATGTAACAATCAAGACAGATTCGTTCTTTGTACATTACCAGATTCATTGCTAGTTATGTACAAAAAAGTAAATATTCTAATTAGGTACATTACTCGATTTTGTACAAAGAAATCGTTGTCCTTTAATACAAAACCAAGGAGGTTATCCAAGTAAACATAAACAATAATTAAAATTCAGTAATGTACGACTAACAAGGGTATTTCAGTCCTCTAAGGGGTGATATGATTCGAAACTAAGAGCGTTTTGTGTCAGTAACATTAATTAATTGGAGAAAGAAGTTAGCATTTGAAATTATGTGCTCTATTGAGTCGTTTTTACATTAATTGTGTAACTTTAACCTGATCGTGATAAACGGCGGTTAAAATGATTGTGTATTTGGGTCAAGTCAAGACAGGTGTGTGTGCGTGCCAAAATGCAAAGAAAGTAGTACGGCTTTCGCTGTCCCACGAAAACTTCAGTTTCAGAGAGAGATTCATATCTCTGGTGGACCTCCAGCTTTTTAGCGATGTGACGGATGGAAAACCATTCACGATTTAATTTTTTTGCTGTATTAATTAATGTCGCTACACTGGCCACCTGCCTGTCTCGTCCATCACAGGCTGTATCTCAAGAATAGTAATAGACGAGACGAAATTACGTACTACTACCACCAACAAACAATGGAACTTCGGCAACAAAAAGGAAACTTCCATACAAATGAATCCGAACAATTTAGGAGGCTATGTTAGTTAGGCGCAGAACTTGCATTCACGCTACTTACCAGTACATTTCTATGTAAGTCGGAGTCTAAAATGAAATGTATGTATGATATAGTCGACCAAGAAATTCCTTTACGATCCTAAGGTTTAATGTCAGATGTGCGGCATGCGTCATAATGATTTTCTGTGAAAAGTTTTCACAGTTGGTCACGATTTAGTTGGTTCGACTGTACAAAGGCGATCTTATACTAGTTCTGTGATTAACTATGATTGTGTACTCACGATCAAGCCCGCCTATATACTTCATGGTGATCTCCGCGTGTCCCCACACCGCGGACACGATGGGGTAAAGCGTCTTGCCGCGGAGGCCGCGCGCCGCCACGCCGAGGTAGCGGCCGTCGGCGCAGAACGCGAGCGTGCCCTCGTCCATATCCAGGACGACTAACAGCCGGTCCGGCACGAGGAACTGTTCGTCCGGTCTCAAGAGCGCCGGGTACGTCGTACCGCTGCCGCCTGTGCCTTTCGCATTGTGATACACCTGGAATGGGAGGTACAGTTTGACATTAAGTTATTTTAGGATAGACAAAGTCTGCACGTTGACAAGTTAAATATCTAATTTCCAAGATATACATCTGAGCTATGACTATTGGTATCCATAAACATTGAAAATCATGATGTAATGTTTGCCATAATGATCATTTGCTATAACTCTTTTTATTTCTCTCAGTTTATTAATTGTTCCGGATTGTTATAAAATAAAATTTACCTAACCTATAGAGTTCTACAAGATTACCACTTCAAAGTTCAGGAAAATTCTACGGTTTCAGAGAACAAGAGTTATGTCAAATAATAATTACGACAAATGTTACATTTTGACTTACAATGTTATGGATAGCGAATCGGACACTGTAAACTTCAGGCATTCGTCCGGGAAAAGACTATTGAAGAGTTGCAGTAAAAATGTATATTTTTTTGTGGCTTCCACAACAACTCGTCATGAAGAATAAGAAAAACGTGATTGATACTTTTAAAGATAGCAGCATTGCAGAAATGCAGGCACGGTCGAATCCAAGATCGTTTAAAGTAATTAAATGATTAACTAAATTAAATGGAAACATTCATTCTTAGTTTTATTCCTTTATTTTTTTCTGAATCGGCGGCCCTTGTTCAAGTATTATTTTATTAGTATTGAAACTTTGGCGTGGACTTAACCCAAAATATGGTCAAAGTGAAAGTAAACAATATAACAATAAGTAGACGTATTTATTGACATTAAAGAGAGAATTTTGGAAACATTTTGATACACAATCCCCATTCGTCTAGCTGTTTCGTTTTCATTATAACCGCCCTTGGATAAAACAGGCCCACTTTAAAATTAATTTGACTAAATGCACGGGGAACTATTAGAAAGGTATTTTAACTGCGACATTGCAATTTCCGTAAGAAGTTTGCAGTAAATTAAGGGATAGCCGAGCAGTTACCACGGTGAGAACTGTGCCGCGTCCCTCTCGTAGTGCCTCTCTCTATTTCGACATTAGTAGCGAGCGAGATCAGCAAGAATTACGCTCTCCAGATTGCAGCGGAGTTGAAATAGTCCGCTATTTTGTTTGAATGGACTACGAAACAATACTTAACTACCAACCGATGCTTATCCGTTTGGCAAATAGAGCACACTGAATTGTGGTTGTAGACGAAAATGTAACTTTTCTGGTCTCTTTCACACTCAAGCTCTTATTAATCGAAAGTAAGTTAAATATATAGCCATACTGTTTATTAAAGTCCCTTGTGCGCATAGCATTTTTATGGTTTCGTACCCAAAAGGTAAAAACGGGACCTATTACTGAGACTCCGCTGTCCGTCTGTAATGTAGTATTTTGACAAATGTAGTATTTTAGGCACAAGCGACTCACGCTTATATACACAAACGACCCTATGCAGCTATGGGTCGAAAAGTGTATCTTTCGCAAGGAAATGACCAAAACGGAGATTTAAACAAATGTCATGACCAAATCACGCAGTGTTAAAAGAGAGCGGCGTGTGTTGTGGCAAGTATTTGTGGCGTACCTTATTTCTCCCGAGGTCCCACCCCCAGCTCTGGTCGGTGGCGCCGACGAGGCTCTGGTAGCCGACGGAGTGGAGCGGCGCGTGCGCGGTGGCCACGCCCACCACGGCGTGCGTGCCGCGCTGCCGTGCCGGCCAAACCACCTCCCAGCAGTGGAGCCCACGCGAGTACCCCGTGCGCCCGCGGATGCAGTCCGTGCTCTGGGCCACCGGGTGCCGGTGGAACGTTAGCGCGTCCTCCTCCTTCACGAATATGTTTAGTGATCTGGAATTTTACAAATCAAACGTTCATCGTCTCACCAGATTGCGAGGGTTTGCGCTGTTGTTCCGACAAGGGCTCGGTGCGCGGATCCTGTTGTTTCCCATAATTTCATTTGCCATACCAATGTTTGCCATAAAATATACAGAATATTACTGTTTTCAGGACTTTTTGAAATTTCATCTTATAGAATGTAGGTTAGGTTAGTTTAATGACGATTCTGAAGAAAATATCGTTTAAGAAATAAGTTACTATATGACAAATTAAAATTATGGAAAACGATACATTATGGCATAAGTATGAAATTCGGGCAAACGATAGAGACCCCTTAGTGCGGATTCGGAACTTAACAAATATCTTTCATTGAAAAGTTCATGGTAAATTAAGTTTAGTAGAAGGTCTAAATGCGCGGTTCTCTGCTTCAGAAGCTATTGGTTACCACTTTTGAGGCAATATTAAAGAGATCGATATGCTTCTATTGTGGCCTATCATCCCCGACAAGTTATGGCTGGACATTATAACGATGTTGATGTCTGATCTTACATCTCACGATAGAACCAGCACGTAGGACGAACACTCGTTATTACTTTTACCACTTCGGCGCTATTCTTGGTGTAGCTGGGCAATGGCAAAACAAGTGCAATGTAAAGGTAAACCCGTTGTTCTGTTGGAACGATTTCCATGAACGGCAGACCACACTTGACTGACTGGTTCAAAGTTATTCTAGTAACTCGTGTGTCATGTTTCAGATATAAATACAAATGAAAATCACTGCTCGCTGCTTCGAACAGAAATCTTAAACCACGACAGACATGACTTTTAGATAGATTAGTCATTCATTGGATATATGTCTATAATGCAGAATTGTGTTACGCAATATGGTAGACAGTGGAGTTGGTTAGGATGCTTTTCCGCCAGAGATGTGCTATGCTACGTTGCTATGGATGCGTTTGATATCCACCAATCATTTTCATTGGTCCACATACATAGCATAGCATAGCACTGGTGAAATGGGTTGAACTAAGCTATGTTTCTTATATGGAAAGATGCTAAAAAAAAATTGCCCTTGCTGAGCGGCCTGTCTGGCAGCTCGTCATCCCTCCAGTAAGCTGTAAAATCCATCAGAGGCCACGGACACGAAGTTAGCGGGCAGCGGGGCGGCGGCGAGCGTTTTCTCCGTTCATTGCATGTGCCGCGAGCGTCTCGGACGCGCATGCATTGAACTCAGTACACGCTTACCGTTGCCGCCGCCGCCGCTTCACTGCATTCATGTCGCGGTCTTATTGTGTGTTTAGTTTACCTATCGCCCGGGTTCCAGGCATGTTTGAGCTGCATCTCGGGATGCGCGGGCGGCGCGTCGAGCAGCGCGTCGAGGCGCGCGGGCCGCGGCGGCTCGGGCGCCAGCTCTCGCGCGACCACCGCCTTGAACGGCGCCGTGCACTCGCGCGACACCGACTTGACACCGCCGGACAGCTTTTGCCCCATGTTCATGCCCCTGCAGCGAGTGCGGGCGCGCTTCGGCAGCGCCTTGAGGCCGCCGCGCCGCGCCTCTTCCGCGCCGCCGCCGCCGCCGCCGCCCCCGCCCCTCACTGAGCGCACCCCGCTCTTGTACCTGGAATGTAAACACGCCGTTATTAGCGTGGGAACGTACTACTTAATAGCGAGTGGATAGATATCGCCTGATACCAAGTAGATACCGTTATCATGATAACAGGCCATCATTGATCGTGACTCAAATGTAGTAAGTTGTTATGGTTGGTGAGTTGATACTTCGAAATTAATTATGTAGATTCGCAAGCAAACGCAGAATAATGAGAATTGTATTGTATTGTTGTTGGGCGTGGTCTACAATTTCAAAGCATTTTACAGTATCGAATACTGCAAAAGCAATTTTGTCGAAGTAGATGACGAGTAAGACTGAGTTGATTTCAATTCCAGTAATCAACGAGTTGTTTGCAATTAAAAGTTGTATTGTTCAAGTTCGGGAAACTGGCGGCGGTGTGAACGTGCTCGCCGTGATTATGCGCGGTGTCGTCATAGCTGCTGGCGGTGCTCGCTCATCTCGATCCGCCGGCGGTCGTCTAACCGTGAAAGTCGCCGCTCAAAATCCAAGGTTAACATGGCCCTGGTGCTTCGTTCTAACACACGCTAATGTTCTATTGGAACGGCGTCTACGACCGCTTATACAGTGGCCGCATGTTTTTCCTAACTATGATGTCATATAAATAAAATTACATGTAATTGCTCTGCTCGGCCAGCGGGATAAGCCCGGCGACTTCTAAATAATTATGACGTCGCAAATGATCGTAATAATTGATATGCCGAGCAGTGTTCATGGGTCCATGATGTCATTGCTGTTTCATGAGGAATGTTTTTACGTTTTGGTTGTACAAGCAAGGAACTGATATCTCGTAAAAAATATTTATAATAATACTACGTAGGATGCGAAGGGACTCCTAGAAGGCATGTAAGTTACAAGGCCGTCTGCCTTTCCGTAGCCTAGAGCGGGCGCACGACAAAAGCGGGAAGTGAAAGGCACTGAATGCGTCCCGTTCCGTCGCCTCTGACAAAACTAACAACGCGACCGAGCAGTGAGCACATCGCGCCGCTGACAATCGTTCACGTTCAAATTATGCTTCAAATGGCGAATTGGCACCGCAGACAGGTTCGATAAACTTGACACGACTATTTGAATTCGTAACGAATAGCGTGCAATTATCGTTGCCATTGGTTATGCGCCCGCGCTGCTGGCGCTTCCGCCACATGCATCTCTTGGTCGCGGCTTTAGATTCTACATATTATATTAATAACAATTTAATGCTTCTTGTTGATTACATCCTTGGAAACGCAATAAGGATGTTCATTCATAGGATTTTATTAATTTATACACTCAGTATTTGGTAAAGTAAGTAGGTGAGAGTTAAAATTCGACCGATAGCGGCATTATCTGATAAATTCACGTGGCCGCTGGTACACAAATGGACACGTGACCGCTCGCCACAGTAACGTCTCAACAGCTAGTTACGTTGCAGGTAGTAAGTACCTTTTGATAATTGCCCTATGGACGTTTTAATGGCCACCCAATCTTTCCATTACAATTATCTAAGTATTCTAATTTTTATTCGTGAAACGAACGTGCACTACTTGACATGTAACTGAATATAAAATATGAACTTAAATGTTATGAGTCATTAATCACGTAGTATGCTGAAATAGCAGTGATATCACGTTGCATTTACCTACGATGCCGCCGTGGGAAAACGTGCTACCGGCATAATGACGCGGTGAGGGGATTTTAGACTGGCAAGTACCTAACCTAGTCGCCAATGTAAACTAGAAAATTGTCTTTTGAAAAAGGGGGGGCAAGTGTCGTGGGGTGCGGCTGAGCGTATAGATCGTGGCCGTTCACGCTCGGTGAGAGGTGAATGGAACCGGCGAACATTGCTACGCCAACTATGTACATTAGCTTGTGCCAACTAGCCCGAACAATGAACTAAACGTCTGACGTGGTTTCACATTGCTGTACCTATTATTAAAGTGTCCTGTAGGTCAATCTGGGTGAAAAAGAAGGAAGGCAATATTTATATACAGCAGTATACCTATTTGTACGGGATATTGAATGAATTTCTACGAATTCTTCAATAAAGATTGATTTAAATGGCATAGAGCGAGAATAAGAACTGACAGTCATCTCTAATGAACCAAAGCACACACATAAGGCTTCTTATGTTTTTTTTTATTTAATAAAATTGTTGTTTATTATACGAATCGTAATTATACGAGGGCCGCCCCAGAGCGTGTTGTTTGTCGCAAATAATGAACTGGTTAACCGTGGTCCGCGGTTGTTTAAATTCATTACAAACATTTCACTATTTACTTAGACGCACTTCGATTCTTACACGGCGTGTTTTTTTTTTTACTTGTAGGGGTACTTACGTATAGGCAAGCAATTTGGTTACTGTTATTGTAATAGATGCTTGTGTAGGTATCAATGTATCACATTATAATCTTACTCACATCATTGAAATTAAAATCAAATAAATTCTCGCGGTAGTGTTTTTTTTTTATATTGGAATTGAATCGAATCGCATCACATAGATGTATAATTCAACTGGATTCAAAACGATACCATGTCGAAAAGCAGTTGAAGAAACGATGATATTTTTGGAGGTAAATGAAATCAGTGTTCGTCATTAAAACATCACATTTCATATTAATTTATCTCTGAAAATATATGCTTCTGTGCAGAGCGTTGCAATGAAAATTTAATGCTTTAAACTTAATTCAGAGGCAATATTTCAACACACGGTTTGCGTAGGCAGATGTTAATATTTCAAGTCAAAGGCGAGGCTCGAGTGCATGAGTGCATGGTGCATTTAACATTTTCTCGTTGGGTCAGACGGAGAAAGTGGCGGCTTCGAATTGAGGGTGGCGTCGTCTTGCGAAAGAGATGCCTCAGAGAGCTTCGCGCAACCGAGCCTTTTTGGGATACAAACGTAAAGAGAGCGTATTTAGTACTGACTATCTACTATTGTCATCTTAGATTCGAAGTTGACCGTATATGTACGTGTAGTAATACGATAACTTAAGATTGTACTCACTTTATCGCGTTCCAAATCCTAGCTCTCAAAAGTTTGACAAAATCGATAGTCAAAGTTTGTAATCTGTTTTGCAAAGAGATAAGCTTCGTGGATATGGTTTACTTTATCGTGTCGTGTCCCCAATATTTAATATTCATGGCTTAGTAGGATCCCCAATCGGAATTATAAGATAAGTGAGGTGTCCAATCAGTAAGTACCCATTTAAAAGCTAAGAAGTTAAACGTGTCCAGTTTTTATAAGCCTTTTAGAACAACATAATGTAATGAATGTGATAGCGAAGTAACCTTTCCTTTTCTGTTGTAATCGTTGCGCATTCACTGCAATTATTTCTTGTGCATTGTGACTATTTTGTGACCACGGCATTGCGTCGATGCACTATCACTAGCTTAAATAACAATTAATAATTGCTAGGGCGTGTCGCGGTAACCTTGTCGCGGTTGCAACAGGGCGCGTGTCAAGGAAAAACCTACTTAGCAGTTTCCCTGGCACCGAGAAATCACCAATAGAGATTTGGCATGGATAGTGCCGATAAATCCTATTTATGTTCAAATAGTTCCGAATCGATGGCGAACACGTAGCTATAACATCGGTTACCATTTATTGATTCTGTTACACAACTTTACCGTGACCTAAAGAAAACGGCGCTGCATTGCCATGATCAATAAGCGTGTAAAATTAGACGTGTAAATATTTCCCTTATGCAAGTGATAGTTTTATCGACGGTGAGCGACAGTGGCACGTTTAAGCGGAGGGGTCAGATGATATAAGAGGCGTTGAACAAATGATACTTGGTGAAGATTACATAACAAGCAGCGCGGGCGTGGATACCGCGCGCGCGCATGTTGCTGTGCCGCGTGTCAAGGATGCGCTGACTTGGGCATATTTTAACGAAGCTATTGTGCCATGGTCACCCGTATGATATTTTAAGATTTAGTTCCTTGTTTATTACGCGCATAATATTCTTCAATTGAAATGTGTTATGTGTGTATGAACGATATGACGACGTGGTTGCTATATCACATATACATATAATGCGATTTAATTTAGGTACGTAATTGCTTAATACAGGTTGACCCAAAACTCAACGACAGCCTTGTACCGGGCTAGGGTCAAGTTCTACCAGTTCTGGAAAAAATAATAAAAAATCCACGTCACTTAGTTAAGTGATAATAGTCACATTTCATATCACTTTCAGTATTAGATATTTTCGAAAAATAATATCTACTTTTGTGATTCTCATTCATAATAATTTTTTGGAAATGATTTTTCGACCACATTGCAGCGGCCGTGGTCACGAGTCGACAATAGTCTTGATTTAGTCCTGAAAATTATTATTACTATTATTATGTTGGTACGGATTTCCGATCACGGGCCCATGGGGACCCGGTCATTTGAAAGGCATTCATGGGGCCGAAGCCAACATGAAGAGGCCTTTGGTACCATATAATATAAATGAGATGGGCGCAACTATGGAGGTCTATCCCCTAATACACCATGAGGATGTGCTAGCGGACAGTCCTCCACAGTTGCCAATCTATTGCCAGGTAGGAATCGACATGGAATTGGCTATGGGGTTGGGATGTTGTGGACAGGATTACCGGGCTATGGAGTGAGATAACGGACACCTACCATTTCAATATCTCATAAACTGAACTTTTGGTAGGCGGTGACTCGCCATTCACTAAATGGGCCCCTCAAACTATTGCCCACTCGGGGCAACGAGGCGGCAACATTGGTGTGAACGGCTAAGGATGGAGAGGTGTTCCCGGACTTTAAACTTCAAAATGCCAACTCGCCACTTACGGAAACGCATCCATCCTTCGAGCATTAGCTCTTGCGCTCCACTCTAGGCGACCAACAAAGGCAAACTAGAGGCGGGGTGGGTGTGTAACTGTGTGTGAGTGTGTGTATAAGCGCATGTGTGTATGTGTACCCCTGGAGGTCTCGGGTTCGTGGTGTTTATTATTATTATTATTAAAATTATTTATTTCCTTACTTTTTCCAGAACGGTTATAAATTGGCCTTTCACCTGGTACCAGGTGTCGTTGATTATTGGAACACCTGTGTAATAAAATAAAAATAAAAACTTATAAAATACTAGCTGCTGCCCGCGACTCCGTTTGCGTAGAACAGGGGTATGTATAAAAAATAGCATACGCAGACCTACAATATAGACAAAAAAAATCATAAAAATCGGTCAAGCCACTCTAGCCGTTTCGGAGGAGTTCGATAACAAACACTGACACGAGATTTTTAAGTGTTAGATTAATACAGGTTCAACTGCTCTAAAGATGTAGGTATAACTTAAAAAATGTAGTGCGAAGAATTTGAAATAAAACCGATCACAGTAATTGCTGCCACACTACATTGATCAATTCGTTAAACGCCTATACAATCAGACGTCATCTGCCTACGCTGAGTGGTTGGGTCGTTATTGTTTGTTCATTAATACATTGTATTGTGTAGTGTAGTTTAGCCGGGTCGGACGCATGCGCCGGGAGGAGGGAGGGCCTTGACTGCAATGCGCGCGCGGCGTAGCGTGTCAAGGGAGCGCTGCTTTCGCCGCCACCCGCCCGCCGCGCCCGCGCTGCTTGTGCCTAGGTATAACACTATACAGGCACAGGCGCGCTAGAGAAAAAACACTTATAACCTCGAAAATAAGTTCTCCTTCGGATTTGAAAACAATGTCAGTAAATTTAAGCCTTTCAAGTATGTTTGAGAATGCGGGCAACGTGTAACCTGGCTCAAGTTTTTTTTCTACAGACTTGCCTTATTTAAGTAATACAATAACTCTTTATTGTACACCATTATAGAAAACAATACAGAACAACAGAAACATGGAGAAAATGTCTAAGGTAAGCAACAGGCGGCGTTATCGTTTCAAAGCAATCTCTTCTTATTTTTATACTGAGCTAAGTATGAAAAATAATGTGCACTTACAAAATTTTGACTGCACCAGATAAATATAAATTTTCTGAAATCATATTATTTGCGGCTTCAACGTGAAGCGTAATGAATAAAAAAGAAAATAATTTTAAAACAAGTTTTAGTTATCAACATACTCCAATAATTAACAATTATTTCACATGAAAATTGTAATTTTCAATCGTGACGGACTGCCGGAAAACTTACTTGATGTCAGGTTGTTGGATGTTGCTTCAGCATTGACACACAATGGCTTATAACAACATGCTGAAGGTAAAAACGATTTGAACAGCCTTCGTGCAAAGTGTAGGCCTTAAACGTCAAATGAATTACCCATACGACTGAACTGTGCATCGCGCACCGTTCGCTATGCGGCCTGATTAGATGCAAAAAGATTTTACCTTGCGAGTACACCGACGTTCCCATTAAGCGCATATGCAAATGCATAAGCCAAGGGCGATATTCTAAACTACATAAGCATTAAGTGTTCAACTCAATTTCAGAAATTGGCGTACCATGTGTGGTAAATCTAGAGTTTTCTAAATCTAAAACCCAAATTGAAGGCGAGTAGTATAAAGAAGTGTCTCGCGGAGACAAAGCCGAGCAATCTTCTAAGTGGTCGGCGGCGCTGCACGGAACAAAGCCCGCCGCACGCCGCCCTCACGGAGATAAGCGCACCCTCCGACTCTAAATGCCTTTAGCGCCACCGAAACAGCCCGCCTTCACGGAGCCGAATGAGAAACAGAAATATCGCCTTAAGAAACCTTCCTTTAATGTATATCTAATGAGGAATGAATAACATCACGTCGAGTTTAAAGTTATTCATGTTCGGGAATCAAACTGAATTTCAGCGTCTTTCTAAAGCACCTAAAGGGAATAAATGATAAGCGTTTCAGTTAAAAACGTGGTAAATTGTGCTTTGACTGTTGAAACAAAACATTTCTTCAAGGATAATAGGTTTGCGATCGTTTGCTGTCTAAAAATCATAACTTATAATATAATGTTAATCCTTCGTTGTTTAAACGTCTGGTTATGCAACGCGTCATATATCTTATTAGGTACTACCTGAAGATGCCTATCAAACCACTTTGTAAACGTCAATGTCTAAGTGTCTCCTAAGTCTCGAGATAAATTTAACCTAAAAAGGTTCCTGTCATATTGAGTTTAGTAAGAATAAGTAAGAACTTTTAGATTGCCTTAGTACCATGTTTATGTTTTGACGACCGGATAATCCAGCGGTTAGCGAAACTAACCAGCTTGAGGTCTCGTGTTCGACCCCCTTGTCGGAGCAAATATTAGGCATGTATGGAAAATACCAATGTTTGTTCTAGAGTCTTGGTTGGGTGTTTATTATGTATTTAAGTATTTATCATTAAGTATATTCATAACACAAGCTTTGCCTACTTTTATGTGTCCCGTGATATTTATTTATTATTTAATACTTAAAACCTGTCTTAATAATTGAAACAAAATAAACAAGACGGCTTCGTAGATATATCACATAAAATATCAGGAATATATGAGATAGTGGTGAAACCGGCTCTTAACACTTATCTCAATTGAAAAACAAGTTGACCGGCTGCGGATAGTGAGCATAAGCAAAGCAGGGAACGCAATGAAATTGTAATTACAAGCAAACGCCTGTACAATAAAGGAAAAACTGTATAAAAGAAAGTAAAGAAAAACAATTTACTGACTGTGTACTTTGCCGTTAAAGTTGGTATAAACGAGAGCGGCGCGAGGGCCGATTTCAGCGAGGCTCTGAATTTCCCGACTCCAGCCGGGGCGCGTCGGCGAAGGGAACCGACAAACTGAATTATTCATACAATCGGACCTCAGACGTCAGCTCGTCGCAATATGCGACGATGTACCCACCTCCATCAGTGGAACTACCAACAAATTCAAGTGGATATTGAATCAGTTACAGAATCATACACCTTTATCTTTATGAGGTATAAAGTGGACCGTTGTTTTTCATTTGCCTGGAATACTTATACTCAATCAGTTCTTGCCACATTTTGATAAATTTCGGAAATTATTTCTTAAATAATATTAAAATTGCGGAAATCGTGATCTGATCGTGACTTAATATAGATATCTAGTTAAGATTTATGTGGTTGTTGAAGGATTATTCCCACAGCTAGGTTGATTATGATTAGTGATTAGATTACCTACGTCTCCTTTCTGCGTAGTACGTATACGGACCATTTTTTTTTATGAATTAATATCTAAAGATTCTGCAGCGACTTCAACGAACGGGGCGAAGTTTTAGGGACAGATAAAATAATTATGTAACAAGCATGCTTCACATCAGACCTCATTGGTACATTTTTTTAACTTTATATAGTATATATCGTCAATCAGATGAGATTGTGGTGACGAAAGCAAGCCTAGAAAATCAAAAGAGCTTGCGACAGATAGAATGGCATAGAAGTTATAATGTCGTCAAATCAAAAATCATATTATAGCAAGTCGCCACAAGAGCAATCAAATCAGATATCAAAGAAATAACACCGTATTTAATATGCACTAAAATGGATTTTGCCAGTCTACCTGCCGGATTAGGAAATCGTGAACATACTATAAGCTGAGTACATCCGTACAGAACATTGTGATATTTGCTAGGCAAATCGCATCGGTGGGACGTGACGAATGTGACTGATTCAACTAAGACTTCCGTGGTGTTTCCGAGGAGATAAAGTTGCAATAGGATTGTTAAATCTTTTTCGCAAATCTTTGAAAAAAATTCGCGACAAGTAATTTTTCTGAGTTAAAAATAAAATAAATATATTTAAGTAAGTTCGGGTTACGGCAATGATTGAACTCTGACATTTTTTTTGAGCATAATATATTAGAAGTACAAACTATGGTACCTAAGTCATTTTATTAAGCGTTCAACACGACGAATTAACTTATTCGCCTAAAAGTAATCTTTTGCCAGCGAGATTGGCATACTACTTGGGTACTAAATTTAAACTATCATTACGCTAAGGGTTATCGTCATATAGTATAGTGCACGAACTCTTTATACTTGTCAGTAACAAGAACAATACATCAACGTTAAATATGACAAAGACTCCCGAACTAAACGGATAATTCGGGAGCGTGCAAAATTATAAAGCAGGGTTGAATTAAATGAATTCGCTATAAATAATACAACATAAAGGGCAATGGATAATTTGTATGTGGTGTATGTTAGGCACGGGGCTGCGCGTGGGGTCATTGACACGCACCCCGTACCACAGTGGGGCACAGACAGACAGGACGTGAGTCACTCGTGGGGTTACCAGCTGCTGTGAGCAAAAACTACCCCAAAATTTGAACAGGGCCATCTGTACGTAAGCCTTGGTTTGTTCCAAAAATATGTGTTCTTGATACAATTCGTGTTATGAAAACTATTGCACCAAAATTTCAAAAATAAGTAAATAAATATATTTTCAAATCACGATCGTCCGTTTTAGCAAAGTAAAACTTCGCAAAGCAAATGGCATGCTTGTATGCATGTGACTTGACGTGACGCTTTTTATTTAAATAGGTTTTTGTTAATCTATTCATGCTTGGCTGGATGGAACTAATCACTGCAATAAATTTTGTTTGTCACCTTTTCTCTTAGTGGAAGTGTAATTTATATACGTAGATTTGCGTATGGATTGTATTGTAGGGAGTGAAAGCTGTAGCTGTAACATATGCCGACCTCATTCGCAGCATGAAGTGTGGCCGCGGCGCCATATGTTACGCGGACAGCTGATTCAACTTTTTACGTGCATAACAATCGCGGCAGGTAACTAACAATATGATATTATGAAAATAATAACAATCATTATACTATAGTAAACAATTGTATTTACTGAATTGTTATTGATACAATAATAATCAGTCTTCGTAATGATATAGTTAATTACGAAAATGTTTGATGAGATGACGGTTAACATTAACAGAAAATTATATTATACCTAATTGACATTAATTAAAATCGCAAGTCACACGAACTGAAGTTAAATAAACGAGTGTTAAAATAATAAGCTGAGCATAATGAATTTATTAGTTCGTGAATGAGAGCTTGTCTGCTGGGGGCGAAGAACTACAGATACTCGACCTTCACCTAGGATTGGCTGGGCGTCGATCCTGCCCATGCTCGCTTGACGCGTGCATTTATTTATAGATGTTTCTCGCTACAGTGACAATCAACACGGTTGCTCTATGTAATGTGTTGTTCTCAAGTACATAGCAACGTAGCTACAGGTTTTGACCAGAGAGAGTACAATGCTCTTAGCGTTCGTTTTGTTTTCATACACATCATGCTTCTAACGTAGATCTATTATAAAGCGTGTAAGTTGCGTGACTCACATCGTTAACGAATTTAAAGGCGGAAATTCATTTAGCAATGACGTAACAAGTAGCTATTGTAGCTATTCATTATAAAGATCGGCGTGAGAACAATCGCTCCAAGGAGAAGGCGAGCATTAGCGTTAGCGAGGTGGAGTAGAGGCGCCCTTGGTGGCTACGTTCTCATACAAAAGTATATGAATGTCGAATGAGATCTGAGGGTGAGATGCGATGCTGCGAAGCGTCAATAACCTCGCCGGTACGGATCGTGGAGGTTGCAATAAATACGACATCGGCGGCGTTGGTCTGGTCAAGAGCCTTTCAAGGCCGGGAGGTGAGGCGGGGAGCGAGCCTGCGCCCCACATTTACGCCTGAGCCGTGCCACTCTTGCCCTACCGCCTGCATTCCTTCAGAAAGGACAATTCATTGTCGTGGATAATAAACCCAGTTGGATTTAATATTTATCCACTTGGAAATATAATGTAAGGTAACCGAAATCTTGCTGTCGTAGTGGTTGATTATTTTGAAAGTTTAAGTTTCTTGTATAAACTTAGAAAATCGTGACCGTCAATATAGCTAGTAGACATTACGTGTACGGCTCGCTGGTTTCGTAGCTTTAGTCTGTCAAGGTCACTACACTAATGACTTTGTACTTGAAATGTTAACGTAACAGACTAACAACTCATTGCAAAATGGGGTACCTAGAGCCTTCAGTACAATCCTTATATCCTTATCGCTTTAATAGGTCTATTAAATTATCACTTGCAGCATCTTTGTAACTACTTATAATGGCACAGCAATAACAATTATGGTAGAATGTATCTTCGTTATAATCACTAAAGGCACAACACAACACAGCATCTGTCGGATCGGCACGGCAGGTAGAGCGCGATGAAAAGAGACAGACACACATCACTTCACTCGAAGGATTCAACAAAGGATCGGTGGTCGTTCGTGAGTCGCGTGCAGCGACAGGAAGCACGGGGCGGTGATGAGAACTCACCGCAGGTCGAGGTAACGTGCACCCTTTTTTCTCCTGTCACAGGACATGTCGTTTGTTGGTTAGTGCACTTCGAAGACCACTTCACCAGCGAGGCATTGACACCATGCTCACGATCGCGCAAGTACGTCGAGGCACCACGGACACTACCACTGGCGGCGAGAGAACGCGCGCACTGAGCCACGATCGGCCGGCGGAGCGCAAGCTACCTGCCGTTTCCGCGGCGCGGTGAAGCGGAGGTGCGCATCGCGGCGCACGCGCAGGCAGGTCCGCGCCGCGGCTACAAGGAGGGGGAGGGATCGCAGCGACTCTACTATGCCGCAAAAGCCCTACAAGACACCCGGCTCGCTCCACCGACAGGCTCGATCCCCGTCAAAACATACTCGTTGCTCCACCACAAAACAACACCGCGGACAGCAGCCGGTTTAATGGTGTTTAAACATCGCTACACTCGTTTATGATAAGACCATAGTAAAAGCATCAACTTGTGAGTACAATAATTTGAGTAAGTTAAATATTGTTGCGTGGAAAATATTGCTATTTGAAATATATAATATATACTCAATAAAGCAAAAACGCCCTCCATAATACTAATAAACATATTCAATTATTCTCTTTGTTGACACGTGTTTAACTACTGATAACGATTTTGCAGAAGGTAAACATTTATTTTAATTAAACTGATAAATATTACAAAACAAACTTCAGAGAATTGTTTCAGTTTGAGCCAGGTAGAGTGGTAGTAACAACTAATGTGCTGTATATCCTCAGATACCAATTAACAAATTATTTCGATTGGTAATTGGAATTGCAGGCATTTCAAAACTGAAGAGAAACTTTTAAGTCAAATACGTCCTAATTTACATGTGAATATTGTTTGTTTAAACATGAGTCATTTCTGAAGGCTCGGTCAACTTTCACCAATGCTCGTGTTCCTGCAATTACCGAGCCGATTTTGTGGCCTAACGGCCCTTTGTTGCAGTTACTCCCAAACGTATTGCCAACAACTAAAACGAAAGAGATTTAACTCTTAACCTGCAATTGCGAATTCTTGAAATTAATTCCTATACTTACTGAAATAATTTGTGAATTTTTAGATCACTAATTGCACCAATTTACATTAATCAGCGGCTCTCAGATTGGGATACATTTCACGAAAGTAAAGTCGAAGGCATAAATCGCATGCTTAGTAATAAACGGGCTTAACTCAAAATCGTGAATTATGCTAAATCGAGTTTAAAGTTTAAACTTTAAAATCGATTTACCATTATTCACGATTTTTGAGTTAAGCCCGTTTATTACTAAGCATGCGAAATATCTATTCATCATTCGTGTCAAATATTATGCAAAGAATAATCTTAAGGCAGGTTTATACAGGGTCAGTAACTGACTTCGAATTCGAGACAAGTCAGCGCTGACCCGAGAAATACACAATGTAAATTGATTTGAAGTCAGTACAGCGGTGGGGGTCAGCGCTGACTTTCAATTTACGTTGGGTATTTCTCGGGTCAGCGCTGACTTGTCTCGAATTCGAAGTCAGTTACTGACCCTGTATAAACCTGCCTTTATGGTTAGTGGCTTAGAGTTGTATAGATATTTTTTACGACTTGGTAACGTACAGTCAAACAATTTGATTCCTAGGCCACTACAGAACCATGTCATAATTAATTAATTTGTTTATCTTCTACGACAGTGATTATTGCGTGAAGTATGCATGGCAATGATGAAATCTCGATCTTTGCGAACAATGTGTCAACGATACTGAATAAGAAAGGAGTTTGCTTATACAACTTGAATTGTCACGGCCCGTTTGTCGAAACGTCTTTTTCTTCTCATGTCATAGAGCGAAAACGTTTATAAACTCTTTACGTTTATTGCATGTTGTGATCGGAATGTTAATAGTCCTTTGACCCGCACTAACATTGTAATTATCTAGTAGTATGCGACAAGGTTCTACAGTGGCCTAGAAGTGAAATTGGTTGACTGTACATATACACCGTGAAATTTTAGTAGTTGTTTTCCCGAAACGAGGTGATTTAGTATCGATTGTACAATCGATTTATAATTACTATTTTGACTAGAGTCAAAAATCCAATTGTGAAAAACGAAAGTCGAAAATGACCGCAAACCAATAGTAACGCTTCGTTGGTACGTAACCTATCGTACGATAGTACGCTACTTGTACCAACGAAGCGTTACTATTGGTTTGCGGTCATTTTCGACTTTCGTTTTTCACAATTGGATTTTTGACTCTATTCAAAATAGTAATTATAAATCGATTGTACAATCGAAACTAAATCACCTCGTTTCGGGAAAACAACCATTAAAAATTCACGGTGTATATTGATGACTTTGATTGAATCTACAAGTTACTCTACAAGCCTGGAACTGCGATATTATATTAGTGAAAATGAAAATGAAAAATAATTTATTCAGTAACTTAGTTAGTTATGACAATAACTGTGCTGGTGCCTCTTTTTGAGTATCATGATACTCGTACTAAGAGAACATTAGTAATACCTATATTCTTACCTAATAATAATAAGGGTCATTTGAGTGTCTATGTACGGTTTGTATATTAAATAACGATGTAACAGAATACTTTAAATCCGGGCTTTGTCATTTTTGGCAGTGACAATGATAATTGACAAAGACAACACATCAGTATCACCCGCATCCTCATTTGCACAATACCTTAATTTGTGAATCCTCCCCCATACACATACAGGTCGATTATACATTTTGATTTTATGAAACCGTACAAATATTAAAGTTGATAATATCTATTTATTGTTTGCAGAGAAGTAGGAATACGTATTGAACGTGTTAGTCGCTCCCGAACAAGTATATGTATTGCAGTTGCGCATGCATCGACGGTGCAAGCGCTATGAGAATACCTATAATTTTTAGGGTTCCGTAGACAACTAGGAACCCTAATAGTTTCACCATATATGTCCGTCTGTCTGTCCGTCCGCGGCTAAGCTCAGAGACTGTTAGTACTAAAAAGCTGTAATTTGGCATGAATATATATATCAGTCACGCCGACAAAGTGGTTAAATAAAACAAACTAAAACAATTTTTTTAGGGTACCTCCCATAGACATGAATACAGGGTTATTTGTAATTCACTAGCATCCTTTTAACCCTAAACTCCTACCACTTAAACAAATGTTTTTTGTTTTACGGCTTTTGTCAAAACTTAATATTTTTGGTGATAAAACGTTTTGAAAATTTGAGATTACCTCTTATTTTTACGATACTCTGTGTATTTGTATGGGAAAAAAGTGCTTCATTTTAAAAAGTCGTAAAACAAAAAACATTTGTTTGAGTGATAGGAATTCAGGGTTAAGAGGATGTCAGTGAATAAAAAATAACCCTGTATAGTGTTGGTGATTTTTTTTTCTCGACTAACCCTATAGTGTGGGGTATCATTGGATAGGTATTTGAAAATAAATAGGGGTTTGCTAAAACTATTTTTTGATAAAGTGAATATTTTCGGAGATATTCACTCCGAAAGTTCAAAATAATGTGTCCCCCCACTCCCCACCCTCTAACTTTTGAACCGCACGTCTAACAAATATCAAATAAATCAAGTAAGTTAAACTTAATAAAAACTTTCTAGGAAAATTATTTTCAACTTAATCAGTAGAGCAGTTAAGTTTTTGTAAAAAAATATTTCTATACTAAGATTGTAATTTTTAACCGCCACTGCAAGCATTTTTTTCTTTAAGTACCTATAAGATCACGCTAACAGTATCTTCTTTCAAATAAAAAAAAATGAAATCGGTTCATATAATAAAGAATTACATCTGAAAAACCATCAACATACATACTAGTTCTAGTAGACTGCAGATTAGATTAACCCAATTCGCCGATAGATGGTGCTGTACCGCCGACGTTGAAATTCTACATTGCGCTGTTAACCCTAGCAAGCGGTGGGAGTTGGGTGGACTAAAACAACCACATTAATAAAGTATGCAAAGATTTTTTCGTACCTGCTACTGAACCCTATCTTGGACGTGTCAGACACGCTCTTGGCCGGTTTTTTAAAGTCGAAATAGTATTTTATACATCATTATCATCATAATAATTTCGGCCGCAGGATGTCCACAGCTGCAGATAGGTCTCCCTCATTGATACCCATTCATTACGGTTGGAAGCGGCTTGCATCCACCTTGAACCTGCGGCTTTTATCAAATCGGCCGTCCATCTTGTTGGTGGACGTCCCACGCTGCGCTTGCCAGTCCGTGGTCTCCATTCGAGAAATTTTCGGCCCCAACGGCCATCTGTTCTGCGTGCTATATGGCCTGCCCATTGCCATTTCAAAGAGGTAATATGTATGGTTATGTCGGTGATCCTAGTTCATCTACGAATATCCTCATTTTTGATTCGATCCCGTAGAGAAACCCCGAGCAAAGCCCTCTCCATTACTCATTTAAGAGACTAGCTAGAGTCTATTCATCAGGCCTAATAGCGAAGCACCACGTCTCGGATCCATATGTCATCACTGGCCATGTTATTTTGGACGTAAAGATATTGCGGAGCTTCCCGAACGCGGCCCATCCGAGTTGGATTCGGCGATTGACCTCCTTCTCAAAGTTGGACCTACCTAGTTGGACTGTGGTTATCCTATCCAAGTACCTAGGGAACAATTTTAACGAATCACAAGGCTGTAACAGCCTGGCCAGGTATGAATAATTTTAACCAATCAGGAGTCAGCAGAGCGCGGCGTTTTGCCTGACAGTCCTGACACCATAATTGACAAGTTCAGCGACTAGCGAGTTTGAATTACTACGTCCGTTTTTTGAAACTCTTTTCAGTCTGCTGTACAGGATTTTAAAATTTTTTTTTCGTAGTAGCCAGCACCATAAATAATATACTTTTTAATTTCTCATGCTCGTAAAGTTGTTCTTTATGTCGAGAGAATGCTGCATAAAATACCTTTTTAGGCTCTTGTGCATAAAGTAAAATCTTCGTCTAAGACCAAGGCAATCAGCTGCAAACAGTAGAAATTAAATTAAATTAATGAGATTTTTTTAAATGGTGTTTTATATTACGAAATCAATAAAACTAGACAAATTTAGTACATTATTATAGACATTGCAATAGGTACATGAAAAATAAGAGCTTGTAAATTTAATTTCAAATGTTGCTGTTTAATTTCCTTGCAACCGAAGTGAAAAGCAGAGTGTAAAACTCGAGCAATAACCTTTTGAACGCCAGTGTCGGTTATAGACGACAATACGGTAATACACAAATTAACCCGCATCCGCATAAGAATCAATTTTGTTCGTAACAAAAACGATGTGTGGCGTTCAAAAGGTTTTCTCCTCGATGTGTCTATCCACCCTCGCCGTACCGGCTCGGAAAAAGATCGCCTTTGTGATTTTCTTAGTAAAATTATAATTCGCAGATTAAAGAATACGAGTAGAAAAATGTATTTAAGTACTTATCTGTGCGTGAGCGGCACACAAGAAGCAACAGATTTCAATTTCTGCACGGCGATCGCCCGCCCCAATAGCACAATATTAATGCTAATAAATAAACTAATTGTTTAGTGATAGGTCATTTTTGGTTTTCCGATTGCTCTTAGAGCTTGTGTAAAAATATATGGTAGGCTCTAAACGTTCAAATGTTTTAGTTTACTGTAATTTAAAACTTAATACACACAGATAATACTGCATTTTCGCGTACGAAACACGCTCTAGTTTTCCTCTACAATATAATTATACGACGACTTTAAAAACGAGTTCCATAGTGAAATTACATACCTAGCTACACATTTACAAATTTGTTAAATTATAAGTTTTGCGCACATCTATAAGACTCACTACGTCGGTACTTTATTTATTAATTTTACTGTATGTATCGACACAAAAGTTAAATAAATAATAGTTTAAAAAAACTAAAAAACACGCTTTAAAAAATAAAAAATAAATTTTAATAAATTTCAATTCACTATTCTTATAGTGCAGTAAAAAATCTTAATAAGCAATTATTATATTGTTATATCCAGATCAAAATTTGTAAGCAATTCTAAATATTGATAAAATAAATAATAATAGTTTAAAATATTTTATTGTAAAAAAAGCGTGGGGTGCATGGTGTCAATTGTCAAGGATTATCATTTTGATAACATCTTAAAAAGCACCCCACGCTTTTTTTACAATAAAATATTTTAAACTATTATTATTTATTTTATCAATATTTAGAATTGTTTACAAATTTTGATCTGGATATAACAATATAATAATTGCTTATTAAGATTTTTTACTGCACTATAAGAATAGTGAATTGAAATTTATTAAAATTTATTTTTTATTTTTTAAAGCGTGTTTTTTAGTTTTTTTAAACTATTATTTATTTTCTATTTTTTAGTTGCATTTTTTTTCTTTCTAACTTTACCCCCCTCACTTACAACCCCCAAACCCCCTAAACCCAACCCCCAACATCCCCCACCCCATTTCCCCAAACCCTCCCCAAACCCCACACCCTTACCCCCAATCCCCTAAACCCCCCTTACCCCCCTCCTCATTTTACAAACCCCCGAACCATCTAAACCCAACCCCTCTAACACCGAACCCCCCAAACCCCCGGAAACCCCCCTCCCCCCTCCCACCCCGCCACCTGATCCCCACACCCCTACCACACCCCCCACCCCGCCACCTACCGCCCCCCCTTACAGTTCCATCATCAAACCCTTGTACCATCTAGGCTTCTTACACCCTCCCCATTTCCCACAACCCCCCAAAATCACTTACCCTCGAACCCCCCAACACTCCCACCCTATTTCCCGTAACCCCCCCCCATCCCCTAACCCCAACCGCCACACCCTAACCCCCAACCCTCTAAACCCCCGACCTCCTTACCCCATTCCCCCCCCCACCCCACCACCTACCCCCCTTCCAGCTCCATCATCAGACCCTTGTTACCATCTAGGACCAAAGTACTCGTCAAAACGAATCAAACGAGCCCAAACTCGATGGGGTTGTTTCGTTTTATTGTGGAGTGCCTTTGGCCATCTTCCAGCTCCATCATCAGACCCTGGTTACCATATGGGATCAAAGTGCTCGTCAAGACGAATCAAACGAGCCCAAACTCGATGGGGTTGTGTCGTTTTATTGTGGAGTGCCTTTGGCCATCTTCCAGCTCCATCATCAGACCCTGGTTACCATATGGGATCAAAGTGCTCGTCAAGACGAATCAAACGAGCCCAAACTCGATGGGGTTGTGTCGTTTTATTGTGGAGTGCCTTTGGCCATCTTCCAGCTCCATCATCAGACCCTGGTTACCATCTGGGATCAAAGTGCTCGTCAAGACGAATCAAACGAGCCCAAACTCGACGGGATTGTGTTGTTTTATTACATAGTTCCTATGGCCACCATCCAGCTCCATCATCAGATCAGCTCCATGTTACAATAATATTGCATTGTCATCCAATTTACACATATGTGCAAAATTTCAGCTCAATCGGAAACCGGGAAGTGGGTCAAAATCGCGCCCTAAGGAGTCGGTTACAAACAAACATACATACAAACATACATACATACAAACATACAGGTGAAGCTAATATAAAGCGTGTAAAAAAATGAAATCCTTAAACGTTTAGGTTAGAAATATGGTAAATAATTTGTTGAAATCGGGTTAGCGACTTGGTGGACTTTGTACTCCACTTATTATCAATCAGATTTAAGCTTTGCTTTTCGTCTGGGTACATAGCGTAGATATATTTTATCGCTTAAGGAACACCAACACACACAACTTCACTCAACCTACAGGCTTGTTTACCATGTTTATCCTTCTTGGTTACATACAAACATATCCAACGCGGCGCAGACAAAATAAAACAAGATATTGTAATGCTGTGCCGGCATGCTATTACCAAATGGTTATTCGTTTAGACATTCATGTTTATTGCTGCTGTTTTACATACGCGTGACGATGTAAATCGCGTTTAATAGGAGCATCCTGAGCGCCTCGGCGTTTTCGACTTGCACAGCAGAGCGGGAAGAGTATTCCCACCGGGTCCCGAATGACCCTCTCGTTTTTTCCTAGCTGCCAAAATATCATTGTTGCCTCGCTCCCCGTTGTTCTCCGGGTAATTTAGTTTATTGTGCACCAAGTTTGAAACGGTGCGCAAAAGGCAACGACTTAAATTTTTTAAATGAGAAAATCTCCCCCGAGCTGTCCATTAACGTGTTGGAAAGACTAACGTTACTGTAGGAACGACTTTTGCTTTAATTCATTATTTGTCAAATAATAATTAAAAAGATTGCAAAAAAACCTTAAATTTCTTATCACCATCATCATCACAGCCAATATTATACGTCCCACCACGGACCCCAAGGGAGGGCACAGGACTCCTTTAAGAGGGGTTGGGCCGTAGTTCCCACGCGGGCCCAGTGCAGATTGGAACCTTCACATACACCATTGAATTTCTTCGCAGGTGTATACAGGTTTCCTCACGGTTTTTTTCCTTCACCGTAAAACTCATGGTAAATTTTAAATATGATTTCGTAAATAAATTCTGAAAAACGCAAAGGTGCGAGCCGGTATTTGAACCCACGACCCTCTGCTTGAGAGGCCATAGGTCAAACCACTAAGCCACCACGGCTACTATAAACTAATTGTCTAATAAAACGTAAACTTACAGTTTTCTATCAAATGACCTGTTCTAAATATATTTAACGTTTGCCTACGTTTTTCTGATAATAGGGTTATTTTATTAGATCCCTAAGCAAATTGGTTACCTACGGCTACGGCAAATGTAAAAATACTGAAAACGAAACTCAATCATGTCTATCGTGAAGCTTTTAAACCCAGGTTAAGGTGATCTTAATATTATAATCGTAATGATAAAGATATTATAGAAATATCTAATTAAAAAAAAACAAAGGTCTTTTTTTTTCAAAATACGTTTTTGAATAAGGGAAAGCATCTAAAATGTAGTCACGGTGAAATTGTATCGTAGCCCGGCCGACACCCAGTCGGGACGGGACAAATTAGAACGCTTACAATATAAGTATGTTCACCAGCAGTATGATTCCTTGTTGTGAATTCTTGATAACTGCCTCTGGATAAAAAACGGTAAAAGGACATCGAAAATGTGACCCTAAGCCCAAAAATATAAAAACACGAAAGTGTGTACGGTCAAGTGCAAAAATAAGTATCGATTTAATCCTCCCATCGTTATATAAACGACAACGACGACGACGACGTTATATACGACATAAGAACTATGGGACATATTTATGAGCAAGTTGTGTGCACCCATATTTTTACACTTGACTGTACGTAAATATAAGCTAGATTGAAATAGGTAAGTTAAAAGATCAACAACATTCTAAACATTCAAGTAAGTGCGTCAATAAAACCAGCTAATTATTTATTTAAGTAGGTGTCTTAAAATTCATATCACTATTTAAGAAATTTTATTAGGTAGCTTTGGCCATTGATGTTTTTCACGCGTAAAAGGTGTCTTTGTCGAGATTGCTTAGTTTATGCCTACATAATTATGTATTTGAATCGTTCTCCATTTAATCCGTGACGTTAACATTCGTGTATTGGAGTTTCCTGCATAGGTTCTTTGTTATTACCAACTGCTACTTTTTAATTACAAATTCATCAATATTCATGCATTTAATTGCATCATTAATTCTTGTTATCTAAGTGCAGTTCAAAAAGTTGGACACTTTAACACCGGTAGTTAATATTAGTAGGTAGGTACATAATATGAACATTTTCCGCTGTGACATTAAAACTAAACTTTTTGCAATAATAATCCGCCCATCTATTTTTAAATTCAGTTATAAGTATTATCATCATTTATCATCATCATCATCATTTAATATTTATATGTATTATCAAATAAACCTACAACCAAATAAAAACCGGCCATGTGCGAGTCGGACTCGCGCACCGAGGGTTCCGTACAAATGTATGTATCTATGAACATCCAGTCTTAGCAGATGATCATTGTGTAGATTGGTTACTGATATAGAAAGACAGACAAAAAAAAAATGCTTTTCGCATTTTTTCCTTTGTCTGTGCTATAAGACCTTGCTTCGTACCAAATTTCAAGATTCTGAGTTCACGGGAAGTACCCTGTAGGTTTATATTCCCTTGCGAGTTTCGAAAATTTGCGGCATAAACGGCTGTATCTTTTTAACCGACTTCAAAAAAAGGAGGAGGTTCTCAATTCGGTTGTATGTTCTTTTTTTTTTTTTAACGTGTGTTACCTCAGAACTCCGTCATTTATGAACCGATTTGGAAAATTCTTTCGTTGTTTGAAAGCATATGCTTCAAGGTTGGTCCCGTTGTTACCGGAATCCAGTTCTGATGATGGGATCCATGAGGAATTGAAGGAACTCTTCAAAAGTTCAAGGGAAATGTAAAGCGATTTTAGTATTTTCAGTGACAAATCGAGCATTTGCATTCATAAAGTGTCATTTGGTTAACTAGATCTGATGAAGAAGACCGCAGATGGCCAACGGAACTCCTCAACGGGTCAAATCTTGCAAGTTGAATTTGACTCACTTCCCGGTTTCTGATTGATTTCATATTTTACATGCATGTGTAAATCAGGTGACAATGCAATATTATTGTGACATGGAGCTAATCTGATGATGGAGTTGGAAGGTGGCCATAGAAACTCTGTAATAAAACAACACAACCCCGTCGAGTTTGGGTTCATTTGAAACGTCTTGACGAGCACTTTGATCCCAGATGGTAACCAGGGTCTGATGATGGAGCTGGAAGGTGGCCAAAGTTACTCCATAAAGTAACGGCACTTACCCCATCGAGTACGGACTCATTTGACTCGTCTCAACGAGTACTTTGGTCCTAGATGGTAACCAGGGTCTGACAATGAAGTTGGATGGTGACCATAAGAACTCCGTAGTAAAACGACATAACCCCATCAAGTTTGGTCTCGTTTGATTCGTCTTGATAAGTACTTTGGTAACGAGAGGCAAAAAGTACAGTCAGTAAAGAGTGCCAGTCCAGGCCATTAGCAACAACTAAAAAGAAAAAAATAAAAAATTTTAAATAAAAAATAAAACCGCCTTCAAAAAACACCCAAAAAAAACTTGGAAATAAAAAAAATTTAAATAAAAAATAAAACCTCCTTCAAAAAACCCCCAAAAAAACATAAAATAATAATTGATTGAACCGACCACAATAAGCATGAAAATATCTTTCTACTAATCTGTTTGAAGTTGGTGCCTCAGCACGAGCCAGCAGGAGTGGACCTAGTAATCTAACTTACCTACATACCTATTATAGGGCTTCTACACTCCTGCTGGCTCGTGCTGAGGCACCAACTTCAAACAGATTAGTAGAAAGATATTTTCATGCTTATTGTGGTCGGTTCAATCAATTATTATTTTATGTTTTTTTGGGGGTTTTTTGAAGGAGGTTTTATTTTTTATTTAAATTTTTTTGATTGCGTTGGCTTAGAAGTTTGAATATAAATTTCAGCTTGACACCTCCACGCGTTCCTGAGAAAAAGGGTCTTGACAGACGGACAACAAAGTGATCCTATAAGGGTTCCGTTTTTTCCTTTTGAGGTACGGAACCCTAAAACCCCTTAAAACCCTTAAACAGACTTAAGGCTATTGTGCCGCCGCACCGGACGGCGGCGTTTCGAGGGAGTTTTAGGTTCGCGGCGTCTAAGTGCTGGAATGACATCCCCCCTCCCATCCTAAGTGTGACTAGCAGGTACACCTTTGGGCGAAAGCTTAAAGGCTATTTGTTG
Source organism: Archips crataeganus (assembly GCA_947859365.1). Classification (NCBI taxonomy): domain Eukaryota; kingdom Metazoa; phylum Arthropoda; class Insecta; order Lepidoptera; family Tortricidae; genus Archips; species Archips crataeganus. The sequence goes on along the minus strand of OX402061.1, from coordinate 11,611,525 downwards.
TCATTGCAAAATCCTTAATTTCCTCTCCTTTCCAGCACTATTTCACAAAACTTCTTTGATTTTTATTGTCTTGGTTATTTCATTTTTCGTTTTAGTCCGCGCAGGGTTGTATACTTGGCAAGTGAGATATACTAATTATGTTCAAGAAATTTTCTTATTATTATTTGCTTTTACAAGTTACAAATTATTTATTTACGCATGTACCTAGTCTTATGTATGTAGCTATTAGTGTGCAGTTTATTTATTTATTTATCTATCTAAACAGCGATCCGGGTGTCACCAACGGTACTGGCTGAAAATCAGCGCTGGGGTACTTTAAACGCCTCAGCATTATGCTGAGCCAGTGTCCGATTTGCAACCGCAATGACACATTCTATCTTTAGCTTTAGTATTGCCTTTTTGTTTTGTATAATATTGTGTCTTGTGATGTTGTAAATAAATGTATTTTCTTTCTTCTTTCTTTCTTTCTTAAAAAACAAGAAATTAGATAAAATTTATATTTTGAGCACCAGCATGTAAGCCGAGCTAGCCAGAGGGTGCAATTTGTTACTCTCAATGACCTTTTCTTGTCCTTTACATTTGTATACAGAAGCGCAAAAGAGAGACTGCTGCAAAGTCGTTGTCGTGTACAAAGTATAAGCCTACTTTTGATTCTTCCGCGAGGACCTGGCCGCGGGAATATGATTGTTAAAATCAAAATACTTACTTACTAATATTATAAATTCGAAAGTGAATCTGTCTGTCTGTCTGTTACAATTTCACGATCTAATCGCAGAAACAATTTAGATAAAATTTGATATGGAGATAGTTTGACACGCTAGGAAGGACATAATAGTACATTATTGTCGTGGCCTGGAAGTAGGCAATTGCTGGCTGAGTATGAGTATTAAACGGACGAGCTTGCGAGTCCGTTTAACTAATACGAAGCCAGCAATTGCTATTCCAGCTGAGACTAATATAAAGCTTTTCTCAAAAATGGTGAAGGAACAAAATAGAATAAACTTTTATGAACTTAAATAGGTACAAAAAATTGCAAATCACTGAAAATTAAATGGCATTATAGTACATTACTGCAGAGGCCGGGACGTAAGGGGTTGCCGGCCGAGTATCTAAGTTGATACCCCTGTTCCGGCCGAGGCTTGTATAGTGCTTTTCTCAAACATGCACCATCACCATCACCATCATCATCATCATCATCATCGTCGGCATCATGATGATAATGATGATGATGATGACGATGACGATGATGATGATGATGATGGTGGTGACGATGATGATGATGATGATGATGATGATGGTGATGATGATGATGATAGTGATGATGATGACGATGCCGATGATGATGACGATGATGATGATGGATGATGGCGATGATGATGACGATGATGACGATGATGATGGTGGTGACGATGATGATGATGATGATGATGATGATGATAGTGATGATGATGACGATGCCGATGATGATGACGATGATGGATGATGGTGATGATGGTGATGATAATGATGATGATGGTGATGGTGATGATGATGGTGATGGTGATGATGATGACGGTGGTGACGATGATGATGATGATGATGATGGTGATGATGATGGAGACGATGATGATGGTGATGATGATGGTGATGATGACGATGATGATGATGGTGATGTTGATGGTGAAATATTTCTCTAGGCAGATCACCATTACCTTATTATTAAAAAAGCGTAGTGGCAGAATATCATAATGAACCAAAACGCAAACATTGCTTACAGTTTTTTTTAAATGGCTAATTGCTATGGTGCCATAGACCTAATAAACGTCATGGTGCTGTATCACATGAAACAATACACGATCGCATTGCCGGCCAAGGCCTGCAATTTTGTATGAAAATCCATTACATACCAGGTGTCAAACCGCGCCCGCAACGTGATACGTCCCGGCCTATTATTTGGAACACAACGTAAACATTACATAGCTTGTTTGAGAAAAACTCTTTCCCGCATTTTTCCATTAAAAAAAAACTGCAACTGTATTTTTCTACCGAAAACACCACAAGCTGTTTCAAACACAATAAAAAAAGTCTGGAGTTCCAACAAAACAACTGATACCGGTCATTTGAATTGGCTGTATACGAATAGTGCCAACTTATTTACCATGGCCGTTTTAACTTTTTAAAAAGTTTGAGACTCGACAATAATGGAATTTGTATGCGACTAACTAACTAACTTTAACTTTTTTAAATTAACTTTTTAATTTTTTTACTGACCATGAACAATGCACTTCACGTTCTGATATGTAAAGAATAATGTCAACTTTTACGGATATTTTTGAGAAAAGATAGTATTTATCCCGGAAATTTTACTACCCGCGGGTAAGATATACCCATAAATATAAATAAATACGAATGCATGGCTTGTAAATATGAATGCAATAATGTTTACTAAAATCTCAGACTTCAAAGTCGGTGATATGTGAGAGGCATTTGTGTAGATGCTTGACAATTGTAAAATGTTGACTGTACCGGTAGTGTACACATAAGTGTTGGTTAAACCGATTGCACTGATCGTGTACGCGAGTTGGATTACCACTTGTATCGAATATCGTCGCAGTTATGAATTTGAAATACGATTGGGCAACAGAGAGGCCACACATCGATAAGAAATACCAACACCAATATCAACACGGATAATTCGATTAAAGGTTTCATTCTGGATGTTAAAATCATGGTGAATTAATAATAAGGTTGAATGCAACCGCGAGCGATGACGCGGTTCAAAGCAGATAATAAGCAACGCTTGGGAGATCCGACGCCGCCGGTGGAAACGTGAACCGATATTTTCATACGTCGATAACTCGGCCTGAATCGATAGCCTATCGCGAATACCATGTTTATGGATATTGCTCGAGCACTCAAAAATTAATGAGCCTGCATTAGCCAGTGCTATTAACTAACTGATTGGATACATCACGGGGTAGAGGGGCTGAACAACATTCACTGAAGCAACATACAGCATACAGTTGAGATAGAATTGAAATTTATCTCACTGACTGCTTCTTTCTTGTCTTTTGTAAATACTCGAAATTGAAGAATGCCTACCACCTTCTTATTGAGCGAGTGGTAAATAGCTAGTGCCACTACTATTATGCTTTCTGACTAACATATATTCCTGATTCCTTTATAATATTGTACTCGCTCCTTTGACAGCAGACGGACACCATGTTTCATTGCGTACCTGCAACAAGAAATTGGAATTGGTTAACTAACATAAATTTATTAAACGTACATTTATTGGCTGAATCAGTACTAATCACAGAACATTCGTAGTAGTTTAGGCTAGACATTTAATAAAAAGCTACACGCGAATCTGCCATTAGAAAATGGGCGCCGCCGCAGCGAACGGACGATAACGATTTCACTAGGCGGCCATACTGAATGGGAAAATTGCGCTTTTCAGCAAAATGAAAGCTCGCTACTGGGCCGGTACCTAGATAAAAAGGTACATAAATTTTCGGCTCACAGATCCTTTGATGTCTGTGAAACCGCAATGAAATGTGAATGAGATTTTTCAGACACACATTTATAAAAATTTGTTTATGTTCTGATTAAAATAGTGTTGTCAACACCAATCATAAAATGATTACTTTTACACATTCACTTCCGTACAGGACTTGTGATTGTTCGTTGATTCCCTTCTCTTCTACGACTGATACAGAAGTTAACGCGTGTTTTTATTCTCGAAGTAAATAAATTCAGTTCCTACGCAATCAGTGATTTTATTATACAAAAATTAAGCGACAATACCAACTCGCAACAAACACAACACAGTCATAATGTAAAAATCCGGTAAAATCGTTGTGGTTTAGCGTTCCGTGTCTACAATTCTGAGTGAGACATTATCATCAGTAATATGGCGTATAAAACACCCTCAACTTTGAGTTACTTTGCGTGCGTGCCTCAATAAAGACTAGTAAAACCAAATCATTAACAGCAATTAGTATTTTGTTCAAAACAGTTCAAATACACACATACCATGACATAGAATAATTTATAAACGACTTGAATAACTTGATACACAGCCCAGTGAAAAAGAGCCACTTACAATAGCGAATGCATCGTATCAAAAGTACCATAAAATTGATGGCGATTTCCTTATTTAGCTTATTTTTACGTTCACTTCTAAAATAGTTCTAGTAATATTATAAATGCGAAAGTTTGTATTTGCGTGCGTGTTGCGCTACGCCACAGCTTGACAGATTTAGATAAGCTAGTTTTTATCCCTATATTCCCTCGGAATCTATGTAAAAACCCAAAATCTTAATCGCTCAGTCTATGGATATGAATTTTTGCTCGGGTGTTCTCCATACAACGTAAATGAAGACCACGTGGTAATCTTTAAGAATTCTCATGGGAATTTAGTTAATCCCAGAGTTTCAATTCAACTGCCAGATCTAATTGTTTTCAAGGCCAAAGCCGCGCGCAATGGCTAGTAAAATTACAAATCTAATCTTCCATCTCGAGTAGTACCTAAGTTGCTACTCGAAAAATACCATTCTTTTTTTCTATTTTACCTATCAACAAGCTAGGATCTAAGTTATTTGAAATACGAGGGGCGTTCAATATAAAGTGAGAATGAGATGCAAACTCTTTTAATATTACGAAATTAAATACTGGCCGGTAAAGCTAATCTATCTAGCTGATTGCTATGAAAAAAAAAACTAACTGTCTTTTGTTTAAAAAAATATACGGTAATTTCTTTGCAATGCTATTTATTGAGTACGTTAGCGAAAATGGAGAAAATTGAACTGCGCGCCGTTATCAAATACTTGTATTTGAAAAATTTTTCTACGCACCAAGTCAATTTGGATTTGCGGGACACTTTAGGGTCTAATGCTCCTCCGTATTCGACAGTCGCACGTTGGTGCGCCGAATTTAGACGTGGAAGAACGCCCTACTACAGCAGTAACTGAAGAAATTGTGAAAAAAGTTTTGGCGGATCGTCGTGTCACAGTTCGTTTTATTGCTGGAAATGTAAAGATTTCAACGGGGAGCGTGCATAATATTTTACATGAACGCTTGGGTATGAAAAGGTATCTGCGGGTTGGGTACCAAGAATGCTTACTGACACGCAAAAACAAACTAGACTAGAGATTTGTCAAGAAGCTTTGAACCTGATGCAGCAAGACCGGGAACTTTTTTTGACGCGATTTATAACAATGGACGAAACATGGCTCCATCATTACGACCCTGAAACGAAACTGCAGTCTATGACATGGAAAAGGCCATCATCTCCAACTCCGAAGAAATTCAAGGTGAGCCCATCTGCCGGTAAGGTCATGGGCTCTGTTTTTTAGGATGGTAAAGGGGTATTAATGATTGAGTATCTCGAGCATGGAGCCACTATTACGGGCACTTTATACGCCAAACAAATAGCAACATTGCGCAATGAGATCCGCGAAAAACAGCGAGGTAAACTCTCGAAAGTTGTGCTGTTCCACCAGGACAATGCCCCGGCACACAAGTCCGCCGTTGCAATGGCTGCAATTCGTGATGCTGGGTTCGATATCCTTAAGCATCCTCCGTATTCACCAGATCTCGCTCCCAGTGATTTCTACCTATTTCCGAGATTGAAACAATACCTGAGAGGCCAGAAATTTGAAGACGACGACGCGGTAGTCGCTGCAGTACAAGATTTTTTAAGTACTCAAGATGAGACCTTTTTTAAAAATGGAATTTTAAGTTTAGAAAAAAGATATACTAAGTGTATTATGCTAAAAGGTGACTATGTCGAAAAATAAAATGACATTTAGTAAAAGTTGTTTATAACATACTCATTCTCACTTTTTATTGAACGCCCCTAGTATATTATGGTGCTGCACGATCACAAAATATACGTATGCTTGTGGCATGGTATTGCGTTGTGAGGTTTTACTAGAATATAACGCTAGCAACAAAGTTCACTTTATGTAACGATTTATTAACGCAATGTGACATAAAAAACGCAAGTTCATATTTAGCTTTATTGTAATTCCTGTTTCGGTGTTTATATTAGTTATTAAACTTATATGCGAGTATAAGTACTAGCATTTCTTAACTAACTTGTCAATTAACAAATTTAAGACCATGCAAGATTGAGCAAGCATAATGTGAGAGTCCGGAGCGATGTTAATCCCGAGTCAGTAAACTTGGGTCTTCACGGGCAAAAGTCTTGCGTACATCGTGCATAAATTATTTTTTAACCACTTCTACGTGAACAGTTATTATTATATTGTTTTTTTTTTCATACATTTTAAACAACATAAGTTTTTTTTAGAAAGTTTAATTTTATTCGCTTATGTTATGTTATGAAGAATAAAGAACATTTGTATTTTATTGTATTGTTGACTTTCGGGTGTTTAGTTCTGAACCATTTTGTCTGTCAAAGGTGACAAAGAATTAGATCGCTCGAATAAAACACGTAGGTAGAGCGAAATCTTTTGGATGCCGTCAACGCACCCCGGTATTTGTTCCTTGTCAAAGCGTAGTACGTGCCCTCATTACCTGAAACATCTTATGTTGTGAAGACGTTACTTGTTTATTATGACATCGACGTGCCTCAATAATGAACACGACACTACTAACAGACTTTTTCTGTACCAACAAAAAATCGTGAATTAGTCTACATAACGTTCGTATGATGTAAATTGTTTTGATCGATGAGAACGTATATACAAATCGCCTAGCAAATTGTCGCCAAGATAAACATTTGCGCGCTTCAACGATCGACTGTTGCTAAATAACGATTACCGACGTATAAGTAAGCATGTCTGTGCCCTACGCGAAACTACCAAGGCTTACCACTTTTAGTAGGCGACTGCTTATATGTTCAACGTCATTGCACGAGACGCTCACTTTATTGAAATGCAAATTCGAACCTTCACACGTGAGAAAGACGTCGACAAAAATTTTAATGTTTTTAAAAGATGAATAAAACGTTTTATGTTACATCTCATTCATACATGTGGATTGCACATAATGAATAGTAAACTAAGTGTAGGTACTTCACATAATCGCAAGGACATACAAAACAAGTGAGAGGCGAGATAGGATAAAACACGTACCTATTTGCCAAAATGTCAATACCACATGGAGAATTGAAAATATTCGCTCACTGAATATATTCAAGGTGATTTAACACAAAACATACACAAAAGATAGTTTTCGATTGACAACGAGATAGCAAAGATCGTCACGTCTTTTATTGGGGGTCATGAATACTAAAACAAAAATATCTATTTATAGGCACTTGCGACTAAAGCCATCATCATAGCTAAGTTGCTAATGCTTAGCAAGTTACTTGTTAATGTGTAAACGGTCATTATTATTGTTTGTACTATGGCTACGGGTCACACACAGTTATCGCCGTCTCTAACGATCAATTTATTGAAGTTGTCTGTTTCTGATAACTTATTATTTATCAACAAAATGCGCTTCGGTTTTGCATTAGTTAATCAGTAAAATATTGATTGTTTGATGTTACTATAAATTTGTACTGTATCCGGCGCGGTACGATTTCGTAAGATTTCTTCTGAGGTAAGATTAAGATTCAAGGGACCTTGTAGGGGAGTTAACAAATAGGAAATATTTAAAATCGCGTTTTTATAGACGATGTATTTGTAAGTACATAAATGTTGTCATGAAAAATTCCAAGGTAAAATAAATAAATCAAGGCTGCTGTTAGATCACTTCTGAGTTACCGTTCAACCGCAACCGGAAAATGTTTCCTTATAAACGGAGTACTAAAATACCACTTGTTAAGACAAGGTATCAATCGAAAATGTGATTGAACATATTCTCTAGCAAAGAATGAAACCGTGGAAGTCGGGTATAATATGGGGAAATATAGGCAGAGAAATGTGTTTTAATAGAGGTGCGTTTAAAACTTACCGAAAGATAACCAGTAAACAATGTATATAATTATGCCTACAGCTGGTAACCTAATGATATTGGCGATTAGAGTCGCAGCCAGTTAGACCAGACTAATTAGACGTCGACGAACCCCATAAGATATTCGACGACATTACTGATATTATTTAGGATTACACGCATAAATAATACAAATAATTCACATGTCATGTTACAACAATCAGTAAAATTTTACCTTAAAGGGAGAGATACAATAATCTGCAATGCAAAAATTCCATGTACGACACTGGAGTCACTGCAGCAGACGTATATAAAAGTTCCACACAATGCACATAATTACTAACTCGTTCGTTGCACGAAGCAAATGTAATCAAGCCACGTGCACAGAGCAGCGCGCCGAAACCAACTGGGACGGACGACGATATCGGTGCGCGTGCGCAAGCTCTCGGTCCATTTCCCCCACGCGCCCTGCTCCGTTAGATTTTTGTATCATCGATAGCGTTTTCTACACACGGTTTGCTATAAAAGGCAGTATAATGTTCAAGTGTATCTAATCATTTTTATTTACTAGTCTATTGCTCATCGAATTACGAATTTAGTGTCAACATGTCGATGTGTCAAATTATGCATTTCCGTGTAATTGTAATAACAGTAATAAGTATATAAGTCATACTGTGATATACTGCGAGCTAGCATTTCAGATATAAGATGCGTTGAATACGATGTGATCAGTAAATTAGCATACACGAATCAGACCAAAACTTGACAAAATTTTAAAATAAGAAATAGATAAAAACTTTGGTTAGTTTATCTAATACAGGGTGACATCTAAGACGTAATCCAAAATTATATTTTGATCCACTCATGATTACGATCAACTTTTATTATGGGAGTAATATCGAAATCGGTAGAAAAAAATTGAGCCTCCCATACTAAAAGCAATCAACTGGTTTCGCAATTTGTATGGAGACGTCGATTTTGTGTTTACGTTTTCGAAGTTGGTCCCGTATTAAGAGTTGATGGTAATCATGAGTGGATCCAGAAAATATAATTTTGGATTACGTCTTAGATGTCACCCGGTGCATAAAAATCTCGTGTCACGGTGTTTGTTATCGGACTCCTCCGGGACGGCTTGACAGATTTTTATGAAACTTCTTTCTCCACATTCGTTAGGTCTGAAAATAGGTCGTAGGCTATTTTTTGTATACCTACCCCTATTCTTCGCGGACAGAGTCGCGGGCAACAGCTAGTACTAATATATTTTTGACTGAATTGGTGGATGTAGACTACGCAAAACAATTGCCTATTGCTACTAAAACAGAGAAACGTTCGTAAAATGACACCTTACACTTTAAAATCTATCGAGCCTTTTAGGCTACAGGGCGTGTCAAAGAATGATACATACATAGGTACTTACATAAGTACATTACATATGCTCAAAAATATAACCCTCCTTCGGCATTTGGGTGAAAATAATTCAAAGAAGTTTTATATGTATCCAATACCTTACATATCATAACTAGTCATTCGAAAATATAAAATAAATAAATAATAATTAAAAAAAAACTAAAAAACACGCTTTAAAAAATAAAAAATAAATTTTAATAAATTTCAATTCACTTTTCTTGTAGTGCAGTAAAAAATCTTAATAAGCAATTATTATATTGTTATATCCAGATCAAAATTTGTAAACAATTCTAAATATTGATAAAATAAATAATAATAGTTTAAAATATTTTATTGTAAAAAAAGCGTGGGGTGCTTTTTAAGATGTTATCAAAATGATAATCCTTGACAATTGACACCATGCACCCCACGCTTTTTTTACAATAAAATATTTTAAACTATTATTATTTATTTTATCAATATTTAGAATTGTTTACAAATTTTGATCTGGATATAACAATATAATAATTGCTTATTAAGATTTTTTACTGCACTATAAGAATAGTGAATAGAAATTTATTAAAATTTATTTTTTATTTTTTAAAGCGTGTTTTTTAGTTTTTTTAAACTATTATTTATTTTCTATTTTTTAGTTGCATTTTTATCACAGTGAGAGTTTCCATGTGCTAAAAAGAGACAAAACGGTTTTTTGCTCGTCTTAAATAGAATCAGTCCATCTTATACTTGGTCTTTGGTGCGCGCGCAATGCTCTACACTACTAAACGTAAACCTCTTTCTTTCTAACTTTACCCCCCTCACCTACAACCCCCCAACCCCCAACATCCCCCACCCCATTTCCCCAAACCCCCCCAAATACCAAACCCCAACCCCCATACCCTTACCCCAATCCCCTGAACCCCCCTCCTCATTTTACAAACCCCCAACCACCTAAACCCAACCCCCCTAACACCGGACCCCCCAACCCCCCCACCCCCCTTCCAGCTCCATCATCAAACCCTTGTTACCATCTAGGCCTCTTACCCCCTCCCCATTTCCCACCACCCCCCAAAATCACTTACCCCCAAACCCCCCACCCTATTTCCCGTAAACCCAACCCTCTAAACCGCCGACCCCCTTACCCCATTCCCCCCCCCACCCCGCCACCTACCCCCCTTCCAGCACCATCATCAGACCCTTGTTACCATCTAGGACCAAAGTACTCGTCAAAACGAATCAAACGAGCCCAAACTCGATGGGGTTGTTTCGTTTTATTGTGGAGTGCCTTTGGCCATCTTCCAGCTCCATTATCAGACCCTGGTTACCATATGGGATCAAAGTGCTCGTCAAGACGAATCAAACGAGCCCAAACTCGATGGGGTTGTGTCGTTTTATTGTGGAGTGCCTTTGGCCATCTTCCAGCTCCATCATCAGACCCTGGTTACCATATGGGATCAAAGTGCTCGTCAAGACGAATCAAACGAGCCCAAACTCGATGGGGTTGTGTCGTTTTATTGTGGAGTGCCTTTGGCCATCTTCCAGCTCCATCATCAGACCCTGGTTACCATATGGGATCAAAGTGCTCGTCAAGACGAATCAAACGAGCCCAAACTCGATGGGGTTGTGTCGTTTTATTGTGGAGTGCCTTTGGCCATCTTCCAGCTCCATCATCAGACCCTGGTTACCATCTGGAATCAAAGTGCTCGTCAAGACGAATCAAACGAGCCCAAACTCGACGGGATTGTGTTGTTTTATTACATAGTTCCTATGGCCACCATCCAGCTCCATCATCAGATCAGCTCCATGTTACAATAATATTGCATTGTCATCCAATTTACACATATGTGCAAAATTTCAGCTCAATCGGAAACCGGGAAGTGGGTCAAAATCGCGCCCGAAGGAGTCGGTTACAAACATACAAACATACTAACATACAGGTGAAGCTAATATAAAGCGTGTAAAAATAAATATCATGGGACAATTCACACCAATTGACCTAGCCCCAAAGTAAGCAATAGTACATTACTGCAGAGGCCGGCAACCCCTGTTCCGGCTGAGGCTTGTATAGTGCTTTTCTCAAACATGCACCATCACCATCATCATCATCATCATCATCATCGTCGTCGTCATCATGATGGTGATGGTGATGGTGATGGTGATGATGGTGGTGATGATAATGATGGTGGTAATGGTGATGGTGATGATGGTGATGATGATGTTGGTGATGATGATGATGATGATGATGATGATGATGGTGATGTTGATGGTGATGATGATGATGATTATGACGATAACGATGATGATGATGATGTTGATGGTGAAATACTTCTCTAGGCAGATCACCATTACCATCACCATCACCATCTTACCTTACCTTAAATAAGCGTAGTGGCAGAATGTCATAATGAACCAAAACGCAAATATTGCTTATAGTTTTTTTTTAAATGGCTAAATGCTATGATGCCATAGACCTATTTTAAACATCATGGTGCTGTGTGACATGAAACAATAGACGATCGCATTGCAGGCCTAGGCCTGCAACGATGTATTTTGAAGCCTGTTATAAGGAACACAACGTAAACATTACATAGCATGTTTGAGAAAAGCTTGTTTTATGGGTACAAGGCAACGGATAAACATACTTAATAGTACATTACTGCAGCGGCCGCGAAATAGGGGATTGCCGGCCGAGTAGTTATAGATGGCCGAGTGTTAACATCCATCCACGTCCGTCCGTCCGTCCGTCAATCCGTCCATCCATCCATCCATCCATCCATCCACGTCGACCACGTCAACCTATTAAACGTCATGGTGCTGTGTCACATAAAACAATAGACGATCACTTTGCTGGCCAAGGCCAGCAATGTTGTATGAAATTCCATTATTGACCTCTCGTCTAGGCGCACCTGCAACGTGACAATTCGTGGCGTATTATAAGGAACATAACGTCAATATTTCATAGCATGTTTGAGAAAATAGATATTAAACATCCAAGACTCGAGCACAGACATTCGTATTTTTCACACAAATATCTGCCCCGACCGGGAATCGAACCCGGGACCTCAAGCTTCGTAGTCAGGTTCTCTAACCAGTAGGCATAGCATCCGGTCGTCTAAAAACTAACTAACTAAATAACTTGTTTTTATTGGTTTCCCTATTAAGAATCCGTTATTAATCAAAATTTATGATAAGTGACTTCAACTTGTCTTGTCCGACATCCCTTTTAGTAGTCAAAGGGTCGCGGATACCGATAACAATGTCCAAATTTGCATTTAAATATAAGTAGCGCCCTTTCCAATGATCGTTCGGGAATAAACGACATGTTTACATTTCTTTATTTATTTAATACGAAAGTACACACACTCATATACAACAATACATCACATAAAACAAATTTCTCCATATCTGCGTTTCTAATGCTTGTTGCAGGTGCAGGCCAAAGCAGATGTAGAGAAAGAGCGATAATGCGCATTTCAATGCATTCGTGACGTTCAAGGCCGTTATTCACCGGCATTAAGACAGGTGTCGCAGTTATCGTCACGTTCTCTCAAACATAACGTTCCAATCTCCGACATTTCAAGCGCTACTTTCCCATTTTACCGTTGTCTCGAAGGGGTTTTACGTCTTGAACATTTCGTTTAAACATACGGGGGCTACGACGAAATTCGAAGTTCGTATCGTGCATCCTTTTCACTCCTCCGTTTAATACTAATAAACGTGAACGGAACGGTACGATACCAAGTTCGAAAATCGAATTTCGTAGTATAATTAAGACAAGGGCGACTCCTGAGTCATGAACAGCAATGTTCCTGGCATAGTTTTTGAAGCCAAATATATCGCATGTATCACTTAACAAAAAGAGAAAAGAACAACCATAATATATGGTCACCCTATCCTACACAAGTCCATCTCTGTAATTCAAAGATCTTTTTTAAAGAGGTTTTCATAGCATTGTAATGAATGACAGTTTAATATTTAATTGAGATATCCATGATTCTTGATTGACTTGAAATTAAAATTAATGTAAAACTACACATAGATAAGTTAACCCCTAAAATAATGTTTTAATTAATATACTTTAAAGACCAGCTATTTACGGAAGCAAAAATACAGGAAAACCTTCCTATAATATCCTAATAAACGTAAGTCATGTCATCCTTGAACAATTAAATACAACAGGTAGGCGGTTATGCGAAGCATTACTACCACCTGCGTCCTATCCATGACCCTCGAGTCGCTTTATACACATTACTATCGTTTACTACCGGCTTCCCTCGCGTTAACCATTAGATTGGATTTTTAAACATACAACTGTAACATAATGAGGTACATAGATCGGTGATATAGAGAATTTAGCTGATTTTGATTCTATAAAAGCTGTTGCCCACGACTCCGTCCGCGAAGAACACAAAAATTGGTACAAAAATAGCCTACAACCTATTCTCAGACCTACCGAATACAGAGAAAAAAGTTTCATAAAAATCGGTCGAGCCATTTCGGAGGAGTTCGATAACAAACACCGTGACACGAGATTTTAATATATTAGAAGATGTAATAAAGGCAGGCGAATAGGTTAGACTACAGATAAAATGCAGATTTTAGAGCAAAGGTCTAATAACTGACGCAAATATTTTAACTTAGAGCAAATATATTTCACAGCTGATATGGAATAGTTTTAAAGTTAAAAAAAATACCAACTATGGTCTGAACACGTGCGGATAATAAGAACAGTCATGATGAAGTTTATTATTTGGCTGAGCGTGATCTTACGGTAAGAAGGTTTTATGCTGGAAATATGATAAGAATCATATTTTGCGAGCTGCACAGTAATATCATCGATATTGCACGATCTATCACGAAGGCAGTAGCATAGTCAGACGGGGTATATCTAGTAAAACCTGTGATGCAATTTTGAAAGTCCTTCATTTTCATAGCGCCAGAACTGCATTTAAATAATGACCCTCTTTAATATTGTTACCTCAGTCATTTACATAATTTTGAAATAATATAACACTCGCAGTAAAACTTAGTTGCAAGCCTTGCAGTACTTTATCGTACAAACGTTCTACACGGGGTCTTAATTGCATCTTGATTACGTAATGGTTACTTTGAGAATTAACATGTTTAAGAAGGAAGGATATCTGATTCTACGCGCCTGGTTGGGGCGACCAGGGTCAAGTTGCGAAATGTCCACAAGGCGCGAGACGAGTCGTGAATTGAGAATAGTGCAGCGAGGAACGGGCAAGGTTAGCTACGCTGCCACTTGACGGCCTCTTGGACAATTATTTTACGATGTATGTTTGCCAGTCGCATGTTTTTTTCTGCGGAACTAGTTTTTTAACTACTCCGTAAACTGCTGGTTTTTCTAGGACCCGTACTTTTTACTGGGATCGTGTGCCTCGGTCGAATAATAATTATGGACGCAATTACCTAATACATTATTCTAGTTTTAGTTTTAACGTAGAATTGTACAACAAAATACGTAATTAAAATTAAAAATGAAGTTACTTCGGAGGCTACCGCAATCGAACATAATGCTCTTTATTATCATTGATAGGTTCATAAAGCGGTCATTGTCGTGACATCAATTAAATGCCATGAATTGGTAGGTTCGCTTCCAAAGCGATATTTTTCACTGTAAAATAAAACGCGTGAAAATTAATGGCCTATCCGGGAGTACTCGGCACATTGGCATTGGGAACGCCTATAACATTGGCTTTTAAATCAAACTTTACATTCAATTCCCAACATTCATTACAATTTTGTGAAAGGCGATAGCTTATTTTATCGAGTGGATTACTGAATGATTTCGGCCAGTTTTTACTGACATTGAAAGAAAATCATGGAAGTTGTCGGATGCATCCGGTGAAGCGTTTGCAAGCATCCAAACGAAAAGCAAGATGAATTACGGAGAGGCTTTCTCCATCAGTTGGCGGCGAGGATCTAAGATTCAGGGGGCGATTAATCACACGGGAGGACGCCAGATAAGCGCCGGGCGAGGGACCGGGAGGGCCGCAACCGCAGCCACAGCTGATCGCTAGCTCGCGACCTATGATTAACGCTCTCGCTAGGATACAATGGAATTTTACTGGAGCAAACGAAAACGAAATTACCACTTACAATTCATACTTACTAGGGGCGTTCAATAAAAAGTGAGAATGAGTATGTTATAAACAACTTTTACTAAATGTCATTTTATTTTTCGACATAGTCACCTTTTAGCATAATACACTTAGTATATCTTTTTTCTAAACTTAAAATTCCATTTTTAAAAAAGGTCTCATCTTGAGTACTTAAAAAATCTTGTACTGCAGCGACTACCGCGTCGTCGTCTTCAAATTTCTGGCCTCTCAGGTATTGTTTCAATCTCGGAAATAGGTAGAAATCACTGGGAGCGAGATCTGGTGAATACGGAGGATGCTTAAGGATATCGAACCCAGCATCACGAATTGCAGCCATTGCAACGGCGGACTTGTGTGCCGGGGCATTGTCCTGGTGGAACAGCACAACTTTCGAGAGTTTACCTCGCTGTTTTTCGCGGATCTCATTGCGCAATGTTGCTATTTGTTTGGCGTATAAAGTGCCCGTAATAGTGGCTCCATGCTCGAGATACTCAATCATTAATACCCCTTTACCATCCTAAAAAACAGAGCCCATGACCTTACCGGCAGATGGGCTCACCTTGAATTTCTTCGGAGTTGGAGATGATGGCCTTTTCCATGTCATAGACTGCAGTTTCGTTTCAGGGTCGTAATGATGGAGCCATGTTTCGTCCATTGTTATAAATCGCGTCAAAAAAAGTTCCCGGTCTTGCTGCATCAGGTTCAAAGCTTCTTGACAAATCTCTAGTCTAGTTTGTTTTTGCGTGTCAGTAAGCATTCTTGGTACCTAACCCGCAGATACCTTTTCATACCCAAGCGTTCATGTAAAATATTATGCACGCTCCCCGTTGAAATCTTTACATTTTCAGCAATAAAACGAACTGTGACACGACGATCCGCCAAAACGGAGTTTTCGACTTTTTTCACAATTTCTTCAGTTACTGCTGTAGTAGGGCGTCCGGAGCGGGGGTCGTCCATTGTCGATGTTCTTCCACGTCTAAATTCGGCGCACCAACGTGCGACTGTCGAATACGGAGGAGCATTAGACCCTCAAGTGTCCCGCAAATCCAAATTGACTTGGTCCGTAGAAAAATTTTTCAAATACAAGTATTTGATAACGGCGCGCAGTTCAATTTTCTCCATTTTCGCTAACGTACTCAATAGCATTGCAAAGAAATTACCGTATATTTTTTTAAACAAAAGACAGTTAGTATTTTTTTCATAGCAATCAGCTAGATAGATTAGCTTTACCGGCCAGTATTTAATTTCGTAATATTAAAAGAGTTTGCATCTCATTCTCACTTTATATTGAACGCCCCTCGTACATTAATCTATTGTAGCTTGCTAAATTAACATTAGTAAAGATACTATTAAAACGCAAAAGTCAACTGTTGAAAAATTAAATTTTAACTCAGAATTAGACGACCAGATGCTAGTGGTTAGAGAACCTGACTACGAAGCTTGAGGTCCCGGGTTCGATTCCCGTGTCGGGGCAGATATTTGTATGAAAAATACGAATATTTGTTCTCGGGTCTTGGGTGTTTAATATGTATTTAAGTATGTATCTATCTATATAAGTATGTTTATCCGTTGCCTAGTACCCATAACACAAGCTTTGCTTAGCTTACTTTGGGACTGGGTCAATTGGTGTGAATTGTCCCATGATATTTATTATTTATTTTAGAATAAGCTATTTTTTTATTAATAGATGTGTATTTATCCGTTAAGATCTTCAATAGACATTCGTCTTAAAGTACATATAATTTCAACCTCTGAGCCATTACAAAAACTTGTTAAGGATCTCAATAGTCAATGGCTCTCTGGCCAGGCCAAGTGTTCCCCTGGTTCTTGTTGCAAGCCGAAACGCTCCGCCGACCTTATGTGTACACTTGGTCAGACGATGCGCGCGCATTGCGATCAATATCTGCGACCGACCGCCGCTGCGCCGAGTTCGCACCACGCGCTCTCAAAATTCGTGGTCCTACTTTTCGCGATGCAATGCAACCTTTAACTAACTTGTTTTTAAAGGTATAATTTTCCCAATACTTTCATCATTTATGTAAATCACCACATATTAAAAAAATTGCAGTAGCCTTTGAAGTGCGAAAGTCGAGACAGTCACAAAAATTATATCATGGGCAACTTTATTTAAGACTACTCGAAAGTTTGATAATATTGCCCTAACACGTACATACACATAATATTATTGAACTGTATTTAGCAAAGCAAAACAGATGTTTCATCTGTTTATGGCGTATTTTGTTATATTGCGCTGCGAGCTTTTAGTTTATATTTCAATTTTATTTAATCCGTGGTTAAATTGTCTGTAGTAATTATTGACATTTCATTGTGTCTGTTCCTGGACCTAGCATAGCACTCATGTGAAGTATGCAAGTAGCTTAACTGGTAAGCTGACATTTGAGCAGTTTGATTGAATCAATTCTCGCTTACGGCACACGCCACCTTTGGACTAATTAGTAAAGACTTTTTAGTTTTCCTGAGTAATAGTAAAATGGGCGAAATTTTACAATTTATGTTGCATGATTCATTTTCTATGTTTTGCACGTTGGTATATTCTTTTTAATTGAACCAAGGGTTTTCGCTTTTTATAGTATCGTACATCAAGGGTGCCCAACTGTGTTTTTTACGTCAATCTGTTACAGAGATGACTTTTTAATCCCAAAATATGCACAGAGTGTGTATTATAATAGGCAAGGTGTTTGAGCGGCTGCTGCATCTCGATATTGATAACGCGCAGTTTGGTTTCCGTCCAGAGGCCTTATTTTTTAACGCACTCGGAATTACATCGTTTTTACTACCTCTTTCTGTCACACGGTACAGGACGAGGGCAGAAATAGATTAAGATTGCGATCGCGTAAGCCAGCGCGTTAGATAATACGATCTCAGGACTCTTGCCCGATATGACTATTGTGGATTTAAATCATTCTGTGTTTATACATGCTTTTTGGACTTGAGCCGCTTGTTTGATTTGGTGACTTATGAAATTCTCTGTACCAAACTGCGTGGCTCAGGAGCGCCGGAAGAATTAGTGCGAGCCTTGGAGGATTGGTATAGAAACCAAACGAACTATGTTAAATGGAGCGACGCAACTTCTAATGATTACAAAATATAATGCGGATTACGCCAAGGTGAAGCCCTCCTTGGCGTAATCCGTATTTCTCTGAAACTTTTCAATCTCTATATCAATGACTTGATGGCGAGGCCGGGGAGCACCAAGGTTGGTTGGCATGTGGGTGATTGAGTATCTGTTATGCCGACGATATGGGCTGCACAGCCCCTCTATCAAAATCCTCAGGAAGCTGGTCACCTGTGAAGTATATGTCAATTTGCATGGGGGCTAGGGTTTAGGCCGAGAAAGGCTGTGAATAAGGTGCCTGAAGTAAGTTGAACGGCTGAACGGTTCGTGTTGTACAGCACTTCAGATACCTAGGTAGCTAGGAACTTTGAGAGGTGACCAGGCTATGAGCGAGAGAGAAGGGCTCTTTGTTCAACGCCTACTGTCACTCGTTTTACACCAGTCAGCTCTAGGTGGGGCACTGCAGAAAGAAATATAACACCATTCGTACTTTACTTTGATGAAGCTGCTGAGGTTCTACAGTGCCTCTAGCTTGAGGTCCCGGGTTCGATTCCCGTGTCGGGGCAGATATTTGTATGAAAAATACGAATGTTTGTTCTCGGGTCTTGGGTGTTTGTTGTTTTCTATGTATTTAAGTATGTATCTATCTATATAAGTATGTTTATCCATTGCTTAGTACCCATAACACAAGCTTTGCTAAGCTTACTTTGGGACTAGGTCAATTGGTGTGAATTGTCCCATGATATTTATTATTTATTATTTATTATCATGTTTGCTGAGGCGGGAGTTCAGTTTTTTTTGCGGTTATGCGGGTGGGAGAGTATAGCCTTTTTTGGGAGAGACTGAGCTATTTGCGGAGTAGGATTCTGGAGGCCGTGTCCCGAGACTTAAGGACACTTATCTCTAAATATTGGCCGTCTGCGCGTCAAAATCAGAAGTGTAGGCAGAAGATGTTTTTAATAAGACGTTACAGACGTCCAACTGTATTTAATATTTTTTGTACTTTTATTTTTTTCATGTATGTTTTAAGGACTTCTTGTTTTCAACTAAAAAAAATAATCTTCGCAAGAGGACATGATATATGTAGAGTGGTTACAATAGTGTAGAAAAATATATGTTTTCTTACCGGGTATTCGATATTTATTAGGGCACAAGTCATAATGTTAAACAAGCATAACTTATGTTTTTACTTACAGTACGGGATGTTTTACGTTAGATTGTATTAAAAAAGGCTAGATAATAAGGTTAATAAAAAATGTGACGAAAATGTTACCAAGTGTAGTGTAACTAACTACATAGTTATAAATTTTAGATTAACATAAAACATCCTGTACCTACTGTAAGTAAAAATACGTATGTTTAACATTACGACTAGTACCCGGATACACATTGAATACACGGTATTCAAGAACATAATTACAATTAAAAGGAGTTTCCATAAAAATAAAAAACCGGCCAAGAGCGTGTCGGACACGCCCAAGGTAGGGTTCCGTAGTCATTACGAAAAAATCAAGTAATATTTTTCTAAGGATTTCGTATGTGTACGGAATCATCCAAGTTTAGGTATGTTTTATACCTTAGGCTACTATTTACTCTTAAACTACAAATAATTTCCAAGCAATCTTAGCCGCTATAATTTTCCTAGTAAATTTGATATATTTACTACCCTTCTGAATTTTTTCAAATTTTTCCACCCAACAGTGTAGATTTTAGAAGGGGGGGGACGGCCGATTTTAATGAATATTTCACTTTAAAGTTGAATATTTCGCAAACAGATCACTGAATAGAAAAATCATGTTAGCAACTCCGCAATGATTTTAAAAGACCTATCCAACGATACCCCACACTATAGGGTTAGCCGAGAAAAAAAAATCACCCCCACTTTACGTCTATGGGAGGTACCATAAATTTTTTTTTACTTTTTTTTATTCAATCACTTTGTCGGCGTGACTGATATATATATTCATGCCAAATTACAGCTTTCTAGTACTAACAGTCTCTGAGCTTAGCCGCGGACAGACAGACAGACAGACGGACAGACATGGCGAAACTATAAGGGTTCCTAGTTGACTACGGAACCCTAAAAAACAAAGAAAGTCTCTCTCGGTACGGTGTTTCATAACCGTTCTTGGGTTCGTCTCTCGCTGGGCCGGTTTTGGTAGGTACTTTTTCTCGTTCCAGGCTTAGGATATGAATCGTATCTTACGCTTGTATAGGAATACTGTGTTATACTATGTCTCACTAATTTAGTTTGCTAAGTACCCAGATCCGGCCAGTTTCGTAGCGTTTTTACCGATGCCAGGAAGCAGTTGTCTCTCAAGCTTCGGTCGGTGGCTATCAAGAAAAAAATCTCAACAAAAACCAGTCCCACTCACTTGTTGTGAATTCCAATAGCACCTGGTCTGTATTATACCTTCGAATACCTTTCATTCGACCATTTATTTAAACATTTAAACGAGACGGCAATCTTGGAAAACGAAAATAAAACTTTAGGTACTCTTGCTAAAACACACCTAGATTTTTTTTAATTAATACATATAAATGCTTAGATATTATTTATGAATGTATATATCATACCATTATTTCCTTTAAAATGGCAAATAAAGTACACCCTCAAAAGCCAAATAAGAATTTAACTTGCAGCTATAAACAACATTATTTGTCGTAACATGAATGGAAGAAAAGCTTTGTTGATATTAGGTACAGGCGATAAACTTTTCTTTTCAGTCCAATTAAATAGACTCGTCCATTCATCGGTATATAGAGCTGTTTATTTTCAAGAAAGCAATGAAAATGTCCATTGTAAGGTTCTTTTGTTGAAAAAATAACGTGGCTCTTCATTCTGATCGAGTTAATAATAGGTACATATTGATAGAAAAAAATTCTAATGGCGATATCAGGTATTACGATGAAGAAGTAATGTAAAGAATATGTAAGATTACAGATAAAGTACTAGGGGCGTTCAATAAAAAGTGAGAATGAGTATGTTATAAACAACTTTTACTAAATGTCATTTTATTTTTCGACATAGTCACCTTTTAGCATAATACACTTAGTATATCTTTTTTCTAAACTTAAAATTCCATTTTTAAAAAAGGTCTCATCTTGAGTACTTAATAAATCTTGTACTGCAGCGACTACCGCGTAGTCGTCTTCAAATTTCTGGCCTCTCAGGTATTGTTTCAATCTCGGAAATAGGTAGAAATCACTGGGAGCGAGATCTGGTGAATACGGAAGATGCTTAAGGATATCGAACCCAGCATCACGAATTGCAGCCATTGCAACGGCGGACTTGTGTGCCGGGGCATTGTCCTGGTGAAACAGCACAACTTTCGAGAGTTTACCTCGCCGTTTTTCGCGGATCTCATTGCGCAATGTTGCTATTTGTTTGGCGTATAAAGTGCCCGTAATAGTGGCTCCATGCTCGAGATACTCAATCATTAATACCCCTTTACCATCCCAAAAAACAGAGCCCATGACCTTACCGGCAGATAGGCTCACCTTGAATTTCTTCGGAGTTGGAGATGATGGCCTTTTCCATGTCATAGACTGCAGTTTCGTTTCAGGGTCGTAATGATGGAGCCATGTTTCGTCCATTGTTATAAATCGCGCCAAAAAAAGTTCCCGGTCTTGCTGCATCAGGTTCAAAGCTTCTTGACAAATCTCTAGTCTAGTTTGTTTTTGCGTGTCAGTAAGCATTCTTGGTACCCAACGCGCAGATACCTTTTTCATACCCAAGCGTTCATGTAAAATATTATGCACGCTCCCCGTTGAAATCTTTACATTTTCAGCAATAAAACGAACTGTGACACGACGATCCGCCAAAACTGAGTTTTCGACTTTTTTCACAATTTCTTCAGTTACTGCTGTAGTAGGGCGTCCGGAGCGGGGGTCGTCCATTGTCGATGTTCTGTCTAAATTCGGCGCACCAACGTGCGACTGTCGAATACGGAGGAGCATTAGACCCTAAAGTGTCCCGCAAATCCAAATTGACTTGGTCCGTAGAAAAAATTTTCAAATACAAGTATTTGATAACGGCGCGCAGTTCAATTTTCTCCATTTTCGCTAACGTACTCAATAGCATTGCAAAGAAATTACCGTATATTTTTTTAAACAAAAGACAGTTAGTTTTTTTTTTCATAGCAATCAGCTAGATAGATTAGCTTTACCGGCCAGTATTTAATTTCGTCATATTAAAAGAGTTTGCATCTCATTCTCACTTTATATTGAACGCCCCTCGTATATTACAAATGCATTATGTACGCGTATGATTTATAGCCTGGTTCTACTGACGTAGATTAGGTGTACATTCGCCACGTACTTATTAAGTTATTGGTTTATTCCCCCTTTTTTATTCCATTTTTGTGCGGAAATTTAATCAGCCAAGTTAGTAGTTTTTGCGCGGTCCCAGTATAAAGTTACACAGTAGTAAGTTTCTAAGTAGTTAAGTTAGTTATTACAGTAAGTAATAAGTTTAACACAATAACGCTTTTTGTGAAAGCATTATATTAGATAGTGGGTTTATGAAGTGCAATGGTATGCAATGAGGAGAAACAAAGTTTGACTGTTTACATCATCAATCCTGCCATATCGTCGTTTTAGTATTTGAGCAGCCGTTAAAATTTGTAGACAAATTATGGAAACACTAAAATTTAATGGTGTGGTAACTGAGTATCAAATACAAAGTTGTTATAAGTTATATCAGGTTACCGCAGACCCTGACCAGCGCTGCGTGTTTGTGAAGCGCTTACCTGAGCTCGCTCGTAAACGAAAATCCTATTAGCTCTGTGTCCGGCCCGACTGTATAATGTTTCCTCTTCGTGCACAATAGTTATGTTATGATAGTATCCAATATCGTTTAAAAGAAGACAGCCAAAATAGGTTCAGTTCGCGAATGACCCGTTGAATTGTCCCGTGACAAGAGCGATGGACTGAGTCTATAATTTAATGGTGTAGTGTAGACTGTAGACATTGGCGTCGCAAAATAGGCCTCAGGAAGCGACAATAGAGGACTGTTCCCCCAGCGACACAATGACGGAGTGGGTGGGCGTTGTGCAGGGTTCACTGAACGCTATTGTAAATCTTCAGGTATTGAATCGAATGTCTGCGTCTTGTTACCTTATACTACTGCACAATAGCACTGTTCCCTCAATGGAACCTAAACTATTTGCAAAGGGGACCCTGTAACTGTAAGGCAGAAATAACTTGAACAGGGACAGGTTATTTCTATCAATTCTTGGAACGATTTTGGTTTGTTAACGACAGAAAGATGTATTCTCTTTTATCTAAGCCCTCATTAGTTTAACGATTCAGGCGTGGAGGGCAGCTACTCTGTACTAAAAAGACTAATCATAGAAGAAAAAAAAAAAAAAAAATAGAAAAAGATACTTCATACTTAACTTGCATAGAAGATGGGTCTATATAACTATTTCTATGGTATAGGTCTTTCTGACAGGGTTGTCTTTGTCTCTAAAAATTTGTATTTTGTGATTTAAAACGGTCTCTAAGCTGGAGAGCTCGGTGTGTTGCACTGTCAGCGCACACGTGTTGTCGTAGTTAAATATAAACGGCGGTTCAACGCACTACGGGGGGCGTGCCGCGTCCGGCTAACCTACAACTAGATACTAAATTATACCCACACATTACGAATAAACTCTTTTAAACTTACTTATTTTCTTTAGATTGACACTTCGTATTCGCATCAAACTGCTCACTACAACACTATACTAACGCTTTTAACGCATTCACTGCCGCCTGACTTCCACAGGTGCCACCGACGCACATGTGCGTACAAATGTATGAATAATTATGACAGTGGCACTGGGCGAAGTCCAGAAAACGCATATATGCGTCGGTGGCAGTGAATGCGTTAATGTCAATATCACACAATGCAATTGTCTGGAAAATATCAAGTTAACCACAGACGAAGTCTATTTTGGAATGTAGAAGCCTAGAAGGCAATCGGCAAACCGCTGTCATATGATTGCGGTCAATACGATGATGATATCTGGTCGCTTCCGTCATATAACGCGCCAGACGAATCAATCATAAACAACACAGCAAGTCTCAGGTAGTCATATGCAATGCAAGACTAACAATTTTAGATGTAAAGTGGATTGCTGCTCCATTTACTTGACACTCCTGGCAGACGTGTTAATTTTACGACATGCCCATGATCCATGTTACACGCAGTATTCCACTGGAGAACAAAGGTGGGATGTTGTTATCGCATGCCCGTAGGCAAGGTAAGAATGAAACAATGATCTTGTTACTGTTACATAATGCTTGAACGTGGCTACTTACCTACATACGTAGTAACGTTTCTGTGTGAAACTAGTCTATTAGGACCCTTCAGTTCTTGGGAGGAATTATTAGTAGACCAAATATTGATAAAACCGGCATTGAAGTGTAACCAAACCGAGAAAAGAGCTTAATTTTTTTTTATCTTAAACAGGCCCCCTATTATTCTGAAAGGAGGCCTGTGCCCTGCAGTGGGACGACAGGCTGGGATGATGATGATGACGATGATGATCATGAAAGGGTCAAGAAAAATCAAGACATATAAGTAACAATAATTGTCACGATAGTCGCCATTGCTAAATGTTGTTTAATGTCCGGTTCTATTCCACGGAACATTTCTTCGCAACCGCTTGCAGTCAGTTGAGATGCTGCAACAAAATAGTTACCCAATTTACGGAAGAGTGGGCAACTAGCAAAGCGTCTGATAAAGGCAATCGCTGTAAATTGATTTAGAGTTGCTTCTCTTTTTATTTTAAGTTCTGTACGCCAATACTTTGTTCCGAGTGGGCTCAATTTACTTCGGCGGTTTTGGAGGAATCAATTTTGTTAATTAAGAAACGTTCGTGAGCCGCCGTTGTTATTGCCAGTAACAGTCTGTTGAAAATATAGGCTACAGTAAAATTGTAATAAAAGGGACCGAACAATTGCCTAAAACAATATTTAACAAGAGCTAGTTTGAAATACTTCTACGTTCGTATTTTTATCGGCAAGGATTAAGATACATAATTTATACGATTGCTCACAAGATGTAGCATGTGAATAACCGCGAGTCGGATTTTTTAGGCGTGCCCACATCGGCATAAAGACAAAGAGGTTCGCACGGCCTTGCTGGCGTGTGCCATGCTGACAGGCTGACGAACGCGGAAATGCCGAACGACTGCCGCCTACGAGCTTCACGAATTAACTAGCCCCACGATGATACTTAGATTAAATTATTCTTGTTGCCAACCATGTTGTTAGTTCGAGTTCAACCTAAAGCTTCGTATTAATTTCCTAAGAATTGGTTATAAACTTGGCGGGAAGTAAAGTTTAGACAAAAATAACTAGATAAATAAAATAAATAAATAAATAAATATAAGGGGACAATCTTACACAAATCGACCTAGTCCCGAACTAAGCAACGCTTGTACTATGGGTACTAGACGACGATAAACATACTTATATAGATAAATAAATAAGTCGGTACTACGTTTTGTATGTTATTTTAAGTCTTGGTAAATATGTTTGTCTTATTTTCGGATTGATGTCAACAAAGCAGTCTTCTATTTGAATAACTTATTGATGTCGTCGTATTCATAAGAATTACCAAGCCTAGTACGTTAAAGTTTTCGTAGGGTATGGTTTATTAAGTTGCTGGGATCGAAATTTTAAAGTTATCCTTTATCCTTCGTTGCAGTCTAGCCTGCCTAACCTCATCCGTATACCTAAAATAAAACCGATAAAGTTACATAACTTGACCCCAAAAACAAAATAGTAGGGAATTAAAGAGTTTCGATCTGAATAATGGCCGATTTAAAATACTTTTTATTTGTCTCAATTTGATAGTATATATTTTATTCGAAATATAAAGCCGCGTCTTAACCATGAACACGTTATAAGGCGGTTATGCAATGTTCCGTATATAAACCACGCCAGGCTTCTTAGGTCATTAAAGAATGTTTGTGGATATAGCCAAAGGCGTAAACACTGTCAGCCAGCCAACCCCAGCTTTTACAAAATGTATCTAGAAATAGATAAAGAACAGCCTGCATAAACTGTGGAACACTGACTAGGCGTTTTTAAAATAAGGTCGAGCGCGCAAAAGAGTAATAGCAAGCACCCTGTCTATTGAATAATAAAATAATACATTAATCAACTCTGGAAATACTGGTAATATTTAAGTTATATTTATCTTAGTGAAGACAATGACTATAAGAGAGTAAACAAGTTAAACGATAAACATGCCAGGAATTTCATAAATGGGCTGGCAAGAGCATCACAGTGTAAATGATTCCCAGGGTGTAATACAACTCGTGAGTAGTGGTACAAATAGAAAGTGCGAGTAAAATGTTTGTCTTTTAGGGTTCTATGGACAATTACAAATTAAATGAAAGCACCATAAAAATAATAAAGAAAAATATCGACGGACCAGTTTCATTGTCTAATAATAATAACTGACTGTAATCTGACAAACATAATCTTAATGAAGAGCAAAAAGTGCAATGTTTTGAAGACTTCTTTAATATTGACAGAGACAAGTAGGGAATTTTCCGTTGACCTAGAACTATGAAATTTGGCAAGTAATACCGTATTATACTACAAGTATAGGTGAAATTTTAGTGGTTGTTTTCCCGAAACGAGGTGATTTAGTATCGATTGTACAATCGATTTATAATTACTATTTTGACTAGAGTCAAAAATCCAATTGTGAAAAACGAAAGTCGAAAATGACCGCAAACCAATAGTAACGCTTCGTTGGTACTTAACCTATCGTACGATCGTACGCTACTTGTACCAACGAAGCGTTACTATTGGTTTGCGGTCATTTTCGACTTTCGTTTTTCACAATTGGATTTTTGACTCTAGTCAAAATAGTAATTATAAATCGATTGTACAATCTAAACTAAATCACCTCGTTTCGGGAAAACAACCACTAAAATTTCACGGTGTAGGTAGTCTTTATTTAAAGTACGTAGTCATTTAATCAATCATCTATGTTAAGCAAGGGTATATCATGAACCGTAATAGTTACTTGAAATTTTCACCGGTTATGTATTACTGTGGTCATTATAATAAAAAAAATCTAAAAATGAAATAAAGTCAAAACTTTGTGGGGGTCGGAAACGTGTTTTTTCAGCGTTTTTCATTTTATCTTTATAATGGTATTAACTAGATACTTGAAATGTTGACCAATTATGTATTCCTGTGGCCACTATAATAACAAATAATAAAAAATATGTATAATTATAATTAAACTAAACATCCAATAGGGTCCAATATAAAATAATCCCATACTGCACACATTTTACTTTGAAGCAGGGCTCTGCTAACACTGGAATATTATAGTTACGGCTGTTTACGGCGTATATTTTGACATACCTAAAATTTTGTACTTACGCAATACTCGGTGCGCGAGTCCGACTCGCACTTGGCCGGTTTTTTATTTAGAGAAAGCGAAAAGTTCCCATGGTATTCAGATGAAGTTGCGGGCAAACACCTTAATTTAACGTATCACTGAATTCATTGATATGTTTGACGTTCAAAGTATGTCAACGTGGACATGATCACGGCACAAGCATTGAGTGGCGTGCAGTGCAGAGTGGTCGTTCTCCCAACTGGCGCTCGCCACTCGGCCGCCACCCGCCACACATGTTAACATGCTACGCCGGCACCGGTACACTGAACTCGGCCAGATAAAATGTTGCCGGTTCGAGGAAACGGGACAAGAGCCGACGCCGGGCTCCTTTAGGTGCGCGCTAATGGAACCGTGAAGCCGCGCGAGTATATTTAAAACCAGTTCATTGACTAAAACTCGGCGAAAAGCCGAGGGAAGAAAAGGCACGGAAATTATTTTTTCTCATTTAATCTCAACAGTAAACAGGATGGTCTGGAAAATTAATAAGCAAGGATCTTCCACTTTAAGCGCTCTGATTTGATAACTCGCAACAAGGGCGAAATAAAGGCATCAGAATTACGAAATATTAAATTTTCCAAGCGATTACCCGTTCCGAACTTGAAAGATTATTCTCGCTACGACGGCTGCCGAGCTCAATGAAGGTTTAAGAATTATCTACCCAATTCTTTACAGCTACGTTAATGCCAATCAGAATAACTTAACAACCCTTGAATATCACTAACATAAGGTTTTTATAAATGATGATTTGTGTTTACAGAAGCAGAAATGGTACGGTTTAAAAGTCACGTAGCCGCCTAACAGCAACATGTTACCGTGGAGGTTTACTTAAACAACTGTTTTTAGAATAAACACGTTTCACTAACAATGCCATCGTTAGCAATGATAAAGTGAATTAATAAAGTACTGCAGATGCAGCACCAATTTTGCAACGAAAGCAGCCCAGATAAAATAAACTCGAACAATAACAGTAATCTATCGGGTAAAGTGTGATG